>CATQJL010000001.1:88879439-89314818 GCA_958299035.1 Cylicocyclus nassatus | reverse complement strand
AGCAGTGGTATCAACGCAGAGTACTCCCCCCCCCCCCTCCTCGGTACGCCACTGATATATATATATATATTAGGTTGTCCCGAAGTATTTTCGCTTTTTTTCAAACAATCGCCACGGTCCGCAGAACAAACATCCATAGAGGATCTTGGAAGCATTCGATGCAGTTTTTTTATGCTCTTTCAAATGGTTATCTTTAAGTTTAACAAACGAGCTCTTAGAAAATAACCAAAGGACTGCGACCCACGCTTTTTACCAAGGTCAAGTTTCGCTATTTTTCTAAATTCTCGTACTGACTCTGCAAAGAAGCCCAAGTAACCTGCGGATAGAGCAAAGCAAGTAGGATACGATAAAACTTTCATCCTTCCAAATCTTACTTTACAAAATTTTTAGAGATATTTGTTTGATGCTATCAAATTCTATATTTCGTCAACTTGAACCTTATAGAGCATCACTCGGGAAGCAACCTCGGGTGTTATTCGATGCAGCACCTTCTCCTCTTTCAGAGACATGTTTTTTGTTTCTGATTCATAAACTTTTAGAGGACAAAATCGACAAAAATTCACGTTTTTGATGGCGCCCCATGATGTACCCGAAAAAATTCAAAATCTGATATTTCGAACCTGGAAACGCTCATTTGTCTTGTAAAATTAGCAATGAATCCTAATCTATCTTTATGAGTATCAAAAACTGAAAATTTCTTAGAGTTTATATTGTAATTGTAGTTCTGAGCCTTGACCGAGATTGTTAACACTTTATTGGCTGACGTTTCGGCAAGTCGCCTTCTTCTACGCTCGCTCTGGCATGAGAACTCTATCGGCGTTTTCAAAAGGTGAGTGCTTGGTTAGGCAGCTAGTTATCTACCGAAGCCTTAAAGTTTTGTTTGCATGGCTGCAGAGACGTTTGATCGAATAGTTTGCAAGTCGTACTGTCCATTCCAGGCTCTGAAGAAGGCGACTTGCCGAAACGTCAGCCAATAAAGTGTTAACAATCTCGGGTCAAGGCTCAGAACTACAATTACAATATCAACACCATGCCGAGATTCATAGAGAGTCGCACGTTCCATTTCTTAGAATTGTACCAGTCTTCGTATGGTATGGGTCTGCTAAAATTCGATAGTGTTGTTTGGAATTTCGTCAAAAAATTATGGAGAGCTCTGGGAAGGAGAAAGAAATTATTTTGTATCCTACTTGTTTTGCTCTACCCGCAGGTTACTTGGGCTTCTTCGCAGAATCAGTACGAGAATTTAGAAAAATAGCGAAACTTGACCTTGGTAAAAAGCGTGGATCGCAGTTTTTGGTTATTTTCTAAGAGCTCGTTTGTTAAACTGCCATATAAAGATGACCGTTTGAAAGAGCAAAAAAAACTGCATCGAATGCTTCCAAGGTCTTCTAAGGACGTTGTTCTGCGGACCGTGGCGATTGTTTGAAAAAAGCGAAAATACTTTCGGGAGCAAATCCTCTATTAGTTAAGCTGTCCACATCGGTCAGCCATAGTCTATTACCATCAGTGGATTTTAAACGTCTATGGTCGCGTTGTCGGTGGAGATCTTGGTACGCTACCCATAACGTAATGTCTCGGCATGTTTGCTCCCAAGGCGTCGAGCTAAGCTAGTTGAGACGAGAGATTTGATCGTATATGGTACAAAAAACAGTGTGATGAGGCTTTATTTCAGGTCTCTGAGGAAGGCATTATTTCCGAAACGTTAGACTGAATAAATATCTCAACAAACCTGCGTGGCTTAAACATTATTTCATGAATTCAAGACAATGCCCAGGTTTCATGATCAGAGAACATATAGAACATTACAAAATTGTTTCTTCTCTGTATGCAAACTTTTAGTGTAGATATAATGCATTTTATGTAAAAAAGTATGAAAACTTATGTGAGCAAAGTGTCGGTGCAGCTCAGCTGGCACCCAGGTGGCACGGTGCCAGCTCAGCTGGCACCCAGCTGGCACGGTGCCAGCTAATTCAGAAAAGTTCAACACAGCTTTCATTCACATAAGTTTTCATAAATTTTTGGGGCCATGTTCGGGTCCCCCAACGTGCATGCACAAACCAAATTTGGTGTCAGGCTATTACGTTTTGGCTGAGAGCAATGCCTTTGTTTGTTTGATGGACAGCATGCCGATGGCATGCCGGCGGCATTCTTGCGTCTCTTCTCCGCCCCGAATCTCGGAAAACGATATCTTCTTTGCTTTCCGCCCTAAAAACGATATCCAGCTTGATCCGGTGCCAGCTGTGCCGAGCCCTGATCTTTCATATCAAAATAGAATATCAGCACCGAAAAATGCCCAAGTGTATCCACTTTATTCGTAAAAAAACATCTTTCAGATTGAATGACGGTGTTTACACTTAAACAAATGAGTACAAACCTCGCTGTAGTACTCTCAGTTTTTGTAGGATTATTACGGCACATCACTGAATACATTTGACGAACGAGGCAGTTTGAGATGCGCTTTGCTAAGAGCATTGAGAAACCGAAGTTTCTTGGGTGGGAAAGAAGATTTCACTTTCAATAAAAAGAACAAAAACCTGTGACATCTCTTTGACCCAATATTAGGTCGTGACAAAATTTGCTCTATTCTAGTAAACGCCCCGAGGAACAAGGATTTGTTAGAGATCTTGAAGCATTCGAGCAGCTCTCATCCTCTTTCTATCGGTTTGAAATCATTACAGCGCAATCATTGTGTTCTTGAAAAATTACCAAAACCAACTCATGCTTTCTGAGACAATCAATTTCACGATCTTCCTAAATTTCAACCTTCTGAAAGAGTCTGAATAGCGGATGATTGGATTAAATTTTACAGAAAACAGTACAACTTTTCCACCTATGATTCTTTGACAAGTACTGTAACCACTTGATTCCGGCGGGCCTGCGACAGACACAAACACATCAAACGCGAAGAAATCTTGAAATTTGGAACTATCAAAAAGGATTACCATTAAACACTTTTCGCAGTACCAATAAGCGTTTTCGAATTTGAAAAATCAACTTTCGTGATTTTCTGGGGCAGCTTAAGGCATTGAAAAGAAGAATTATGATGATTTTTCCTTCAAAACCATACGAATCAGAAACATTAAAAATTTATCGGAAAGAGGAGGAAAAGCTGCAATAGCACTTTTGTCACTCGCCGGCTGACTTCTACGAATTTTAGGTTGATCAAATATGGAAAATGATAGCTTTAGATGATTTTCTATTAAGAAAGCATGGCAAACTATGAACAGGAGAAAAAAGTTGTACCTTTTCTGTATGGTTTGCTCTATCCACGCGTTCCTTAGGAGAGTCCTTATTGAGAGATTGTGGAACTTGATTATCTCAAAAAGCTACAGAAAGCTACAGAAAGTGAAAAAAGTTATATAGTTCCCTGTGAAATTTGGTCCACTCATCTGCGATCTGGACTTTTTCGGAGAGTTGATGTAAAAATTTAGAAAAATAGTAAAACTCGGTTATTTCAAAAAGCATGGGTCGCAGGTTTTGGTCATTCGCCGAGAGCTCATTGACTATGCTGCAATGACTTCAAAACCGTAGAGTGGGGATGAAATGCTGCATCGAATGCTACCAAGAATCCTTACAAATCTTTGTTCATCGAAATGTGGCGTTCATTCAAATAAAGCAAAATTACTTTCGGAACGAACTAATATTGGTCAAAAGCATGTCACAGGTTTTTTTCTTTTTGAAATCAAATGTAAAATTCTCTTCCAAACCACCCGGCAGGCACATCGCATCTCAAGCTGCCTCGTCCGTCAAATGTATTCAGTGATGTGCCGTAATAATACTGAAAAAGCCGAGAGTACTACAGTGATGTTTGCATTAATTTATTTGAGTGTAAATACCGTCATTCAATCTAAAAGATGTTTTTTACGCTCAAAATGAGCGCACTTGGACATTTTTCAGCGCCGATATTCTCGATTGATGTGAAAGGCAGGCTCCGATATTTACAAAACAGATATTTCAATTCATTTCAGAACTTCCTCCACAATATTGTAGGCTGACAAAATTATACTATGCAAAAAAGTCTTTTGTAATATGCTTTTCCAAAAATGCCCTGTAGATTTTTCGTAACAACTTCACGTAAAATTCTTCTCTTTCAAAATAGCAGCCATTCCATTTACCACGTGGTAGCTTCAAACAGCTACAGCTAACTTAGTTAGCCGAAAGTGCTTTGTTTGCTATTCTCAGTACTCTGTACAAGTGCATCAAACGTTTGGTTAACAGGGAGGGCCTGCCTTGATAGTTTGTTTCGTTGAGTCAATGTAGCAATAGCAATCCTAGAATGACTGAACTAGGAATGGTGCACTTTTTCAAACAACAAATCGAGCCTCAGTAATATAATTTTCTAGTGTGAGAACAAACCATTAACACCTTGTACAGAGCAGAGATGTAGTATCGTACTGATGGAGCACTTATCTCCTCTATCGGTAATAGCAGGATTTTTTGGTTTTGAGCTCGCAATGAGTTCATAGCCACTAGAAAGGAAACAAAATACTGTATCGAATGCTAGAGATCTCAATCCTTGTTTCACGAAATGTGGCATTTATTTGAAAAAAGCGGAAATACTTTCGGAACAACCTAGTACTTTGCGCAGGGTGGCTCTGACTTAGTTAAAAGTTTAGGATTTTTTTGCTCCAGTATTTTTTGAAAAGTCGTAGCTCAGCGAATCGCAACCATCTTGATTTTAAAATAACACCATAAAGAACCGAGTCGCTTAAGTTTGCAAAAGTTTTCAATCGATATCGAACAATAACGAAAACTATATGGCCCATGCCCGCTCCGCCCTGATGTGAATGTATGCAAAATTTCTTCCATTTGTTGATTGCTAAAAAAACCACAATACTTGTACCTAGACTATATCCTTAGATGCAAAATCCGCTCTGAAAAAAATTTAGCGCCGGGAACTAATGTTTCGCAAAAACCAAAGATTTTCGACTTAGCGTTAACGGCGGCTGGGTCCGTCAACTTGGCAGTTATGTTCACAATCCAGCTAGCAAACCCAGCCCCGCCCAGACCCGTCAGTAATACATTCGCAATCAGCTTGCTCATTTACCCTCCCCCCCCCCCTCCCTTTCTTGCCAACTCCCAGCTCTGTAGCTCAAACTTTGCATAAAGATTATAAAAAAGTAGCCTACGACACCCGCCCGAGTTCGGCTCGGTTCAGAAATAGAACGGAACTTGCGTACGGGCACGCAGCACACATGCAGACATTCAGCTCCATTTATGCAGTTTATGAGCGATATTCTTTATCATAGAGAGCAGCTGACTCATTTTGAAGAGATCCAGCCAATTCATAGTGATGGAAAAGCAGGATGCGCATTTCTGAATATGATGTGACAACTGCCGAAAAGGCACCTCAGCTTTAGAATTAGAGCAGATGTTTATGACCGAAGTACTAGCCTTTAAACATGAAAACGATAATGCAGTCAAAGGCATGTATTAATAGGGCAATAATTAATTACTTTAAACATATAAAGATTACTGCTTGTCGTCGAGTCGTCGAAGAGATTTCGATAGCAATGGAAGATTTTTGATCCTTTAGGACAATATCGACCTTTTACGAAATCTGAAAACAAGACAAGAGAAAACGAAAAACAACACATTTAACTAGTTTCCTAAAAGCCTTCGCCAACTGTTATATGGTTTCTAAAAAGAGAATCTTTTACCATGTTATCATTGCACATATTTCAAAATATTGAGAAGGGAAACCTTGCGTGCGTACTCAAATAAAGTTATGTTTCCGCAAATGTGGGTCTTAAAAGAAGCAAGCCAGTGGAGAAAGTGATTCATAGAATCTACATACTTCCACCGATTCTGCGCTGCATCCACGCAACTTGACGATTTGCAAGATGCGCGGATTAACCGACTACAATCGCCTGAAGTATGCCTCGGCCACATTTAAAACGAGTTAAGTCTCGTCGCGATCCGGTAATTTACCGAATGTCTTCAAATGCCGCAACAGACGGCATGTAGAGTCTTTATAAATTTAGTAGGTTGATAAAATGTCTTATCATCTACACATTAAGGATTTGTGCACGATGTGTTGTGGACAATCGGAGTATTGCCAAATCGCATCACGACTGAAATCGCGTGAGGTACGGCTAAGGCCTCAGGCCTAAGGCGTGCGCAAACTGCAGCATTTGAGAACAGTTGTTTTGAGTCGAAATGCGTCAAGTTTCCGTTCTTATCCCATTCCTGATAGTCTTGTAACAGAGCATAGAAGCATTAATCAGCTTTTGTATAAGAGAACGGAAGCGAAATTACGCAGTCACGCATACGAGAATTTTCAATGATAAAGTGCGCTTACTGTATAAATATTCGATGAGGATCATTGCTGCAAAAACATTACAAATCTTGCACTGATTAAATGAGGCAATAGTTCTCAATTAAAATTCCTTCAATACAGGTGGAAAGTGCAGTCAGCGGGTTATAAACATAGCAGCACTTATGGTAGCTTCAGCAAAACAAGTGAATGACTTGAAATATTGTGGAGTCAGATGGCGAGTGACAGCTGTTTCGCTAAGCTGATTAAGCATGTCCAAGTTAAATAGAATAAATGTAGGGAAACTGGGTCACTAGCAACAATGTTTCATCCGCTTCATCTGTGTTTCACTTTTAGCGTAAGTCGTCTTAATCTATACAGGTAGTTACACCATCATTGAGATTTCAGGTGATTTTGTGTGTTAGTGCTGCATACGACCATTGCCATGATGATAATCTCAACCATGTTCTTAGAGATAAATTGAAAGAGCTACTTAGGAAAAGAAAAGCTAAGGTAAGTTTGTTGCTGACGCTTTTTACAATCTTCTTCCAGCTTCCTCTACCAATATACAGGGTGTCCCAAAAAAGTATACAGTGTTTGAGTTTGGCAGTTGACAACTCTCTACAAAGTTTCTTGCTGAACTTTGTTTACCATTGTGTAAAGATAGCTTTAACTTACATTAAATGCACATGGAGCAATTCACCAATCGCTCTTCAATACTACAAGATTGCATAGAAACTTCCAGAATGCAACGGTAAATAAATTAAACGTCCTCCAAAAAATCCCAGAGAATTTCTTTGAAATGCTTGGCAGAATCTCACTAGTCGACCTTCACGGAAATAACAGGCTCTTCAAATGATGTGTTCACCTTCTGATTATTGAAGAGGCAGGTATTACGGTATATATGCATATCTTTTAGACAAAGCACTACGGTAAAGTACAGTTTTATTTCAAGGACTGCAGATTCTAATTGGCTTAGTGCAAGTGTTTCAGCTTGTTTGGTTCTCATTCTATGGCAAAATATAACCGTAAACGCTCAAAACCCTTCTTGAAATTTTCCGGTAATCCATCAGTAATGAATTGCTTTCGGTAATTTACACCATACTGTAAATCTAAATTGAAGCCAGCTCTACAAAGAACTGTACCTCGAACGACACTGTGGGAAGAGAGATATTAACGCACAAACAGAATACATCCTTTTGGAGCATTTTGAAGTACTGATCTTTCAGTACAATTGCAAACTAGAGGAGAAAGCTGCCTATGACATTTCTCTTTACAATCTGAATGACCCCGAAAATCCAGAAGACGTGAAGAAAATACTAAAGTTCATGAATGAAAGGACAGTTGCCTATAAAGCGAAATACTTCAAGTAAGTTCACTTCATTCATAAATTGAATTAAAGCAACCACAGATGATTTCCAGGTCCCGGGAAAAACTGTATAAGCAGATGAAGATTCTTGGAAAAGGAAGAAACGTTGGCTGTGTTCATCTTCTCAACCAAAGCAAAATCACACATGATAGGCAGAATCATACAATTCTGACAGTGGCAGCCTATATAGCAAAATACCACAGATACATATGCCTCATCGAAAAGACATACTGGTGGTGGTTTTGAAAACTTATAAAGTTTTCTCATTGCTAAAGTTTTTTTGTTGCAACACTTATGCCATGACAAACACTTGAACCTTCAGCTCCGACCATTGACATACACATTTCCTAACGGCGCATGATTGCTTGAGAAGGAAATGTTAAAATACCAAGCTTTCTAACATTCGAGGGCATGATTTAATCACTACCGCCATCGCTTCGGAAAGTTAGGCCATTGCAATCTTAGATCAGCTCGGCTCTTATAAGGGAAGGTCGGTCGCGAACTTAAAATGGTCGGTTACCACAAAATTCATACTATACTTGGCGAAATTTGAAGATTTTCGTCGAATGAATGGATATCGAAAAAATTCGAAAATAAAAAATCTCAAATAAACGAATATCGAATAAACTTGAGATTTAAAAAATTTTTGAATGAATGAATCCCAAATAAAATCTGAAAATAAAAAGTATTGAATGAATGAATATTGAATATATATTCGATACATATATAATTATATTCGAACGTTGGGAGTCGAATTCCGAATAAATATTCGAATGATTTATCGAATAACTAAAGCAACTGTGTAAAAGCTGCTGAATACCCAGCTAAAGCCGATTTATTCCTAATCAGCACCCTCGCACCCCATGTGCCAACTCCCAACTACGTAGCTCAAGATTTTCCAAAAAACGGTAAAATCGACAGAGTAAATTTTCATTCATAATCAGCACCCTCATCTACTCACTGTACCAACTCCCAGCACCGCAACTCTAAGTTCTTCAAAAATCGGTAAATGTCTGCTACTTTACGCATTACGTGCTTATCGGAAACTGAACGAAACCTTATTCTAAGGTGATATTAGGTCGTTCCGAAGGCTTTTTTCGTTTTTTAATCTGCCATAAAAACACGTGGAGTAAAAGGCAGGCAAATGCTCTAAGCAAGAGAAGCGCATTTTTCTGCCTCTTTCCAATAGTTTTGTTTCGAAACCATTTGCTTTGGTGTTTCGTATGATAATTGTTGATTGGAACCCATGGTTTTTACCACGCCCAACTTCGGTAGTTTTTCAAAACCTTCCTTCCAATCTTTGGAAAACTTTTATAGCAGTCAGATGCGTAAGCAAAATGCAATGCAATGCAATTTTCTTGCACCTTCAAATATCTTCTTGGTATTTTTAGGATAACTTTCCCAAAACTCTTCATTTTCGTGAAATATACAAACGCTCAAACGCTAACAAATCGTCGGAATTTGAAACTTGCAAAGATAGATTATAATAACACACTAATTCTAAGAAGCATCAAAGCGTTCGTCGTTTAAAACCAAAAATTTTGATAATTGCATCTCCGAATACGAATTGGAAAGAAAAAATGCTTATCAAAAAGGAAAGAAAGCTGCATCGAATGACACCTTATCTGTGTTCCGTTTCATGTTTTGTGAGTTTTGGAACGAACAAACTTGGAATTTGATAACATCAAAAACATGACTTTGAAAATTTTGGAAAGCCAGCTATAAGTGCCAAGAAATTTCAGCACTGCACTTTTTTACGCTATCTAACTGCTATCAAAGCTTTTTCAAAATTGAAGAAATACTCTGGAGAATTACCAATTGGACATGTTAATTGGCTAACAATTTCGGCAATTATTTCAATAACCACAAGAGCAACCAGCACAAAAACATGACTGCTAAAAAGAGTAAGAAAAGCTGCGTGGGGCAGTGTTTGAGACGTTTACCTGTCTTTATTCTACCGTTTCTATGATATGCAAAAAAGGAAGGAACTTTTGGAACGACCCAATGTAACTGCAAAATTAAGCAACCGTCTATTACTCCACCACAGCTGAAATATCTTTTACACACTATACACCTTTATTAGCGAAAAATCCCTAATGAGGAAAGCTACCTAGTTTAGCTTTTGTCAAGTGACATATACGTTCTGAATCAGCTTTGAACGCTGATTCCAAATATGCTATTTCTAGCTGCCGTGCACCATTTCCAAGCGAGTTAGGGCTTTTTCCTGCGCAAAATTGGCATACTACTGGACATGGGAAGAGTGTGTGTAGATAACAATCTGTAAGAAAAAGGTGCTGAGATAACGAATAACGCAAATCCAATCTTTTCTTACTAACAAGAAGCTTAACGCAAGCGTATTAGCACCTACAAGCAGAGATGCGAAGTGCAAGCCGATTCTCCCCCTACCTTCACTTTTGACCTGGTGCAGGGTGACTACCTTCACTTTTGGCGCAAATTTTTTCGCTGATTGATATAAAAGGAAAATAAGTGAAACAAACGCAAAAGAGATTACTAAAGCATATATATATATAGTATTACACTTTTGGGAACTCGCCGTAACCTGTCGCGAGCTGCCGAAGGACATCACCCGCCATAGACGTCCACTCCTGGCACTTCCCATGAATTCGGAGAACAAAGCTTCTTGACAAATTTCAATTAAAGAGTTTTAACCAAACGGTTTTCTTTAGGGTCAACAACTGTGACCCAACGGTCCCCTTTGGGGCCACAGATTCGATGAAAACAGCAGCATAAATGTTCTGAATAAACATGTTAATCGGTATAAATGGTGTATTTGGAAGTAGAGTCGAGCTAGACTCACGTATTTTATTGGGTAGATTTTGTTATAACGTATTGCGAAGAAAGTAAATCGATCCAGGCAGTAACGCCGACAACCAGAAATTCGAATGATAAAATAACGAAAAATTATGCGAAATTTTTACTGTTATAAATCTGATGTTTGAAGATGTCAGCAACTGCGACTTCATAGATGTGAAAAATCATTCAATTTGAAAAGTGAACGCCGAGAGACAGAACTTCAAAGAATTAGGCCACTTTTGAATTGCTTAGTGACAGGCATTTAAACTCCTATGATTCTTAAATGTAAAGATGTGCGATGTTGAGACTTCTTAAACTTTGTAGAGTAAGGTACGTTCTACTAGATTATCTCTTAGCCGTACCGATCCGTTGAAAAAGCGTCGAGACTTTGTAGATATAGACTTTTGAAAAAATCATGTGAAAAAGCGCCTTTTAAGGTTTAATAGCTCAAAACACTTCAGAACTGCATAAGTCATGTTGCGATTTCATAGGTTGGACTCTTCTCATCAAGAGCTTTCAGATGACACCAAATATGTAGAAATTTAGAGCCTCCTAGGACTTATGCCCGGGAAGAGGCTTTTCATAACTAATTCTCCCTTCGCGCTGAGGTGCGAGAATTCCCTCAGAGGTCGCGCTACTGCCACATATGATATTAGGTTGTCCCGAAAGTTTTGTCGGTTTTTTCAAATCACTGCAAAACCACGCACAATAAAGATCTGAACGAGCTTCAACATGCATTCGATGCAGCTTTTCCTTCTCTTTCCAATGGATACATTTTCATACCAAAATCTTGTGTGCTTTTGTTGATAATTGCCAAAATTCTCCACCTGTCAATTTTACCTGCTCAAAGTTTGGCTAATTTTTAAAAGATTCATTACAAAGTCTCGAAATGCACTAAGCATGTATCAAATAGAGCAACTCTCGGACTACAAGCAGGTATTTTTAGATCCTCTAATCCGCTGATTTTAGCTTCAAAAAATTATTTCTTCGGAGGTCTCGATTTTTGGCAAAGTCATGAGACACGCAACTGCATAAAACACATGAAAGCTTTTGAAGTTTTTGCGTATTGAAACATAATTCTTATTAAACATCATTATGCACCATAAGAAATTTTGATTCGCTTCGAAAAAGCAGGTTTTTGGAATTTTTGGTACTTTTACGTGTTAAACTTAATCAAAAAGCCGCGGTTTTTATTAAATAAATAATTATAACGGGCTTGGTAGACGCGGTTCATGTAATCCAAACTGATACAGTGTAGCCAAAGGTTTGCTCTATATAACAATTACTAGCGCTCTTTCAAAACATCAGAATAAAAAATTCTAAAACATCAGAATAAAAAATTCTAAAATTCAGGAAACATTTGACGTTACCGTAAAGCTGCTCAAAAAGCCATGGCGATAACACTGCAAAGACGAGGTAGATCAGAAAGCAAGTATAGCTGTAAGTAAGAGTATAAAAATCTGAATCAAACAGTACCTAAGCCGCCCATGGACTGGTGTTCTGTGAGTTTTAGTTAGCGATGAAAAAACCGACAAAACTTTCGGGACAACCTAATATATTGATCAAGACAGCAGAAAATTTGTAGTTTATTAGCATACAGTACAAAAATACAAAAACAAAAGAAAATGTCTCAAAAAACAAAAACTACCCTTATACAAACTATCTATACGCAGCTACGGCTTCTGTAAATAGTTTTTGTATAAAAATGTCGAAAAACATCACAGAGAAAACCATTTGATAGCAATGTGAATGTAAAAGTTGAAATGTAAATTTGATTGTGATTTTTTGTTGTTTTTTATTTTTCCAGACATTGTTGTTTCTGTATATTTTTTGTATTGCATCTTGCTGATAAACTACAAATTCAAAAATTATCTCCAAAAACGACGGATTTACTACATACGTATTTTGAGCAAGATGCTCTGACTGAAGACTGTATAGCTGAGAGATAGACCTTTGGAACCTCAGCTGCTCTACACTATTTCTCATTTTATACCTCTTGAATGAGCTCTAATATGCATTCGATGCAGCTTTTCCTTCTCTTTCTTACGGATACTCTTCGAACCACAATCTTGAATGCTTTCTTGCCAAAATTCTCCATCCGTCAATTTTATCTGGTCAAAGTTGGGCTAATTTTCAAAAATTTCATTCAAAAGTTTCAGAAATGGTTAAGTGTAAATCAAATAAAGCAGTACCCGGGCTGCAAGGCTATTTTTAAATTCTGCTAATCTACTGTTTTTAGCTTCAAGAGGATGGGGATAAAGGGGATAAAAATGTGGAAGGGGATAAAATGTGAATTAAACGATACCTAGGTCGTTCATGGATTGGTGGTTTTGAATTTTATGAGTGATGAAAAAGCGACAAAACAACCGACAAAACTTTCGAAACGGCCTAATATACTTTCGATTTAATTTTGTATTCATTCAGTTATTTTTTTGAACTTTTTTTGCTTTTTTGTTTTTTTGTGTTGTATCTTACTAACAAACCACAAATTTTTTGCTGTCTTGATCGATATATAATTTGTGGCAGTAGCGCGACCTCTGAGGGGATTCTCGCACGTCAGCGCGATGAGGTGCGAGGCTGCTGCGAAAATCTCTCTGTGAGAGGTTGTGGACGACGAGAGCGCATTTACGGTAGCTCAGCCGCGGCGTTGATGCCAGCTCTGGCGGCTGGCTGCGGCACCAGGCGGCTGCCTGGGTAACACTTGCACACCTCCCGATGGAGGCCGCTAGGGGAGAATTAGTGATGAAGAGCCTCCTCCCCGGGTTAAACCGCAAGAAGCATCGAATCCCCACACGTTATATATTATCTGAAAGCTCTTGATGAGAAGAATCTAACCTATGAAGTCGCAACACGACATGCAGTTCTGAAGAAGTTGTGAGCTTTTGAAACTTAAAAAGCGCTTTTTTACCTTTTTTCAAGAGCCTGGATCGTGGCGATGTTGGTATAGATCTGTGCGAGTAAGACATATTCTGATAGAGCAAACCTTACTCTACTAAGTCTATGAAGTCGCAACATCGCACATCTTGAAATAAGAATTTAGGAGTTCAAATTCAGCTGTCACTAAGAAAGCTAAAATGGCCGATTTTTTGAAATTCTGTCTTTCGGCAATCACTTCTCAAATTTTAGCCTTTAAAATCTATGAAGTCGCGTTGCTGACATTTTCAGACATCAGATTTATAAAATAATTTCGCATAATTTTTCGTTATTTTATCATTCGAAATTCTGGTTGTCGTCGTTACTGCCTGGAACAACTTACTTTCTTCGCAATACGTTACAACAAAATTTAATTATTAAAATACGTAAATTCCAGCTGAGTTCTACTTACGAATACACTATTTGATTAACATGTTTATCTCAAGTACTTATGCCGCTGTGCTCATCGTCTTTGTGGCCCTAACGAGGGCCGTTGGGTTACAGTTATTGGCCTCAAAGAGAGCCATTGGGTTAGAGCTCTTAGAATTCATCGAGAAGCTTTGCTCTCCGACTTTGTGGGAAGTGCTGGGCTTAGATGCGTCCTGCCATGATGGCCTTGGGGTCTCGCAGTAGGCGACGGCAAGTTTTTACAAGTAAACTGAGTGAGAAAAAAGCTTTGATTAACCTTTGAATTTGTTTCTTGTTTCTACTTTTTATTATGAAAAAGCTAATGTAACTTTTGAAAAAGAAATTTTTTTCGAAAAAAGAATTCGAGCTGTGTTTCACCCCCATCCCCCCCCCCCCCCGTCGACGTTTTTGGAAGGTAAGTGTCCGGCACTATCACCCTCACTTTTGGCGGCCAGTGGTAGCTGGAACACCTTCACTTTTGGTGGACCCGGCTCCCCCCATCGCACCTCTGCTTACAAGGGAAGTTCTTTGGGTCGAAGTGACAATTCGGAGGGTGATGTATACCAATGGATGGAACGTAAGACGCCGTTCTCAAAAAATGCCTTTAATATCTGCGACGCGTTTTTCTAGATGGACTTATAAGCTTTTTTGTATATATAATGGAAGTGTGATCGAGTTCCAAACAACGAGCTGTCAGCATGGTCGGAAAATACTCAAAAACGTGTGGATGAACTCAAATTAGACTACAATGCTTCTAGGTGGTTTGCTTAAAATTGCACACTTTTCTGTAGAAATTATCATGATTTTGCGACTCAAAACGCACGAAAATTTAGCATTAGAAAAGCTCATAACTTTTTTTCAGAACAATGCATCGCAGATATAGAAGGCATATTTGAAATCAGTTTTTGAAGCTCTACCCATTGATATAGAGCACCTTCCGAATAGCCACTTCGACTGAACGAACTTCCCTTGTTAGGTGATGATGCCTCAATGCCAGTAGTCAATAAGTATGCCAATTTCGCGCAGGAAAAGTCCATAACTCGCTTCGGAATGGTGCTCGACAGCAGAATAACAAATTCGGAATCAGCGTATGAAGTTGATTTAGAATATACCCTATTTTCAGGTGTATAAGCCGCAGGGTGGTCCTAGCTTACATCGAACTGCACAGCCGTCTCTCTGTGTTTTGAAGAGCGATCCTTATGTTGCACAATTCTCTCAGGCAATATGCAGCGCGTATAGTGTCCATTGGTTTCGAAGTATTAAGGCATGTTCAGGCTGGTCGATGTAAGCTAGGACCACCCCGAGGCTTATACATCTGAAAATAGGGTATATGTCCCCAAAAGGCCGAGCTAAGTTAGGTAGTTTCCCTTGTGAGATAAAGATTAGATGCAGTTGTGCAACATTTACAAGCAAGATTTTCACTATTGTGGACTTTGCGTAATAAATGCATAAGCAACGTAAAGGAAGAGCAACAGGTATGTCACTTCCAGTATATGAACTCAAACCTTGAGCTTGATTTCGATAGCTGTTTCACGGTTGCAAAAAGATGCATTACCGAGTTTTGCGGAAGAAAAATGCAGACCAAGCGGGCTTGATACTCAGCAGCTGGCTCTGCAACAAACTCGAATAATCTCTGTACGGAGTTCGTTCGAATACGAATTCGAATAAAGCATTCGAATACAACTTTCGGATAATATCTATTCGAAACCCGTTTTTTTTATTATTCAAGTTTCGAATTTTGTTCGGACCCCGTTTTCTCACTTATTCGAGTTTCGAATATTATTCGAAAATGGAAAACTTCGAAAATCGAATTCCAAATCAGGGCTCGGCATTGGGCGGCTTTTTCGATTTTTCAAAAACAAAGTTTTCGCAGATTTCGCCACAAGAATACGACATCACCTATGACGCGATCATGAATGGATCCAATAACGAAAAAAATAATGGAACAAAACGTAACACCAACATCGAACCGGCCAAAAAAACTGAAGATGTTCGTATTCGTCGAATTGGCGGCATGCGTCCCCTGCGCGTTTGGAGCAGGCCTGCCGTCGCCATACAAAATGTTTGGATAGCTGTAACTAGGCGGGGAAGGGGACATTTAGGGAGATTCAAAAACTCACTTGTAGGGTTTTTTGATGTAAAACAGAGTTATGTTGAAAATGTGGGAAAATTATGTGAAGGAAGAAAAATATATGACTTCTTCTTTTCAGAGCCACCACGCTGTCCAGGTGGCTGTAAAGCCACCTAACTCCGAAAAAATTGCCACGCCTTCAGTTCACATAATTATTTCGTAACTTTTCGCACATAGTCCTAACTCCCTATTGCCCATCTACACATCAATTTTGGTGTCATTCCATTTTCTCTTCGATGTAAACAAAGTCTTTTATTTATTTCGAGACAAGTTTGAATTCGCGCGCTTACCAGGCGAACCTATAAAAACAGGAATTTTTTGGTTTTTGCAGAAATGGGATCGATAAGGCAGGAATATCGATTTGCGTTCTCTGTAGAAGATGAGAGGTGACATAAAGGAAGAAGGCGATTGTGTGTAGGGAGAGGGGGGCTGGAGTTTCTGCTTAAACGATATCCCTGCTTTTTATTCCGAAAAATTATCTAGCTTGCCTTGTAAGCCACCTGTGCAGAGCCCTGTTCCGAATGCGAATATACTCGAATGTCTGATTCGAGTAATCGAAGTTCTATTCGATTCGGATTCAAGTATAATTCTTACCGTTACAAAGAACTTGAGGCGCTTCCAAATCTACCTTCTACATGTGGAACGCTTTTGAGATAGAAGATATGGACGCCTTCCATTGGCAAAATCTGCGCAGTCTTAACTGGGTTATCTTGTGAATCGTTCAAATTACTTGTTGCGCTTAAGAATATCAGTCAAAAAGAATCAGCGCTACATTAAGCATGGATATGCTGTTTCAGAGTGGTTTGAGAAGACAATCCCGATGTGTTGATGCTCTGGCTGTACTCACCCTTGTAAATTTCCTGCAAACAATACTCATAACTTCCTCTTCAAAAGCGTTTTGCAATATGGAAAGCAGATTTGAAATCAACGCTCCAGGCGCTTTGTGATGATATGCATCTTGTAGCGATGGGCCTCTTCGATTTTGCGACCCTGCCTTATTAGAGCACAACACCAAAGAAAATAAATACCAACATGGAATCGTAACTACAAATCACTAGCATCGCCTCAATGCAGTTGTGGTCCCGCACCGGTGTGTATACCCACATCGCACTTCTGCGTTATTCGGAGAAGGCGCCTGACCTTATATAAGAGTTCAAAGAATGACTATGAGGTATTCTCCTCGGTCGTTGCAATGCACATTTCTTTTCGTTCTACTCATACACTGTTAATGCATACTCCGGATTTGGGCGGATAATTATAGGCTCGGCATGGTGAACTATCAAAAACGTTAGACTTTTTTTAAACGATAAAACTCATACGTCGTTGTTCCTGAGTCGGTCGAAAACTCTCATGCAGCATATATGCAAATTACAGTACTGACTACTTCTGACCAAAATACATACTTACTTTGATACTTATATGGCCCGTCCTCACGTGCAGGTCCCAACTCGGAAGTTGCCATTGTTGCTGTCCCTCGCTTTGACTGCGTCCACGAGTTCCAGGTGTAAAAATCATATTTAGTTGGTTGGTTTCTTAGCTAGTTTATACGTTCCACAAACGCGTCGGCCTATTTGTCAGTGGTCTTCCTCGGCAGGTTTGGTTTCACGAAAAATCCACTCAAATGTTCTTAATGTCCATCTGTCGTCTGTTCTTCTCGTGATGTAATCAGCCCATCAATGCTTCTCTCTCGCAACGTATTCCACTAAGTCACACAAAACGGGACATTCTGCTCGCATCCGTACTGCGAAGTCCAACATGATGTTGTTTGTCGTGTCATCTTTAGAAGGCTGTCTTAATCGCTCCGTGAGTTGTCCGCAAAGCTTCGGACGTGTCTACAGTGTCGGCCCACGTCTCAGTTGCGTAACAGAGCGCCGGAAGACAATGTCGTCCGCAAAACGAAGGTTCTACACACACTTTCTATCACTCGTATGCCCCTCTCCCCTTAGTACAATGACTTCATCACCCACTGCATGGCCGCGGTGAACCGCTTCGGAGAGACTGTGTCGCCTTGTCGGATTCCCTTCCCAAATGGGATTGTTAAGGGGGGCGATGGAATAACTGCACTGTTGTTGTACAATCCTTGTTTCGAACGTGGGAAAGGCGAGCCTTTATCGATTGGAAGTGATCGGAGAGCATGTTCGCGGAAGAGATGCAGAGTCTAGCGCGGGAGTGGGGATGCTGATGCAAGCGACACTGCGTTTGATAGGCCCTGTTGATAGGCTGAGAATGTTGCCGAGATAGTTGCCGTATGAAGGGGCAATTGGGGTCAATTTTCTTATTTAGACGAAAGCAGAATTTGGCCATGGACACATCCATGCTTAGATCATTGTTAATCAGGCCGATTGGCGGAAAGACACTTTTACGTATTCAGACTACAGCACGCGGCATGTTTATATGCTTATACTTATTGCTAAACTTGCTCACATACGCTTGTGCCTATAGATGCTTTGATTCATGCAAATCAGAAAATAGATCTGTATGCGTTGTTGCTTACTTTTCCTTGAATACTGCAGTGAACGATACTGGCACACCGAACAAAAGAGTCAAAAAGTCGGAGAAGAGAGCTTGTCAACACTCTAATAGCAGCACTCCTGATAATTTAGGCCGGTTTCGAAACTTGTGTTTTTGAGGTGTTGCAATTGATGAAGTGCATTGATCAATTCGATTGAGCCAAATTATCTTGACAAATAGCTTTCAACCGTATAAACCTTTCAGAAAAAAGGCCTTCTTAGGTGTTGATCTCGCACTAGAAAAACTTCCAAAAAGCATGAAGTCAGCTTGCGTATGCTACCCGAAGTAAGGTGGATAAGGTTATTCCTTATGGCAGCAGCGTCATTTGGTTAGGATTCATGTGGTATCTCGCTATGACGGTAATCTGAAAGGCATGGGTGGAGATGCAGAGCGCGACATAATCATCCCAAGCAGACGAATCTCCTTTGCTACTCCGAGGACGGCAGAGATGTATTCCTAGAGAATGCGTTTCGCTCGGTACAATGAATAGTGGATGAAATCCAATGCCGTTACTCAGTTCGGTGTCAAGAATCACTCTTCCGCATCGGCTCGCTAATAGCTGCTGGGAAACTATAGCTGGCAAAAAATGCGAAATAAATGCAGCAATATACTTTATGATCATTCAAAAAGCGAGCGGAGCATTTGTCAAATCTTGGTCTGAAGTTCTAAATCGTAAAAGCACAATTGATTTACCTATCGTGTTCATAGTAAATTCAATGTAACACAAGCAAGAAAGCGAGAAAGTGGCTTACTGAATCGCTCAACTTCCTCAGTTACTTATCAGAGTTATATTGCAATTCAATAGCATCTGCAAAGTAGTGCGTTATCAACAAACAATCTACTCCTTGATATTTCACAGACTGTAAGTAACATCGCCCCAAATGCGTTATATGATACAAAGAAAACGTTTTTTTTTGCCAGTAGCCTCATCCCTACATTCAGTAATCTTCCCAACCCAACACTTAAAAATCCAATTTCTGTTTCTGTAATACATTTCACAATGCGCCAGCTTTTCTTGCTTCTTTCAAAGTTATTTCAACCTTCGTCTCACCATCGCATGCGCTTAGGGTTTCCAGCACGTTTCATCCTATCAACATCGACTACTTACCAGCAGGCCGAAATAAAGCAGTGAATTCTACACAGACAAGTCTTTCAGTCGATTGTCGTTTCATTTCTAGGGCCTTGCTCATACTAGAATCAGTAAGGTGAACTATATGTTTTCACCGCATAATGCACCCCTTTTGTATCCGGAAAGAGATGTATAGCTTTTTGTCCAGTCTTCCCGAGAAGAACTCGATGCTCAATATACAGCAAACCACAATCACAATTGTGATGACGATACAGCGAGAGCAACAATCACCACAGGCGCGAACCACAAGTGGATTTTCCATAGCAGTAAAGTGAAATGTTTGTGCGCAGTCACCTTTTTTTCCCTTTATCAAATTTTTTTTATTAAAACTCTCTTCCCTTTGCTCTTTTAAAACTGAACTTGAAATAAGGGAAGCCTAAAATAATAAAGGAAAAGAATGATGTTGTTTCTGCGTCGGCCTCATCACGGGGTCCTTTCATTGATGATTGAAGAAGATTGCTGAGATGACATATGAGACGACCGCAGCCCGCAATAAACTTACTTCAATGCAAAGCAGTCAGTAAATGTAGCCGTTGGATTCTAGTCAAAAATGGAAGTGGAATGAGTTGCGAATGAGAACGGACTTATCACAAAATATTCCAAAAGTGCTTGCCTCGAATGTTTAATCCGCTGCACAAATTTCGCTAGGATTTTCCAGATGATATCGGCACAAGTTTCTGATGGGGTTCCAAGTCCGAAATTACTTGGCGTTTAGCTTGAAGATCAGTTGGAACGCAAGGCGCAAGATTTAGGTGGACATCATTAATTATAATGTAGATGGGTCGTTGATTGCTGAAATAATAACAAAAGGCTTGTTTAGGCTTGGATAAAAGGAAGGTCTAAGTATTTCATTAGTGATGATGTACTCGAAATGTCTCAAATTCTAAAAATCTGGACTATAGTTAAGCATTGAAGTTTGAGAATTGAAACTGGATTCGTTAGGCGCCTCAAAACCGACTTAGCAACTTGTTTAGTGTTTTAGCTGCTTACAAAATCGCACAAGATCCAATCCGCCGGAACATCTGATGACCTCTCAACCCTCAAAGTAAGACCGATAATCAGTCTCGGTTGCGTGGGAAGTCTCACTAAGAGAGTAGGGTGGTTTTTGAACACTATAAAACACAGTTGATTCAGTTCACTTCTTCTCATCTCCAACACTGATGTTCCTGGTCCGTTTACGTAAGATGCGCATTGACAAAAATCATGCCATGGAGTCAATCAACTTGAATCTCTCTATACAAACGTGTCCTTGAACTCGGCAATGCAGGCCGTTTTTGAGCTACTCTTACAACACGAAAAGATGTTAAGTTCTATGGATTTATCATCGTTCAGATTTCGATCTTGCTGAAAGCATGTCTAGAATGCGTTTGCGAAGTCCCATTTTCACGTGCTATTACTTCTTCAAAAACCCACACTTTTGCTTTAAAAATCAACAGAAGCAAACTTTTTGCAATGCAGCGCACATTTATTAGTTCCTACATCACAAACAGACGAAAAAATATGGATTAACAAACAAAAAAAATCAAATCCTGCTTTTGGCATTTCATACCTTCAAAGTTTGTTAGTATGAATGATAAGTGGCATATCTTATAGCCGCAAGCCAATAGTACAAAAAGCGATGAAAAGGGTTTGGAGAAAAAAATTTGCGAAAGGGAAATTGGAATTTGAAAATGTCAGTTTTTTTTTCAAGATTTTTCAGTATGCCTCAAAGTCCCAAATATAAATTTTCTGATTTTTTGCGTACTAAACAGCTGGATGTTTTCGCAAAAACTGCTAATAGGATGCCTTGGTATTATGCTTGCAGAATTGAGCAAAGCTTTGGCGTTCTCTTCAAAAGAAATTAAGGTCATAAAATGAGCGCAACGGATACCTATATTGAGGCGGCGATATCTCAATCTGATAACTTCAAAAACTACAGTTAAGTATGTAAATGTAGATAATTTCTATTACAAACAATAGCTACATTTTCGAAGAAGCGCCATTCATACGCGCTCGAATTCTGGCCAGGAAACTGAATGAAATAATATTTTGAACTAAGATGCGGTTATTTAAGCTTAGTAACTTTATAATAGACTAGCTGGCTTACCCGGCTCCGCCGTATGTTCCGCGTGATTTGACTAACGTCGGCAGATGTAAAATTACTGTGACGCTGTAACAAAATGGTAAGAAGCTAGCCTTCGGAAGAACTAAAATTCTGCAGATACTTTCCATACTTTCCATAGTTCTGGAGATCGACCGCGATTTGACTTCAACTTACTTGGTCTCGAGTCACTATTAGAAACTCCTAGGAAAAAGTGATCTTTTGCACAAAAGGCGCATCAAGGATAATATGTGTATAGTTCGTTGAACGATAATTAGCACAACAATACCTAGAGTTTCAACATTTCGTGCTATCATAATGAGTAATACTATCGCTGCATTTGTGACACTGCATGCATCGACTGTTTCATTCAGTATCGCCGGTAGGTTACGGAGAATGAGGGCTTCCAAATTTACTAGTGATATTTCAACCGGCCCGCAAGAGCGTGAATTGACATTTATTATGACATCTTACTTCATTCAATCAACGATATACATCAACATCTATATTGCAATTTTATTTGTAAAATCAAGTGAATTTTATTTTGCATCAACGTCCTTGGTCTTTCACCCAGACCGACAGCAACTTTTTTTGAAAGTCTGCAATGAGTCGCCCGCTTGAAGATGAACGGTCCTTTTGTTATTACCAAAATTATTCTCCTTTTCGGCTCGATGGATTCCTTCCAGAAGCTGCATAAATGCTTCCTTTACATTTGAGCAATCCATTGCTGAAGTTTCTAGAACATCAAGTTTTGCACTTATTAATTACTGCAGAAACGACAAACCGATAAAGGTAAGATTATTTTCTTCGGCAAATTTCTTCGCGGCATCTTCTGGGACCCTACGTAGGCCTTTCAAATCCGACTTGTTTCCAACGAGTATCACCGATACGTTTTCTGATTTTTCCCGTAAATCTTGTAACCAATGCTTACATGATTCAAACGTCCATGGTTTTGCTGAAACAGGCTAAAGCGGGTTACTGCAAAAATTCTTTTAAATAATTCAAAAAGTTTACTCGAAGTTTTCTTGCACTATATTGAATTATCAACAGTTTCGTGGAAAGTATTAGGTTGATGCAAAAGGAATGGCCGATTTGCGAATTCACTTTGATGTGCTATAATTTTCTAAAAGGTCCACATTTCTGAATGCGGTAAAGACCTTCAGAAGCAGCAAACCTTTCGCAGTACAGCGCATACTTATTTATACTCAACCCATAAATGGGAAGAGAAATACGGACTAAAAGACAAAAAAGGTTCTTCTGCGGGAACCTTGTTTCAATTCATAACTTTCTTCAAAGTTTCTTAGTGTGAATAATAAGTGGCCTATCTTGTAGCCACAAGCCAGTAGTACAAAATACAATAAAAAGAGTTCGGACAAAAAAATTTGCGAGAAAGAAATAATTGAAATTCAAAATTTCTCACTTTTTTCAACATTTTTTCGGTGTGCCTCAAAGTCCGGAATATAGAATTTTATGATTTTCTACGTACTGAACAGCTGGATGTTTTTTTCAAAAACTGCTAAAAAATGTCCTAGCCCTACGCTTACAGAATTGGGCAAAGCTTCGGCGACTGACTTCCTCAGAAGAAAATTATGGGTTATAAAAGGACCGCAACAGCTACCCATGTTTAGGCGCCGATATCTCAGTCTGGATAACTTCAAAGAATGCAGTTAAGTATGCATAATGTAGACAATTTCTATTACATACGATAGCTAAATATTTTCGAAGAAATCCCTTTGATACGCGCTTGAATTCTGGCCGGAAAAGTGAATGCAATGAAATTCTGAATTTGGATGCGATTATTTGAAGCTCAGTAACTTCATGAGAGATGAGGATGAGAGCCCGTTTCAAGCACCGTTATATAGAGCATGAAAGCAGCTTCGCGATAGTGTACTACAATCATTGTAAAAAGGAAGTTTTGATGGAAAAAAGTTGCCCTGAAAAAGGCTTGGAAAATCGGCCATTTCTTTTGCATCAACCTAATAATTAGAACCGTATTCCTCACAAAGAATTAGCTACAACTTGCATTAAACTCACTGATATCATAAACGAGTAATGCACCATGTGCTCCTCTATAAAAGGAGCTAATTATAGCTCTAAATCTTTCTTGTCCAGCTGTATCCCAAATTTGAACCGCTGCGAGCTTATCATCAATCTGAAATTGACAAAGCATTGCAAATCAAGGTCTAGTCTACAGATAGCCTTCGTAACTATTTCTTTCTTGTTTTGAAGGGAGAGGGGATTAGGGGGAAGAAGAAAGGGAAACAGCACATGGATTGGAATATCAATCAGATGACAAAGTCGCTTTCTGAGATTATGCTACGATGCAATGCTTCAATTTTTAACTAAAACTAAAAAGTACTGCCTTACGAAAGCGTAAAAACATGGAATATTTACGATATTATTTGCCAAAAATCTACTGTAAGTCCATGAGATTTGGAATAAACCTACTGTGACTTGCTTCGTTAAAAATTCCACTGCAATTGTCGATTTCGAATCGATACTGAAGCTATTTGATGTAAATCGAGAAAGGAGATTCGACTTGCCCACTCCAGAGTCGCCAATCAGAATCACTGGAACTTGATTGATGAGAATGAAAAATGCTCAGAAATTTGAGTGATTTTCTGAAGCGGCGAATTGTTTGAGAAAGGTCTTTACCTTTGTAAAAGTAGTCGTACTTTTTATCAGTCATGGCCCACAACAATCACTTTTCGTAGCAAAAGCTGCGTGTTGCTATGCAGAAATTATCTGCAAAAGAGATGGATGCAATAATTAGAAGGGGTTTCACAGGCTACGAAAAATAAGTTGCCAATTTCAAGATTATGTAGAATGAAATCAATTATTTTCTATTGTTGGACCCCATTAAGATAACGGACGCGGCACATTACAAAGGCGATTATAAGCATATTATCGAAGCCTACTTCTGCTTATGTTACGAGTCATAGCACTACCGCTTATACATTGCAATTTTCTCCATACAGCTATCAAAGTTTGCTATCGTGTTGTAGCAGAAAGTATTCTTATCATGCGCATACATAGTGAATCATCGTCAGGCGATGCATACATTTATATTTGGAAATGTGCACTTTAAGCTATTGAAAAAAATCCAACAGTGTTTTAGGGTTCAAATTATCTACGCTTTGCAGTGTCTCAACATATGAGCACTGCCTATAAGCTTCATTGATTCACTACAATTTGGTTGCTGTTCACCCATTCGCTAGCAATGAAAACGCAGTTCTTCGCAATTGCGTACGAAAAATTTTTCGGATTTAATATTAGATTTTGAATTCAGTTTTACGAAAACGATAACATGGAAGAAGAGGATTAGCACGTGCACTAGAATACCAGCTACCGGTGGACCATACTTTTTTGATTTTTTAGTTTTTGCAAATTCAAAAGAAACTTCAAGGGATTCTGGCACACGTTATGAGACTTCTGAGTGGTGCTCTGTATAGGACTGCCCATTCAACCCATATAACTTAAAGACCGTATGTTGTGACTATGGTGATGCAGAGAACGCTCTGGTCCAAAATGGCAGTCGAAAAAAGTGCGTGTACGTAAAGTGAGATGTACAGTTATTTGCATATTGGTGTGACGTATGTAACGTCGTAACGACAAGCCCAAAATATCTAAGGGCCAGTGGCGATCTCAGAATTTTGGTCTGTGGGGGAAGAGCAAAAAATTTTTTTCAAATAAAGGTGCATGGCGTTGAAAAATTCTTGAGGTGCGTCTCGAAATTTTTGCGGGTCCATAGCCCCTAAAATCTAGAAAAGGGGGCTTGGGGCAGCGACGCTCCCGAAAAAATTTTTTTGACAAGGTTGATTTGCATTTCTAGAAAATTTTAAAGTTTTTTTCAATTATTTGCAAAAATAAACAGTCATTTGCACATTTTTATAACCCATGTGGGTAAGTTTCAAAAATTTCGCGACCCATTCGCGGGGGGGGGGGGAGAGGGACCGTCCCCCCCCCTCGCCCCACCCCCTCGGTCCGTTGCTGCTAAGGAGTTATAACAAAGCGAAAAGCAATGGTCTGAGACTGTGCTAGAGACATTTTGGCCCTAAAAACAAAGTCCACATGAGACCTCTTCGATTTTTACTTTTTTTTCGGGTGAAGTGTTCGTTATTCCTAATTGAGGCAAAAGTTACTTCTTCTGAACTTGATCATCTATAGTGAGCGAAGTTTGAAAAATGTGCTAGATTAATGCCATACGCTGCGCCCGCTGGCTTGCACTAGCACACTGAATAGTCATTGTAACGTTTTTTTTTGTTTGAAATCATGTATCAGTTCATAACTTTTCGTGAGCGTCGGCAGAGTGTCCAGCGTAAGCGATTACGTTGCGTACGCTGCGCTTTCAGGACAAGTTGCGTGGTGTTGGGGCTTTGAATTATTTGGGTGCAAAATATATATTGCAGTGTTTCTAATCTGTTTTTCCCCGCTCATTCTTAAATCCAGAACGATCTTTTTCTGTTAGAAAGACGATCTTTAGGTGCAAGATGCATCCCTGGCGCGGGTCACTGACTTCATTCGTATGACCTTATTTAAACGACTATTAGTGCTTACTTTGAACAAGAAACTCTTTTCTAAATTTCTCTTTTTGTTCTTTCACATTATATATCATAGATCCAAAGATAAAGTGTTTGTTGATTTGTGATCCGCTTTATAGGTATCTGAAAGATTTTTGTCGCTGCTTACTTTTGATATCACTTGGTCAGCCAATGAACTAACCCGACAAATCGCGTGCTGTGTGCACTGTTCTACCTCATAACTAGACTTCAAAGGGTGACAGAAGCATAAAATGCTATGATCTGAGCTGCCAATTGTAATGAAAGTCCTTGAGCTGCTGAGGCACTTGTACAAAAGGTTATTGAGAGAAAGCCTTGAAGCTTTGTCAGAAGTGTCAAAAACCCAAAAACGCAAATTACTGTGATGCTCTTCTGACGCCGTTTGGATTTAGGGGAACTTTTGGAAATTTATCTGGCTCTCTAGTTCATGACTTTCGATCCTTTTTGCGAACGGCTACTAAAAGGCGGTTGAAGTGTGTTGTAAGTACGACATGTAGTCTAACTGAAATATAATGAGATTAGTATAAGCACGGTAAAATGTCTTCGGAACTCCCATGGAGTGTAAAGCTGCTTCAAAAGATAGCGGAAGCTTGTGAAAAAGAAAAAAAGAGGAATTCATCTGTGGTTAGGCGAGTCACGAGTCATGCATGTTCCCTAATGTTTTTGTCTAAAGTCAGCGTTCTTTGTGATCAATAAGCCTAAAGACGGAAACGTGCTTTCCGATAATGTCTTTATTTTCTTCGATATCAAAACGAAATGTTTTCGAAAAACTCTCAAACTGAATTTTCGCTAAAAAAAACTTTTACAGTGATAAGGAACTTTTACATTTTAGACAAGCTTGTAAAATTTTTCTAGTCTAGAACTGCGCGCAAATACGCTATACGCAGTAAAGCTAGAACCATTGATCAACTCTAGCAGTAAGTTTTCTTTCCGCCGCCGTCTACAATGTTTCGCCAAGATAAAATGATAGATCTCAGACGGTAGCTGTACAGCATTAGCACTAACCATGAAATCTACTTTGTGCGGAAAGGGAAGATTTTGTGTAGTAGGACTCGATATCAAAATGGAAAGAAGTGAAAGCAAGATTTATGTCTAAGCATTTCCAGTCTCCGCGCCTTATACTTACTTAGATACTTAGACGGCCCGTCTTCACATGGCATGCGGGCTACAACACAAAGTTTTCATTTGTCCCTGTCCCTCGCTTCAGATATTCACGATTTTCTTGTTGTCGTCAATGGCTGCGTCCAGGAGTTCCAAATGCGAAAACTTTGTGGAACGCCTCTCCAGGTTGATTTTCAGAATCAGCGGACAATAAGCCCATGTAAAGCGATCAGATCCAAGTTTTTTCGGGAGCTACACCAAGTTCTAGTTGAAATTTGAGTCAGTAGCTGCCTAAAAACCTCATCTCTGGGATTCCCAGGAAAATGTTGATTCAATACGTGTTGTTTGATGATTCTTCGCCTTCTGGCTGGCACATCTGCTTTCCGCCCCGCGTTCCCCTTTTCAAAGATTTTGCTATCGTCAAGATGGAAAAATAGTACAACATATTTTCCACAAGCCGCACAATTTACTTTAAAAGAAAGCAGACTTGGGTGGGTGCGATAGTCGTATCTAGCCAATTTCTCAGCTGGTCCATCCATTCGACAAACAAGTCTGCCCGTCTCGTTTTGGTCTTCCTCGGGGAGGTTTGGCTTCGTGGAAATCCACTCAGATGTTCTTAGTGTCCATCCGTCGTCTGTTCTTCTAACAATGTGACCGGCCCAGCGGTGTTTCGCGTTCACAACGCATTTCGCTGGGTCACGAAGACGGGACATTATTCTCCTATCCGTACTGCAAAGTCCGACTAGATATTGCTTGTGTCGGGTCGTCTTCAGAAGACTGCGCTCGAGCGCTCTGTGGGTAATGCGTAAATCTTTCGATGTGACTACAGTATGGAAGTTCTCGATCGACTCTGGAACAATGACTCAATTCATCCTTTGAAAGAAGTCTACTAAGTTTTTGTCCGTTCACCGTGCTGAGAATATAACCATCCGCTCAGCTTCGCAGTATGAAGTCTGTCCCTCGCCTTAGCTGCGTCCACGAGTTCCAAATGCCAAAATCGTATAAACTGATTTCTCAGCTCGTCCATCCGTTCCACGAACGCGTCTGCCTATTTCGTTAGTGGTCTTCCTCGGGAAGCTTGGCTTAAGCACTCATATTTCTTAGTGTCCATCCGTCGTCTGTACTTCTCATGATTCTTCTCACGGCCCATCAATGCTTCGCTTTCGCAACGTATTCCATTAGGTCACAAAGACCGGACATTCTGCTGGTATCCGTACTGCGAGTCCAGCAGGATGTTGTTTGTCAGGTCATCTTCAAGAGACTGCGAAGGACGGTTTTTGACGTTGTCCACTGGTCGGGAATCTTCTACTTCTGAAGGTAAGATGTCAAATGCGATGCTAGAATCTCGTGTAGACGTTGTCCTCCGGCTCGCAGAAATTCGACGGAAAGATGGTCTGGCCCTGGAGTCGTGGGCGTCTCATGGTTTGAATCGCCGTGCGCACTTCAGCAGATAGAATTCATGGTGACTTCTCTAGTGGGAACTACGGGCATCGGTACGGGTGTCGATGAGCGGAAGAGGTTGGTGTAAAAGTTCTTCGCGATAGATTCCATCTTGTATCGGGAAGAAGTCGGAGTCCCGTCTTTGTTCAGTAGTGCAGCCCAGCGGTACGTGATATTCACAGAGGTCCTTTCGGCAATTCTTGAGAACTCGTCTTCCTTCAGCTGCTTCCAGTATCTTGGCTTGCCTGTAATTCCTGAAATCCTCCTGCAAAGCTGTTCTGTAACTGGCATTGGCTATCAGTCACTCGAGATGAGTTGCATTCGGGACCTGCCTCAGTAATCTTCTTCTTTCGAGCAATTCCTTGGTGGTCTTCGAGATGCGATCCAAGTTCTTCTCAGAAGCAAGGTGCACTTTCCGCAGGCTCGCAGACCTTTCAAAAGCCGATCGTGGTGGTACGTTGGGTCCTCCTCGATGGGCAAGTCACAACTTGATATGAGCTCTTCCAGCCTCTTACCGTCATACGACTTCCATCATTCTTGCGGCACTGTGACAGACTTTCTTTTCCAGCTCTCAACTAAATCGTACCTTCGCTTGAAGGAGGCGGTGATAGGATCCACTGCAGAAGGTGGAACTACTAAGACATCGTGCAAGCTCCACCATCGGTTCGTGAGAATGTGGTCGATCCGCATGAGTCATTCCGTTGGGCATTTCCAAGTCCACCGGCCATGTTCTTTCTTCGTGAAGATGGAATTGCCATGGAAAAGTCGTGCGGCGGAGAGAAGCCCAACGAGACGGTTGTCGTGTCGTTCCGGAGCCATATTTAAACTTCCCGATCCTATATTCCTCTTTTAGTGGCATCCCGATCTTCGCGTTGAAGTCGCCCACAACATACTTGTAGAAGGACTTTTCGTTGCTGACGACCTCCTCCACGTCTTCGTAGAAAGCATCTAGTTCTGAGTCTTCAACTGCTAATGTTGGTGAGTAGCAGTTGATGATACTGATGGTTTTCTGTCATGGAGGTCGTATTCGTAAGATGGCTAGGCGAAGTGACAGGATCTCGTGCGAATCGACAAGATGGACGATAGATGGGTGGACGACAAAGCCAACGCCCACGTTTCGTGATGGAGTCTTTTCACCACGAATGATGATGGTCCCATCACAACAATTGCTTGATAATTACCTTAATAATCATACTGGCAGATCTACAAGATGAAAGCAGCGACAATACTCAAAAACAGCACCCCGCTGGAACTAATCTTTTCAGGAAAGAGCTTGGGTTCAAATTTTTGGCAGATTTATTGTGATGTCATTTAGCCCCACAGGTGCTTTTATAACATATTCATCGCTTTGGAGCTTGATTCTGTCTTCGACATCGCTGTCTTCAAAGCTTCGTTTGCATAACAGTTGAGCTTGGTTCTTGAAGGCGCTGACCGGACAATTTTGGTTCCTATCTTCTTCGCTCATTTGAGCTTATTGGCAACGCCGATCTAACACATCATATGAAGCGCGAAGTGAGTACAAGATTTTCCAAAGCCCGCCGATTAGCTTTTGGACGAGTGGGGCAGTTCACGCCCTCTCTTATGTTAAACGCAAAATCGCTGCAGTGGCATGCGCATCTAGCTTGCACTTCGAAATCCGCAGGTGGTCAAGGCTATCCTCTAAAGCGGAAGTCTCCCGACCTTGAGCGGTTTAACGCTTCTGACCCAACGTTATGTGCGTGGGCATGCCCGAGGGCATCCACTTTCACATGGAGCAAATCCCATATATCAGTCTCAACCTTACCCGGACACTGTCTGCAAGATGCTAAAGTCGACCCGATTGTTTAAAAATGAAGAATGTTGACCTTTTGGGCGTGTTGTTCAAAAACATTGAACAAAATTGGAAGAAATTACAAGGTGTAATTCATTTATAAAAACGTGACGACGGATTTGACTACGGTCTTTGCGCCCACAGGAGGTTAAAACACTCATACAAAAAGGCATCACCTCAACGCTTAGCCCATTCACTTCCCCTCTCTAAATAATATCATATGGAAGCTGAAAAACCATTCGAGCAGAGATGAAAATCAGGAAAATGGTCCTGGGAGTTACGAGCGCACCGTGAGCCGTCGCGCCATTGTCACGATTTTTCGCATGTCCTATAGTTATTGTTGTAGGGGCAAGTGGCATAGGAGTATGGAGCGCCACTAAGACCCTCTGGATCGGGTCGATCTAGCTGCTGAGCAATCAACCCATCCCATCGGGTGATGGTAAATTGGTACCAAACCAATTTGGAAGATTAATACTCTCTTCGCCAGCAGAACGCTATTAGGACTTATTCGTAAAAGCAAAACGGGAGTTATTGAAGCGGATCTACTGGTCTGGTCTTGGATTCGTTATCCCTGATAAATATCCAGCATTTGATGAAAATCTTTTGTCCTTATTGTATTTACATGCACTCTTGTGTGTAATTCAATGAACGATCTCCATATCTTTGCCGCAATGGACGATACCGCTGTATCAATTGTCTTGAATCTTCCATTGCTAATCTCTGCCTTTTATGACATCGCAGTAGCTCACTGAATTACTAACGGCATATTTCGAATGTGTTTAGTGCTATAGATTGACAAAATCCATCGATTTTTGTGTGCCAACACCTTAGCAACATTGATCACTGTGTTGTGGTCATTTTGTTTTGACATAGCGACATGTGAATGTCAAGACGCTATCGATCTCATAAAACTTGACTGCCTAACTTTTTCCTTTTGCTCTCATCTCAAAGTAATCTATCAAGTCTTATGCGTTCATGTCATTTCAAGCACGTGGTGCGTTGTTCTACAGGCATTCACATCATTTCTATGCTTTCCTATGTCATCATCAATGCGAAAAGTCTGCGTCATTCGTCAAAAAACATCGCTATGTTCTACCACTTTTTTCCTGCGGAAGTGCTCCGCATCATTTTTTCAGGGAAGAAATCTTTAGATCAAGAAAAATGTAGCAGTGATGGATTTGCAGCATTCAATGAACGTGTTTGTTTGTTACACTATAGAAGCCAAATTTTCTTCATTCACTTCTTCCCCAGCCATCTTCCGCCGCTCCCTTTTACTTCCCCGGATCGTTTTTTGGCAATTCTACAAACGTTGGGAAATTCGATTTCGCTTGTTATCAGCAAATAGTAATAATATTTCTGTCACTGATAAAGCGTTGTTGACTTTGGGACTCGAGTGCACTACAGACTGACAACTTTTGGCCGAGAATGTTGCAAAAATTACGTAAAAATTCAAAAAAAAAGAGCTTTTGAGATTTGAAACGAATTGAATCATGGCGTTTCAGGTGAAACTTATTCAGAAATAATCTTGAAAAATGTTAAAGAACATGCGATACTCTGCGGCAAAAACATAGCGATTTTTATTTTCATGAAATTACAAAAAAGAGTACTTACGTTTTTATTCTTTCAGTTGTCACCAAGTTTTTTGCAGAATGATTTATGATCTACCGCTCATGCTCTACCTTACCTTTTGTCCCCAAATTCTTACCATTCCCTTATTCCAACAGCAGGAAAAAGCAAGTAACGACTGAAATTTCAGATTCAGAAAGTTCCTTATCTTTTACCATTAGGTGAGTGAATTTTACGACTCAGCACTCCCGTTCCTTCTCTAATCATATCCCGATAGTGAACGAGGTCAGTGTGTAACAGTGGCGAGAGAATACCGAGTGTTTTGATGTCCGACTGTTTGCACTATTTTGTTTTGCTTGATCTTTGATCGAACTTATGGCAACCTACAACTTGCTATAATGTACTACCAGTGACTTCGAAAACCGCGTAAAAAGTACAAAACTAAAATATTTTCTTATATATTCTATTTTTGGCACCTGCAGTAAGAAATCGTTCTATGCGTGCAAACAGCACGTGGCTAAATTCTCACGTGTTCGATTTTATGACAAATCGGAATTCGAACAAGTCATATAGGTTTGAATTTTATTATTAGTGCAAAACGCTGGCTGAAATTCTGCCGCTCAAGTTCGCTTTCAAATCTCTCCCCTTTCCAAAAATGGTCTTCTTCCTGATCCTAGACGCAACTCATTCAAAAATTGCAACGTTACCCCGGAAGCATTCTTTGTGTCCTTTTGTGCGATTAATTTTGCATTCAAAAAAAATCCTTGCAATCATGCATCAGGTGATTGAATCAAACAAAAAGCTATTTATGATTTGCAAAGTTCCTCCGGAAAGAATTCTTTATCTTTTTTTATTCTTTGCATTCCCTTGTAATCATGCGCCAAGTATTGTAAACATGCGCTATCTCGTGCTAGAGCAAAACAATGTTTATGGGTTTGCTGTATAAATTTCGACCGTTAGGATTCTATTGCCTGAACTGAACTGCCCTTACTATTCTCCATTCTACGGCCCTATCCTACTGGATATTCGAGCAAAATTTCTGATTGAATATTGCGTTTTTAACGATGACTGAGTCACCGGATGAAGATGAGTTTACTGAGGTTGAAGAATTTGACTATATGTAAGTTCTACAGCATTCTTCTTGAATACTTGAGGCACAAAATTTCTTTGAAATCGCAAAATTTTCCCGCAAATCGACTTGTGAATATTTGACTTGCTCAAACACTTCCACGCTTTATTTTTCTCAAATCGTATCTATTTTATTCGACTTTACATTGTGCTTGTACCGAAGAACATTCTGCTGCTATAAATACCCACTAGCAAGATCGTTTTTCACCCACTGACTCTTTCTCAAAAAATATATTTTTTTGACTTTTCTGCGTATACCCGTGAAACTCACATGCTACCAAAAAACCCATTTTTTCAACGCCATTGGCTTTATCAACAGTGCTATTACTAAGTTTTTCTGATCGCTGGTAGGCTGATAGGACAAAAAATTGATTTTCTATCTGGCAACTGTACAGTGATATGTGTCCGAGTGGAGTGGAATTTCTATTTACGTTTGTGTAAACTCGCTTTTGCCTTGACTTTATCTGTTGATTTTGAGGTTTTTTTTGGTTACTAACATGCACAAAAATCACTTTACTGCAGTTATTCGCTTCTTACTAACTTAACATGAATTTTCCAAGCTTGGGCTCAGTTTTTCTCCTCTTCCTTTTTGATTTGGTCTGCTTATTCACCCGCACCTTTGCTGTCTGACACATTCGAGATTATACTTTATGAGCAAGTCCGCCGTTCTTTGAAAGATTCCTAGTTTCTCTTTCATTAATCACCGCTCCTGTCACTCTTCTCTAACTATTTTTGTACACAATGTACTTTGATATCACTGACGTGACTTGTTATTTCCAGTAAACACCACGTGCGCCTCCAGATCTAAGGGCACAATGAACACTCATAGCTCAAGTGTCCAATGACCTAGCTAGCGCTGTAGCTCCTTTTTACTTTCTAGTAAAGTGTGATTGTCAATCAATCTGCAACACGATTTAAAATTACTGAAGTTGATTTCCTCCTTGTTTGATTACCTTTTACAATCTCTTTGCCGAGCTCGTGAATTAAAATTAACAAACTACAGCTGTGGCAAGCACAGAGGGAACCAGGGCTCGGCACGAGGTGGCTTACAAGAAGCTGGATATCGTTTTTGGGACGAAAGCAAAGGGGGTTTCGTTTTTGTGACCGAAGAGAGACGGAAAATTGGCGACGGCGACCTTTTTTTTAGTCGACGTTTCGTTTTTTGGGGGATTTTGGGGAATTTTTCAGGTTTCTAGAGGAAATTTGGTTGAGGGTCAAAGGGGACTTCGTAAAAATTCCCAAAAGTCAAGGGGGACTTCGTTTTTTCCATTTTCATCTAGCCACCTCGTGACGAGCCCTGGAGGGAACGTGTACGGTGTAAGTGTATCATAGTCGCATACAACAGTACTTTGTGGTCCTTGTTGCATACGACGGGGCTCCGTGTTGCATAGACGAAACTTCCTTTTGCATACGACGAGAATCCCTGTTGCATACGACGGTCCTTGTTGCATACAACATATTCGACGTCAATAGATAGGCCATGTTTCTTGCAACAATCGATTCCTTTCAATGCAACAAAATGTGCGAAAAAACGCTCAACTTCACCGACATTAGCATGAAAGAAAGACGACTGCATTTGAATACATGTACGGGTTGGTAATTTGTAATAGCTTTGTGTTGCCGTGTTTTTACAATGCCATAACTTAAAAAAACACAAATAAATGTGAGTAATGACTCTCAACTTTAGAACTTCACTCATAGATTCTTTTCAATAACCTGCGCGGAATCTCTGACGTCTCAATTATTTCTGTCAGACGAGAAAAAGAGTGCGAAGGTTTTTTTCGTAATAACTGTCGCATCATTTAGAAAAATTCTTGACTTCTGACGTTGGCCTACTAGTGGTCATACACTGCATGGAAGGGAGCAGTAAAAAACTACTCAAATTTTGGATTTTCCGTGTAGAGTCATAAGAAATTTGAAGTGCAAGAAAAATCGTAGCAATCGATAATGTAACATTTACCTGCTCTTCTTGACTGGGCAAGGTTGGTGTTGATTGCGTGTTAATATTAAAAATTATGATTTTTGAGAAAAATGCCAAATTCAATCAAATTTGCCGTTTTGTATTGCTTGCCCAAAAATCATAACTTTCGATAGAGGTATCCAGTTAGTACAAACTTTGCTCAGTCAGAAAGAGCATGTAACAAAACCTAAATATCAACTGTTCCGATTTTATCCACGGTTTCAGATTTTATGGCCCTGCACGGAAAATTCAAAATTTAAGTAATTTTCTTCTACCGCTTCTATCTATGCAATATATGAACATTAGTAATCACTCAAGGGTACCATTACAAAGAACATGATTTGTTCCTCTACGAAAAAAGAAAGGAATCAATTTGGTTGGGTAAATCAGAAGCAAGCTATAAATTTTGAAAATGGTGCGACCTTTCGAACTTTTGGAACAACCTAATACATGTACTGGTACAGCAGAAAGAATTTTTTTCCGCCGAAGTTAACAGCTTAGTGGTTCAGATCAGATTATTACAACAAGATGAGTTGCGCTTTTTTTAATGTTTTACACGCACTATTTATTTACCAAAAGTATTTTTTTCATGGCTGGATGAATTTGCATCACATGCGCATCTTGATAACTGAAGATCTTATTCGCTTACATGGTAGAGTACGGATCAGTTTATTGTTGTCTACACACACACCTCGTCGATATTATTGTGCTGTAAATATGTTCTCATTGTTGCGATACAAACAATATGATGTGCGTAATTTCCAAAATTTTGATCTATACCAATTGCTTAGATACCCTTGATTGTCATTAATCATCTCGAGATCATTCGTCTTTATACGCAACTTCGAAGAGCTCGTGCATTCATAAATTTTAGAACATTTTCCACAAAGAGCTGTACTCCCATGAGTGATAGGTGTGTTCCACTGATAACAGTTTGAACCATATTTTTCTTTTGATTTACCTCGATCTAATTTCACGCATTCCAGTCCCGTGCAGCCGCTTATCGAGATCACCTCAACTCAAGGCCTGACAGCTCGATTTTTACCCTATGGCGCCACACTGGTATCACTTTTCGTAAAAGGTCGCGACGGGAATCCGATAGATGTTGTTCTGGGTTTTGACGATGTAGATAGTGAGTATTTTTTAGTACAGTCTCTAACAATTCCAGAATTTTTTTACAAGGGTTTTCGACTTTTTATGAAAATCAAAAGTAACCTGCACAATTTGAAATTCTTGTAGAAACTTGTTTTAAAACACCATTTTATCGAACCTTTGGTTTAGGTTACAAGAAAGACCCTGCATACATTGGAAAGACAGTTGGTAGGGTCTGCAACCGAATTGGAAATGGACGCTTCACATTTCGAGGGAAAGAATATAATCTTCCTATCAATAATCCACCACACAGTCTCCATAGTGGACCGCAAGGACTGGCTTTGGTACATGTTCTTCCCTTTCGGTTGTTGAGTTAGTTTCAATTTTGTAATCCTAGAAAGAATGGGAAGTGATACGGCGAACACCGACGTCTGTAACATTCCGAATAAGGACGGATGAAGAACAAGATGGTCTACCTGGGGATGCGCATATCGACGTAAGCTTCTCTAATTTTTCAAGACCCTGGAGTTTTATCTCAAATTCTATTTAGGTGACTTACACAGTCAACGACCGGAACCAACTGGTTATCGAGCATGGTGCTACTTGTCACAGTCCCGGAGTCCTTAATCTTACGAACCACATTTATTGGAACCTTGATGGAAGTGTGGGTAATCTCCAAATATTTTTCCAACATTAAATCAAAGGTGATCTTTGCAGAAATCTGTAAGAGATCATCTTCTGCACGTTGATGCTGATAAATACCTTCCGACAGATGCTAATGACTACCCAACAGGTAACTCACATTGTTTCAATTTTGTTTACCGTTTCTTATTCGTCTGTCGTAAACTCAGAATTTTTAACTTACGAATGCAGGGAAAAATATAGATTTATTACGAAATGGAGGCTTAGCAATCAACCATCTTTTAACCCAGCCCACTGGTACTCCACTTTTAGTCAAATCCCACAAAAAAGCAATAAAACACTTGTATCTCCTTGATTGTCTTGTCGGTGTAATTTTTAACATACCATCCTCACATCCCTCTTCCTCTTGTCCCTCATCTTCTCACCTTTTTTTAAATGCGTTTGTGAACATCCATGGACAAGACCGTCAGTGAGTTTTGGACCCAGGGAGGGGGGAACATAGATGCGATAGGTGGAGGAATTTCTCTGACCCCCTTCACTTTAGGGCCGGCATCTGGCTGACCCCTTTCACCTGAGGTTGAGACTAATTAAGGCAAACAGCTATTACAACGGAACTTTTGTTTGGAAAGGAAACGCCAGCTGCTCTTCTCCTCAGACATCAAGACTGCAAGAGAGTATCGAATCAACAACTTTCGTTGAAAAACGCATGCTTGAGACCTTCTGCGCGCTCAAAGGGCGTTGATAACGAAACGTAATCAAAAAGTAAAAGGTGATTTTTTGAATAATTAACATTGTATCAATGAATACATACTTTGCAAAAAAGAGTTGAGCAAGAGTAGAAAAATCTGAACCGACTAGCGATGGATGCATGTTTACTGACAAGAAGTCATTCCATACCTCTTTTCGCTAGAGAGAATAATAACAAACAAAACAACAGTCAGATTACTCGTTTTTCATGCTTTCGATTCATATATAAAAGTTCGAAAAAGACCTTCTTGGTTCGAAAATATAATTATCCAAATTTGGCTGATATTGTAGCTAGATAAAACTGCTCGTATCTCGCTTCACAGAGAAGCTACGAAAAAAGAGACGGTCTACGTCGATTCCTCGCGTTCTTAGCTATCAAATGGTATATAAGGTGTTGGCGCACAAAGCTTTCCCAGTCCAAAAAAGTCTTGCTCCGGCAAACCATAGAAAGCCGGAGCGGGGTGGAGCAAGTTACTATTGAATATCTCCACCTCATTTTTGAGAAACCACAAGTTTTTTCACCCGACAACCTGTATACCATTAGAAAGCCCACAAAAAAAGGATTCGACGTAGACCGTCTCTTTTTCTCTAGCTCCCCTCTACTTACAGTTACACGGGATTTTACCCAAAAAGATGTGTGTTTTTGTCGAGAAATTTCTGCGTGAAGAGTGGATAAAGGTGCCTGATTTTCTAACTGCATCACAGAGCAAGACCTTGCCAGTAAACGTAGACCGTCTCTTTTTTTTAATCTTTGTTCTTTCTTTCAAAAATAAATTACAAAATAATTACACAAAATTAGCTGGTGAGTAGGCGTATAAAATCGCTCGTATCTCGCTCTACAGAGAAGCTATGAAAAAAGAGACGGTCTACATCGATTCTCCATAATCTCAGCTTTCGAACGGTGTGAAGCATGTTAGGGCTTTTTTGCTTCCCGGCTCTAAAAAGCACTTGCTCTGGTGACCGATAAAAGCCAATACATTGGGGGAGCTGGGTGGAGCCAGCTAATAGTAAATACCTCCACACCATTTTTTAAAACTGGCAAGTTTTTTCGCTCAGCAGTCTATATACCATTCGAAAGCCCAGGAAAAGGGGACTCGACGTAGACCGTCGAATTCTTTCTAGCCGCCCTTTACCGAGAGATACACTGCATTTTACCTGAAATAATGTTCCATTTTCAACAGCAAATTCCTGCCAAACGAAGACCTAATTTGCTGGTTATCTATCTGCGTTACAGAGCAAGTCTTCATTAGCAGACGTAGACCGTCGACTTTCTCGTAGCATTCTTTTGGAGAGCAGAAAGTGAGGACACAAAATTAGTTGACACATGAAGTACATAAAATCCCTCATATCTCGCGGCACAAAAGACCTAGAAAAAAGCCGACGTTCTATGTCGATTCTATATGACCTCAGTTTTCGATTGGTATGTAACTTGTTGGGGCATTTTGCTCTCAGGGCTCACTTACCCCCTTCACTCTACGAGGATGGGAGTAGCAGAGACCCCCTTCACCTGGAGAGGGCCCGGCTCCCCCTATCGCACCTATGGGGGGGAAGGGAGAGGGGGAGGGAATGAAACCTCCAAGAAGTTTCATGAGTTTTATTTGAAATTTTCTTGGGTTTTTAAACCCAAAACTGTGACATTAAGAACATGTTCTTGAAGTTTGAACGACTTTTTTGGTCGTTCACAAGTGGAAAAACTCGAAAAACTGAACGCTTGCACAGCTCTGTAATATAGACTGCTTCCAAAAAATTTTGCGATCCGTGCTTTGGGAAGGGCGGGGGTATGCCATTGGTGGACATATTTAGCTTCCGCTGACTGCTGGCAGAAAAAAAAACTACGTTTATTACTAGTACTTTAGCTGCTTTCTCGATGTGTATGATTCTGGAGCATTTAAGAAAAGGTTATGATAGTTATGGTAGCACTGTTTAGGTGAGATCGCGTCGGTAGTTGGCACAAAATTCGACTTCACTGGGGAAAAACCGCTTCACACATTGTACGACGGCGAGAAAAACATTGATATCGACAATGATTTGATACTGAACACTGAGAAGATTCCAACGCGGTTACTCTCGTAAGTTTAGAGACATTGACATTCTCAAAAAGCATAGACTACTTTTCTCGTCCGAAAGTTTTTATTCGAAAAGCAGATGACTTCATTATCATCACTCTAGGTTATACTCTCCTGTATCGGGCATTCGGATGCAAGTAACGACTTCTTATCCAGTCTTGCATCTTTATGGCTCCAAACATTTGAACTGCAGAGGAAAAAACAAAGAAATGTATGGCTCAGGCAAAGGTTTGGCTATCGAACCACAGTTTTACACCGCCGCTTTGAATTATGTAAGTGTTTTTGAACCGGAAATCATTTGTCAAAGCATATACCAATGGCTTCGTGTTCAGCCTCATTTTCCGAGCATCGAACTGACTCCAGAGCAGCCATACTTGAAAGAAATTATCCATTCATTTGTAGTGGAAAGTGCACCGGAAAAATTCTAAGATGACATTATTTTCAACTTTGTTTGTACACACTGCTTATCCATTGAAGCGAGAATTTGCTGATTATGATCAAGATTGTTAGGACTCGTTCTGATAGATGAAATAAACATTTTATTCGTTGTCGTGCTGACTGCTCAAAGCTTGGCTCAGTTGTGTTTGAAGATCTTTCTTCCTTCACCTATATGCCCATTTTTCTGCTTTCTTCGCCCTTCGTTTACATCACCATGCATCTCGGTTGGCGCTCCCTTTTTCAAAAAGTTGAAAAAACCCAAATTACGTTCCTAGAGCGGCACTTGGTGGATGGTGAGCCTCTAAATTTGCCCAGGATTACTCTAGACTCTTTAGCAGTTTATGCTCGTGTTCCGCGCTAAACCATTCGTACTAGAATAAGACCCCGTGGTCTTTGCAGCCCTCTGTGCTTTGAGATGGTGTTTCATAACCCTTGACTCTGCATGAGATAGGAAATCGTGTTGCATACTACAGACCTCGTGTTGCAAACGACAGGACTCTGTTGCATACGATGTGACTTTCTTGCACACAACGGGCAGGACCCGAGTGCTTATGTAAGACACCCTTTTGCACACCCCATGACTCGTCGTTGCATACAAGGAATGCATTTTGCATACAACATGCCTCCTTGTTGGGCGGAGGGTTTCCTGCATACGACGTGACTCTCTTATATACGACAGGACATCGGATGCAGGTGCAGGACTCCTTGCGGCATATGCCGTGTCTGCAGAGCATGAGATAAAATTGTGCTGCGTACTACAAAGCCTGTGTTGCAAAAGACAGGACTCTGTCACATACGATGGAATCCCTTGTTGCCCTTGTTGCATACGGCAAAACCTCGTTTTCCATACATTGGGACTGCTTGTTGCATACGAAAGGACTCCTTGTTGCATTGTATACAACAGGAATCCTTGCATGCAACCGGGATTTTGTGCTGCATACGACAGGACTCCTCTTTGCATTGCATACGACAGTTCCTGTTGCATGCAACAGGACTCCTCGTTGAATGCGGCGAGACCCTGCTGCGTACGAGTGACTCTCCTTCATACAACAGAACACCAGGTGCTCACTACCTTGTTGCATAGGGGGACTCCTTATTGCATACGACGGGACTCCTTATTGCATACGACGGGACTCCTTGTTGCATGCAATGCATACGACGGATTCCTTGTTGCATACATCTAGACTTCGTGTTGCATACGACGGAACTCTCACTTACATACGGCGGGATTCCCTGATGCATACGGGGGGGGGGGGGGGGGGGCACGCGAAAGATGGAGTTTCAGAAAGCGGGACTCCTAGCGTTTTCACGCATCTTGCACCTGATATCTAAAGTAGAGTCAGAGTCATGATAGGCATGAGAATAAAAATAGTGCTTTTGTCTTGCCTTTCCAGGTGGAACGCTGACAAAGTCAATAACAGACATATTTTTGTAGACTTCCCTTATATACTTTTGTGCCTTCAAAGAAAATGCAACTGTCTCACCTCGTTATTAATTCGGCTAAGATATTGAGAGAATTTGGATATTATTGCTCTTTCTTCTTCGTAGCTTGTAGGAACAGTTTTCCAACTTAAGCATGGAGTCTCACAACGGAATAGGCCGCACCATAGTCATTGACATATCTGCCCTCCCTCCCCCCCCCCCCCAGAAATTTCAGAACTGAATTGCTTACACGAACACGAACGATAGCTGTGTCGTTTCTGTATTCTGAATGAATTCGATAGACAAGACTATTATCGCATTCTCACTCCGTAGTGCTAGAATACCTATTGTTAGAACAATGGGTAAGCGTGAACTTCAAGGCCGTTTCTACTATTTGGAAAAGGTTTTCTGTTTCTAACAAAAGAACGGGTACTTATAGCTTTCCTATTTTAGGTCGAAGTTTTATGCTACTGCAGAAGACCATTAATAACTTAGTAAGCATCAGCATCCTTACACATTTTAGAGTAAGCTATGCCTTCCTAAAGTAATTTTGGTGATAAAATTTTTGGGATTATTTATTAGGGGAAAGAAACATCCTGTTGGCGTAATTATAACTGTAGTTATATAAAAAAGGTTAGATAGAGAAGGGCTTGCTAATGGTAAGTTGTTTTTATGTATCTGAAAACTCATGTTAACTAAATTTTCAGAGCAAAAATAGGTCCTTTGAACTCAAAACAGCGTTGAAAATTACTAGTTATCTAATGCCACACGTGATTTAGAAGTAGCTAAAGAGCCTACCTCATTCACCCTAATTTGATTATTCAGGCACCATTTCGTTGCCTCTATCAACTCCCCGTCATATCTCCTTCGCATGCAAAATGTATCCCCTGGCATCGAGCTTGATGCCATTGCCGCATTCCCATCTGAGAATGAAGTGACCACCCATAGCGCGCACACCAAACGCTATGTTGATTTCATGGCCAATTTACTTTTTCCTCGAGTCTCTGTCTCTCCGCAGCGCTCGATCTTTCGACGAAGCTCAGGCTTGCACTGAAATATAGTTGAGTTTTTTTCTACACGTCCATCTGTCGATATCTGGCCCCTCCCTTTTCGGGATGTTATTTCCTCGACACCGACTGCCTTTGTTTCCACGATTACTGTGTATAATGAATGTGCACACTCGCGTTCGCTGTTATTTATTCGAATGGAATGGCTCATGTGGAGAGATCATGAGTGTCTGAATGAATACCGGGATTAGCGTCATTTTTAGCGTATCTTTAAGATACAGACGATTTCAAAGAACGACGACGAAAAATAAGGGGTGGGAAGAGAAGATATTTGTGGCATTTCTACCGAGAATGGCCTGTGGAGAAGTATACTAGCACCGTAATCAGGGCGATCGACCAGAACAGCACATCATAAAAAGCAAATACAGCAATGATAACAAACTATGTTGAAACAAGAAGCTCATATGACACAAACCGGCAATTTCAAATTTCACCAAACAAAAATCAAATTCAAAATACATATCTATCCAACATGGCCTCAATCCGGCTCTTCCCTGACCTCATTCAGTATTGAAGGTTGCTGATTCATGATAAATGGCGAGAGAGGATTGGCCAATAATGGGGTGGTCGGCGATTCGGATAAGCTCGGAGGAGGCGCCCGATGTGGACAGGCTTGCAGAACGGCGGAAAGGTTGATGTATGTCTCGGAGACGTTGGAAGGATCGAGGATAGACATGAGGTGCTGGTAGCCAATGGCTTGTTGAGTGCATTTCAGGCAAATTTCGGCTAAATACGACTTTTGAGCTTATTAGCAGCTCATGAGGTTCATTCGTTACCAAGAAACCCGACACTAAATTCTTGCCCACTACCGTATCCGAAGCTTCTCATTGGTGCAGGGGTACGGTAGCGGGCGAGAGTTTAGACCTTATTTTCTCAGTCACGAACGGATCATATAAGCTGTGCTCAGGCAGTAGCTCATTTGATCACCTGAATACCCTTATGAGTCTAAACACTACCATCTTGCAAAAAACTACAGTATCGATGCTAACCACAAAGTGGGTAACTGAACCGGTACATGACTAAGAGAAAGTTTGGAGAAAAATCCAGCTTACCCGCCCGACCATTGGGTGATCGTGCTCGTTCAGCAGAGATATTCTTCTCACGTTTCTGTCTTCGTCGTAGCTTGATTTGATCAGCCATTAATTTCTGACGTTCCACGACCACCTGCGATGAAATATGACTACGGTAAATGTCGCGCGCACGTCGCTTGCTCGTCGTCGTTCTACACAATCGACGCGTGTTGTGTCAATGACAAATGATTTTGACAGTTGTGGATTGCAGAACGTAGAAAAACACATTGGCTATGGCAAATGTATGGCTTTCCAATTGGGTCTATTTGGGTGGCATAGGGGAAGCAATAGTCGGGGTATATTATTTGCAAAAAAGGTTATTTACCTGGCATTTTGGACAGAAACATTCCTTGAAGGGGCATGTTCGCTTGTGACCTTTCAAACGATTGACGACATTATGCTGGGCACATCGTTGACAGTTCGGTCGACGTTCTGCAAGTTTTATGGTCCCATCGTATCATTTCTGACTTTTTCTAACATTGAAGGGAAAAACTAAGGGAATTGTCTGCCAACCTAATATATAAGCCAGATTTACTTTTTGGACACTATTGAAGGATAAAACACTGGAGTTTTGTCAATAAATTTTCTTCAGATAGTTTTCCTATATGCGATCCGAGGCTACGCTTACGTATTTAGGCTCAACCTTCCATTTCTGGTTGAGATAATCATTCTGCCCCTCTCCGAAAATCGAAATTTTTTCCTGGATCCCTCTTAAGAGTTTTTACCATGGAACCCCTTTCCTAGCTCGCACCAATGTCTCTGAATACAAAATCGAGCACGTCACATAAACAAAAGGATCAAATTAAAAACAGTCAAGTCCTTTTAGTATATTTATCTTTTTATAAAAATTTATTTGCTGTGTAAATATGGATAGAGTTGTTTCGTCTATCACATTAGTGATTCTATAGAATGTATACTGATTTGCAATTAGGTCAAATATAATATATCAAGGAACATTACTGCAGATAGAGCGACATGCTAAACCTAGAATTTTCCCATCAAATAGTGGGTCTTGGACTCATAATTGGTAAGTAGAAAAGATTACTGAAGAAAGACCCTGCGATAAAAAAAGGTTGAAAAGGATTACTTGGTTAGTACGACATGATATTTGGCGATCGAACTTACCCAGGTTATTCGGCAGTATATGGACACCCATAAATCCACCATTTGGTAAATGTACTTGCTAATGTAGGATTTCTTTTGATCATATGTGTTACAGCAAAAAATTGCAGAGCAATAACGCTACCTGCGTAAGAATAGTGCTTTTAATTGGGAGAAGCACTATGTAGTGTGTTTCAGTGGATGAAAAATAGGACTCTGTATCATACGTCTTCTTTTATCTTTAGAGGAAAACGACGATAAAGAGGCACTGATAAAGTTTTGCCTAATGAAATTTCCATTGGAAAATCATCTCAAGATCGACGTTGAAGAAATCTGGGAGAAATGTTTCGTCGATTTAGCTGAATCGAGGTTCTTTCTTGATGAAATACGGTTGAAATGGTTGCAAGATGCTCATGATTTGAGTATCAATTCGATATTGGTAGTTTAAAATAAGGTCCTACGTTTACGAGCCATCTGCCTGTTTCAAATAAAATAGTAATTTTTCCGGCATTTAATTCCGTAACTGATTCATCAATCTATCGATCTATAAATTGAATACAAGATGGGCTTTAAAGTTTTACTCGATACACCAGGATATAAACTTTGCAAGTCTGAAACCCCTCAACAAAATTGTCCTCAAATAGTCTTAACCACTCGCACTATAACACTGACGCTAACTTAAGCCATGTCGAATCCCCGACCATGGCACCTGTCAAATGGTGTTGGCGGTTCATTTTACAATGACAAGTGTCGGTATTAATCGTCTTTGAAAGAAACTAGCAAGTCGTTTGCCCGAAATGAGCACAGCTGCTCGCGGCCAATTCATTTCCAACAGTTTTTTCATGGAAAAATATTCTGTTAAGGCCACTGCTGTCGACACGACAAGCAGCTGACAGACTCTAGCAACGTTCAAATTGTACATAGCACAATGGGTGGGCCAAATTTTACGAACAGGTAGAGGAAGAAAAATTTGAAAAATTTCTGGAATTTCAGCCGTGCTTGTTTTTTAGGCGACCATAATAAAAATGATGTCAGTAAAAGATGGAGGAGATTACTGCCTTTGAAAACTCCTGGAAGCATTCAGAAAAACAGAAGATTACTGAATCGTTTTTTGCTTAAAAATGGAAATTTTTCATTTTCGCCAAACGACCGAAAAATCACTTCTGCCCTTTTCCCGTCTTTCTTCCATCCTTGTTACGAACAAAATATTAGAAAAAAATTTTCTCAGCATACCTTTCGTTTTCGCGCCGTTTTCCTCGACGCTGCATGTCGATTCTGCTGAATTTTGATTTCCTGGTTCTCCTTCTATTTGCACAAGTCGGCTATTTAATTCACGCCTTCGCTCCACCATCTGAATAGCTTTGTGCTAATTTAGAAATTTTCAAGATATCCGAGTTTTTGCTGAAAATTGCACAAGTACATCCTGGTGGGTAAAAATTCTTCAAAAGAGTTTTTAGGAAACGTAGAAATTTGAAAACAAATTTTTATCGAATTTGCAGTGGCCCTTTGCACAATACCTCCTAACTCCTACTGTTTCCCAATAAGACCCCGAATCCATCCATAGATTTCCAGGGATCATAAATCATGGAAAGAATGGGCTAGTCGTTAGCACCATTGTGTGATGAAACTTCGACATTGCAAGAATATGGATTTCATAGCCACGATAGTCATGTTAGGCACTGTTATGTTTCTGGTACTTGAAAAAAATCAAAAAGCATAGGGGTGGCCTGAGAAGTTTCTGGTTTTTACGAGCTATTATTTGGCTCAAGATTGGTTGTTTGAATTCAAAATTGATTTTCAGCGGTGCAAAAACAGGTGGTATTTTCCTTCGCTTTCGGAATCGACTTTTCGAAAAGTCATTGTATGGGTGAATCACGGTTGTGAAAGCGCTCAAAATCCAAAAATTGCTAATTTTTCAATTGAGTAAAGGTCAAGAACAAATAAGAGCATTTCATAGTAGTTCATCACGAAACTAGAGTACCGAGAGAAAAAGAATTTGGATGGAGGTTTTCCGACTCATCCTCCCTTTTTAGATGCAGGGAATTTCGGGCGAAAAGAAACGATGAAGATACCATTTTGGTGAGTTTTTTGGCTCGAATAAATGAAAGAACACGACTTTGAATTTTCAGGTGATTTTCTATTCAAAGGCAAATATTGTTCTCTTTAATACTTACGATACAGTCCGGGCACTGGCAAGTGCTGAAGGCGCAGTTTTGTTTGTGATTTTTCCGCTTTTCTCGCAGTCCATGGTTAAGACATCGTTGGCAGTAGTACACTCGTTTTTCGCCGAACAGCTCTGGCACGATGTCTTCAATATTCATCTAAAATAAATTCAAGCATAGATGGATAGCTGAGGAAAGACTGAGCCCATGAAAGCGGTGGATCCGCGAGAAACATCGTTTGCAAATGAGCGCTAGCAGGAAAAAGACTGGTAGGTAATGAGCAATTAGAATGTCTCTAGAATGTCTCTCTGTTCGTCTCCGTCCATGTGAGAGAGAACACGGCCAGAATGTGAAACCTGAGCAAAAGCCGTAATAAACAACTCAGCGCCCCACACAAGTCATGTTCCGCGGGGCCATGCGCGCCATGCAACTACGGTAACCCCGCCCATTCCAATTGCCTATTGGACAACGCATGGGCGAAGTGGGCATAGAAATCGAAATTAGTGGAGCGCAGCGCGAAAGCGCCGAATACCCACAAAAAACGAGCCTGTGCTGGCAAGCTCTGCCATTCATTTATGGACACCAAATGTAGCGGAGCTCAACGCGAAGCCAAGGTTTTTGAATGAGTTGGGATTTTTCGAAAAGATTGATTTTTCCCAGGTAAAAGCTGCCAGACAGGTCCAACATTTCTTTTTTCTCAAACAGCCAGATAAGTAAAATTCTTTGTTATTGACCACAATCCAGTAATAAACCAAATATTCACCTAGAAAGCTTGCATCTGTATATAATTATCCAGCAATATATGAAGCCAATACCTCGTTGATTTGTGATGGACAAAAAAAATGAAGTCGCTTTTCATGGATCTTATCCAATCATGAAAGAAGATGTAGATCTTATGCCTCAAAATATAGTCAACAGCTACTTGATGTAACTTTTGATTTAATCAAATGAAACGCTTCTAACTAAATCAAAATAAAGAATTTAGGTATGGAAAATTCTGGATGTGAAGAAATCTCACTTTCTATAGGTGAAAGAAAGAGTTCGATTCAATTTTTCATCACCCAGGCATTTGAAAGAACAAGGCAGCTAATAATGTAATTTCTTAAATTTTGTCAATTGATTAGCTTTCTCTTCGATTATTGAAAAGCTTAGCCGTAAAATCTTCATTCGTCAATCATTTACCTTTACGCCTTTTTTATTTGGAGATCAAACATTTGCAGCAACGGCTGAGCTGATTCTGAAAAATAAATCATACCTCACTCACCTCGAAACTGTAGAGAACATCCAAATGATCTGCCATTAGGGCTTAGCACAGGAGGCTTATTAGCAAGTTGGATATCGTTTTTGGGACAAAAAGCAAAGGGGGTTTCGTTTTTGTGGCCGAAACGACACAAAATTTGCGACGTTTTTTGGTCGAGGTTTCGTTTTTAGAGACTTTTTTGGGGATTATGGTCTGGGGTCAAAAAGGACTTCGTAAAAAATTCGCAAAAGTCAAAGGGATTCTTGTTTTTGCATTTTCAACCAGCTACCTCGTGCCGAGCCCTGACATTTGAATAATGTAATTTCACATACATAAAGTAGACAATTTGCGCTTAAAATACTCTCTTTGATGGAACGAACGTGCATGCAATGTAATTTTGAATCAGTTCTTTGAAATTAGAATGACCCATAGAAAATTTGGAGTTTTCCAAGTTTACTCGATTCATTGTTACAAACGAATTCTCAAATTCACCATAAATTCAGCAAGCTTCGGCAAATTCAACCACAGCGCCGCCTGCATCAATCAGTTTCTGTCGTATGAACCTCAAGATATCGCGCCAAACTTCTCTTTTTTTCTTGACGTTCAATGAAAACAGAGAGACAAACACAATTAAGGTTTCCTGGACTGCAGGAAGAATAAAAAAATTGACTAAAGATCGCGAGTTTCGAAAAAATTACCAAAGTGATATGATCTATATGAGGACAACACATCAGACCTCGGCAGCTCCAAAACCTGACTGAAAAATGAGCAAAACAAGATGGGTAATAATTACATGAACCTTCTCAAAGCTTGAGGTGAGAGCAAGACACGGACAGTTTCATTTCAGACAGGTTGGTTCTTAGGACCGTTGTGAGAGACAAAAACATTTTAAGATGATCTTTACTCCTTGTGAGAAGCAACGGTTTAAAGAGATGACACAATTTCTTAGAATTCTCAAGCTAATGGAATATAAAACAAAATGAATGCATCTAGCACAACTTTGGTTTCTTTAAGGATGCATAAAAGTAAAGAACGAGAGATGCGTTCCACTGGAGTAGGCAGCAGTCAGTAAAAAAAGGTGCATTAAAACATCGAGGAATTTACAAGCTAAATCGTGGTTGCCAAATAGTCGAGTTTTGTGATCGTACACTCTGCCTCAGCGGACACCTATTATGCGCGAAAATCTCGATACCTATAACATTAAAAACAGCAGTTGCAAAAAAAAATCAGAAAGACCACCCGGATTGCGACTTTGCCATTCTAGCCGTGAGTAAAAGCATGTGTGTGTCTGTCTGAAGGGTGTCTTTGGGCGAACGCCTGTGCAGTGCGCAATAAATGAATCGCGGAGAGTGCAAAAAACGAACGCAGAACGACCTCCCAGAGCCCCTGGACAGCCCTCAACATTTGCATACGATTAGCGCAAACCCAAACCTCACACGTGTGCGCTTTCTAATAAATTGTCGTTTGAGATACGTTCTTTAAATTGAAAGTTTCTGTCGAACGCCAGTGGGTAGAGTTCACCGAAACTATGATTTTTCACTTATAATCCTCTTATCCCTACCATTTCCATTTCCACTGATAAGTGCAGTGAGTTTGCTCCTAAAAAAGCCAATTCTTCTTCCCTAGAATTCGCGTTGGATGAACCCGAGTAACCCGTTTATTTGAAAAAAAAAGTTTACAAGAAGCACAACCCTCTTACCCCGGTTTGTAAAAAAAATTGGAGATCGCTGTAAGAACCTCCAAGCGTCTAAAAATCCCCTGAGCACATATCTTTGTCAATTTTTCTTTGTGACTCTTATATCAACCAAACAGTGTCCTTGGTTGTTAGCCGCCCAGGTGCGCTGCGCAAAGTTTTTTGCCTCGGGTTTTTTGTGGCGATTCAGATTACGAAAGGTGATAAAAGTGTCCGAATATGTTTGTGAAACATGAATTTGGCAAGGCCGATACATGCATTTGTGTCGGGCTCCGATGCTCGTAAACATTCGGCCTTTTCCCGATCGCTTTTCAAGCACTGCGTAATGGCAAGTCCTCTATGATTGCCGACATCGCTGAGACGCAGATTAGCTAATTGAATGAAAAGACTATAAAAGAACAGCGTCGGTGTTGTTCGAAGTAAAAACACAGAAAAACACACCATTGAAACTTCTTACACACGAGAAGGCAAACGCAAAGAAAGTTTATGTCCTCCAATTCTGGTGTATTTGAGGATAAGGGGAGCGAATATGTGAACATTACCTGCACATTTTGGACTGTAAGAGCCTGCCAACCTCTATTATCTCAAGGTAGGTAACAGTGCTGTGATGTATATAAGAGTACCAGCTGTTATATTTACCCAGATTTTTTGTGAACGTAATCTACATTAGTTCAAAATGTTATTGCACTGCATAAAAAAACAATCTGCTCACATAAAGCCTGAATTGTTTGAACGATGCCTACCTCAAAGATGATGGTCACTCAAGTATCAAGTGTAGATGCCGTCACGACGTATTTCGAGACTTTCTTTGCACAACTCATCGACATTTTCATAAATTTCTTCCTTTTCCTTATGCTATGCACCTCCTTAATTGGGATTGGAACTAAGACATTATGAAGGGTAGCTTCGACGACTGCACGAGTTGATGAATGGCTTTGCGTGTGAAAGAAAATGAGCAAAACTAGGAGTTCTGAGAGTTCAACCACTAAACCACAGCCAAAGGCCAAGCGCCAAAGAAAAAAATTAGGCAAGAGAGAATCGCATGGTAAGTGGAGGCCCTTTTACTGAAGATTGCTTGCTCGCTAACACTGCAATCCAAAACTAATTAATGAATTTTCAGAACGCCGAAAATAATCACCAGTTATTGGATGCAAGCATGTCTTCACTGCATTATAAGATAAATACTTGTGATGAATTCTTCAACTAAATACTGACGATGTCTATCAATTATTCATTATCAACGTACTTTACAATAAAGATTACCGAAATGATTTCGACTGACGTAGACTTGAGAAAATTGATAGCGCGTTCTCATGTTACTTCCAAGTATAATTCGAAGATTTTTCATCGAATGAATGAATATCGAATAATTCGAAAACGAAAAATTTCGAATAAACGAATATCGAATAAATTCGAAAATAAAAAATTTCGAATAAACGAATATCGAATAAATTCGAAAATAAAAAATTTCGAATAAACGAATATCGAATAAATTCGAAAATAAAAAATTTCGAATAAACGAATATCGAATAAATTCGAAAATAAAAAATTTCGAATAAACGAATATCGAATAAATTCATGATTCAAATCTCGAATGAATGAATTCCGAATAAATTCGGAAAATCAAAAATATCGAATGAATGAATATCGAATATATTCGAACATTGGAAGTCGAATTTCGAATAGATATTCGAATGATTCATCGAATAACTAGAGCAACCATATCTCAAACTTGCCGACATATCTGGCTAAAGACGATCCATTCATAATCACCACCCTTGTATCCCCTATACCAGCTTCTAGCTCAGAATTTTCCAAAGATCGCTGAAATCGATAAAATAGATTCCGGTTTTAGTCAGCATCCTCATTTACCCCCCTGTACCAACTCCCAACCTTGTAGCTCGAGATTTTCCAGAAAACGACAAAATCGACAAAGTAAATCTTTATTCATAATCAGCGCCCTCACTTACCCCCCTGTATCAACTCCCAGCCCGCCCCGCAGCTCAAACTTCTTCAGAAATCGATGAAGGATCGGTTGGCAACTAGTCTATACATCAGCAAGAAGTCATATTTTACCCATTATTGGACGATCTCAAAAAAAAACAGTCGATATAAATTTTGATCAAAACTTATTCTAGAAGTACAGAATGCAGGGCATTTATCTTTTTAGTAAGTTGTACACGCTAAACATTTGTGGTAAGCTGGCGTTATATTTCAAGACATCTCGTAACTGGCAAATCGCGTACGGCGATCTAAACCGTCTAATCCTCCACTACAACTGCGCCTTTACTCATAATACACCAATTCACAAAAATCTCTAAGGTAGCGAATAGAGGCAGTTGTGCAATATAACTTATGCGAGCAAGATTAGACTTTGCGTACCACAAGCATGAGTAACGCAAAGAAAGAAAAACAGGCATTTCAAAACACTTTCAATATATGAACTCGGAACTTGAGCTTGAATTTGATAGCTTGCTTGCTGCATTGGCGCCAATAGCAGTGCAATCTCATTGATCGAAAAAGCATCAATTAAAATCCACAAATGATTTTTTTACTGTCGCAAGCAGTCGAAAGAATGCGACTCTCCATACAGTTCAGAGGTCATAACGGTTGCAAAAGATGCATTACCGAGTTTTGCGGAAAAAAACGCGGAGGAAGCGAGCTTGATACTCAGCTCTGACTACGGAGTTCATTCGAATATGAATTCGAATAAACATTCGAATAAGACATTCGAATAAAATCTATTCGAAACTTCGTTTTTTGATTATTCGAGTTTTCGAATAAAATCCGAATCCTCGTTTTTTGATTATTCGAGTTTTCGAATTTTATTCGAAACCCTGTTTTTTAATTATTCGAGTTTCGAATTTTATTCGAATCCCCTTTTTTCTCAACTATTCGAGTTTCGAATATTATTCGAAAATGGAAGAACTCCGAATATCGAATTTCGAATACGAATATATTCGAATGTTTTATTCGAATGATCGAATTTCTATTCGATTCGGACCCAAGTATACTTCCAAGTCCCAACCACTCATAAGAATCAATCACTTTCCTTCACGGTCTCAAGTAGATTCAGAGAGAAGACTTGTTAAGACGTATAAACCTTTCCATCTTTCAATTTTCGTGCAAGGACCATTGTTGCAAGGGTGCCTTCTTCACCAGGTTTTTCGTCTTTCCTGTCCTGTGTCAAGGAGGGAGGTCAGAGCTAGAAGTTGATTTGTTTCCGCGAGAAAGCTGAGCCAGGCATTATTTCTAGGTCTTATTAAAGCTGCACCCACAAGAAGGATTCCAAAAGACAGGACGTCTTTATTAGTCCTGCACAAAACATTTGATTCTTATTTTAAGTGGATGCTTAAATACGCACTCTCTCATTCTTTTACTGCCTTCCTTCCATCTCCTGTAATGTCATCCATCACTTCATAAAATTGTAGTCATCGACCAAACGTCCTTCAACTAATAGCATTGTCAGTTTCTCATTCTCTACAGCTGTTTGATATGTCCCGAATTATGCGCAGGGAAAAAGTCGGAAATGATGCCCGAGGCAGAAAGAGCCGTTTCCTCCTCATTTCTGCAATTCAATTATAATTCAGTCGTCAAACGTTAATGTCAATGCTGGACGAGAATGAAATGACATGCATATGCATATCACAAACATGAGTGATGTCTATGGTAGACAAAATGAGATGGGTCAAACCAAGTAAAATGGGCATGTAATTTTAGAGAGTACCCAAAAGGGATGGACAACATGGTTATGACAAAGTCTGTTCGTTAGTCGTAGTAGAATCCCTCGGTAAATCGGATAGGTCCTGCTTCCCCAGAGTGTACACTAGAGTTCGCGGCGTACGCCTTGTGCGTTCCACATGCTGCCAACACCTGCATGTGGATATTGGCATGTTACTGTCAATGTAAATGTACTTCTTTTCGGGACCACGTACACAGCGCATATCACGCTGGGAGACAGCACAGTCAGAGCGGCGCAGCATGCGCTAGCGACAAGGAGAGAATCGAAGGTTTGCTTAAAGCTAATCCAAGACGAAGGCGGCCACTCAAGCGCGCGAAGCATGCGTGGGCGCACGAACTCCTATAATAAGAAATGCTCGAACTAGCGGGTCGCAGCCGCGTCGCGCATCAAACCGACAACGGAAGAGCTTTCTTTATTCAAATCGTTCAATCAAACATCATTTTTGCATTTTATCATACTATTGATTAACATTTAGCAGATCTTTGTCAGATTCAAATTGGCATGTGACTCCATCTGGCAGTGTTACGTCAACTCGTCAATAACTGGCAGTACTCGTATATCTAATTCCATGCGCTGGCGTTCGAACAATGACGATTACGAAAATCTGTGCTTATAACCAAGGATGAGGTTTTCAGAAAACTTGAAGGCAGTGGCTCGGCAAAACCAAACATCTCGAAATTTTGATATGGAAGGTTGCTTGCGCCCCAAACATGAGAACTGAACAGGTCCGAGCGTACGGCGTACTGCCCCTGCCTACAAAACTGGCCCTAATCCCGTACGCGCTAGCCATTCTTACACGCGCTCGGAACGAGCTTGCGATATCTCTCACGCCGCCAGAGGCGGCATGCCGCAATACTTTGAACATGAGATCCTCAAGGACTCTGCGTCTTTAATTATGGCGGGAAGCGTTCCACTCGTCCATATTCAGAATGAAGGACCTTCGGAAATGCTAGTTTTCGTCATTTAGCTCTCTCAAAAGTGGATTTTCGGGATCAGCACGTCGAATTACCCCAGGTAAGCCAAATAACCACAAGTCTAGGATTTGTCGAGCCTCCGCCTTTGAGCAGAGAAATTTTAATAGGAGTTTGGCTTGTCGCTTTTTTTCTGTGTCAAAGAAATTTAAGCTAAAATATAGCAGCGAATGTCATCGCCTGTTTAGCAGAAGTGAACCTCCATTTACTGATATATGTGGGTTCTCATTTCACCCCGAGAAATTGCGGAATTCGAGAAATTCAGATTTCTTCTGCAACCCGAAGTGAGTGCTCTCGACATGCAGACTTCTCATAAGAAATGATTTGAGAATTCGAGTTTGACACCACCGCCTAGGTGATCAGTGGGCTGCACAACGAGCATCGTTTCCATCATGCTGCTACATTTGTTACGCTCCCTCAAAGGCAGTGTCTCACCAAAATTTAGTTGCCGAGATTTCTGCATTTTGCAAGCCTGTCGGACCCTGTCTAGCACTGTATGGGCCTTCAAATCGCACGATGTTCCCAAAAACCCCGTTTTCTAGAGGCCCCACGGAAGCGACGTGGACGAGTTGTACCTTCCAACTTCAGCCTCAGTCACAGTGGCAGCAACAGAGGGATGCCAAGGGAGGGACATGTTCAAACGCATAAGGGGGGGGGAGACCGAAGGAGTCGTCCGAGCGTACCAACTCGCTCTCCGCGTACCACTTTGAGCGAATTTTTCTCAGCGTGGAGGGGGTCAAATTGAGTGGGACTTGTTGCAGTGGCCTATTTAGAGGTCCCTATGATAGAGTACGTAAAGATCCGCGCAACCTTAATTTTGATGAGTCACTGCCTTTGAACTACAGATGCGCCAAAATTAACTTATATATCTCAGTGCAAACAAAACACTAGATGCACACTTGACAGATTGTAAGGCAGAACTATTTACTTAATTTGTTGTCTCTAACAATTGCCAATCAGATTTCAAATCGCCCTCCTTCTGAATGAATATAAGGCAAAAGTCTCTTCATAAAGGTTCCCCAAGTTGTAAGGTTCATTACCGAGACTTTTCCAAGTCTTGCTATGAGCGGCTTTCAGAGATTCCGTTTCGGATGTCTTGCAGAGTTGACCGCGTTTTTCAAAAGTGCTCCAGTTTAAGAAGATATCTTCTTCGTTAAGTGTCCTTGCAAATGCGATTGCACTGTGATCGTCAGTTTATCTGTCGCTATAGATTGATGGCAATTTTACATATCAGTAAGGTGGTAAGATGTATAGGAAACGATTTTCGACAACATTACATAATTGGCAAAAAATCCAATGCGTACAGTGGGGCTCTAGTGCAAACGTCATTCCATTCTCTATCCTTCAATGCCTAATATGTACAATGTTAGTCCAAGACCGGATTATGTCATGTTTTGTCTTCCAGGCTCATCTTGAAGAAAGTTCCTTGTCCGTCCATACATTGTTGAATCTCCTGCACACATAAACATTCTCCTTGTGGTTTAACGCAAGAGTCCGCAAAAGCGTAAGCTGTTAAAAAAAGTGCCAGTGGCACTGTAGATTTCTTTAAAGTACAAGCAAAAAATCTAGACTTTTGCTTCTGCGCCGGGGCTCGGCACGAGGTGGCTAGATGAAAATGGAAAAAACAAAGTCCCCCTTGACTTTTGGGAATTTTTACGAAGTCCTCTTTGACCCTCAACCAACATTCTTCTAAAAACCTGAAAAATTCCTTAAAATCACCCAAAAAACGAAACGTCGACTAAAAAAACGTCGCAAATTTTGTCTTTTGAGAAAAAAAAAACGAAACCCCCTTTGCTTTTCGTCCCAAAAACGATGTTCAGTTTGCTTGTAAGCCACCTGTGCCGAACCCTGTTCTGCGCTGTGCTTCAGTCCATGAGATTTTACAACACTACTCTCCTTTGAAGTGTTTATCAGAGGTGACAGGTTGTCGGTCAGCATCTTTTCAATACAGGGTGTTCCAAAAGTATGTATACACTGTTTGATTGCTGATATCCCTTTTCTAAGTCTTTTGCTTACCTTCAAGCACCAATCTTTAAAGCTGGCTTCAACTTAGATTTACAGTATGGAGCGAATCACCGGTCGCTATTCATCACTGTAGGATTACGGCAGAATTAAGAAGGGTTGTGAGCCATCAAGGACCCTACTTCGCCTCAGGAAGCAAGCCGAACAACCACAGAACTTTCATTTTAGGCCAACTGAAGCCGCTAAAACCAAATATGATGTTTGCACTTTACCGCAATGCTTCCTTCGTAAATGTTAGATAGACCGCAATAGCTGTTTTTACAAGAGTTCATAAAATCGTGATTACACCATTTCAAAAGCTTTGCAACTCGTAAAAAACAGTTATCAGATCAGCAAGTTGAAAACCCTAGTACACTACTTTTCCGATTTGGAAACTTTTTGTGAAACGCGGTAAATCGTAATGACGTTATAAACTGAAAGTTCCTACCGTAATCTTACAGTAGTGAAGCACGATCCGTGATTCGCTCCAAACTGTGAATCTACTTAGAGGTAGGCAAAAGACTTCTTGGGAAAAGAGATATCAGCTATCAAACAGTGTATACATACTTTTGGGACACCCTGTGATTATATCCTGCGAATGAATTCCGTAATTAAGGTAAATCATTTCGATAGGTTTCGAAATGTCGTTCGACAAGATTTAGCAGAAAAGGTTCAAAAAGCATGTGAGCACCTTAACTGAACAGAATCGTACTGAGGTCCGCACAGCGATAAAGAACTCATTGGAAATTTTGATGCGTTGGGCAGTTGCTTCTGGTACCAATTTGGATAAATGCCTTGTCATGCATTTCGTGATCAGGAAAATCCGATTTATGAGATAAATGGAAAGACGCTGAAGAACTGTTCCACTGCTAAAGATTTGGGCATTCTGGTTGATGCTGACTCTGTTCCTCGAATCACATAGAGTGATAAAGTGGTAAGCGTACTCGGCTTTTTTTACAATCCTTCTGGCTATACACATAGATAACCCCTTTGTTTTGAAACGCTTTACAAGTCCTATGTGCTACCTCATCTAGAATATTGCTCGATAGTTTGGAATCCTTTTTTGAAACAGAACATCTCAAAACTAGAAGAGGTCCAGCAGACATTCACTCGTATTTTGTTTCTAAGATGCCGCAAAAGCGTAAGATACTCCGAAATGCCAATATATGAAAGTCGTCTGGAAATTTGGCAATGAAAACCTTGGAACACAGACGTATGTATCGCGATCTCGTTTTTGCAGACTCTTAGGAAAGAAGTCAGGCTGAGTCCAAGTAAGTAGTGGATATTTAGACCTACTGCTAGAGCGGGTATGTTCAACTATTGTCCTCGTATCAACAGAAAGCGTTTTTTGTTACGTGTTTTTAATAGTTTCTTTTATACAACGTTCAGGTGGCTTGACCAATTACCTTCTTATGTGCTCTCTGCGCAAAACGTATCTTCCTTTAAGGTAGCCTTAGGAGTGTCGATCTCATGCAAGTGAATGATTCTTGTTAATAAAGGAGACTTCTTGTGCTGTTTCTTCTTTTTTTTACAGGAGACTTCTTCATACTTTTACTGCTTTGCGCTTCGCTGCAGTCGCGCCGAGTGTTTTTGATATCATCCTATGAGACGATTTTACTGAATAATTTCTGTTGTTTTTGCGATGTTACTAACCAGCTTGGAAATGTATGCTGACAAGATCAACCAGCCCTCTGATTTTCCAGTCAAAATTATCCTTTCAGCGTAGTTTATTCCCCCCACTTGGTCAGATATCAATCGCTCATAGTTGGGCTTCGGTATTTGTCTTGCGTTCTATTTGCATAACTCTCCTTCTGTGACTGAGTTTGTTGGTCTTTGTCTTTTCTTTTGTGTCCAGATTTTTTGTTTCGATTTCTGTGTTTTCAATGGTGCACCATGAGTGTTTATATAAATGTAAATAAGTAATCTACGCAAAATGGGGTTGAACTCAGCCTTTATACTTTTGAGTATTACCACATGCTCACTTGCTCTATGGAAGACAGAGTGCAGTGCAGTTGCCTTCTGCTTAGTTTTTCAGAGAGGAAATGTCTAGAAACTGACAACAATCTCACAAAAGTGGATGTGTAATTGACCATTTCATCTGGGTTTCGCCATCAAATAAGCAGTTCGAGAGGTCCATAAAAACGGTTATTATTTGCAGTACGCACCAAAGGCTGAATAATATATACGTCACGAGTGATGTTGCATATCCCTTTAGCACTTCATTAAGGCGCCCCTTTACTAAAAATGTATTTTGCTGGTGGTTCCTTCCGTCATGCATGAGAAATCAGTTTTCTTCTCGAATTAGTACGTATTCTTGTTTTGAGCCGTTTGTACTGTTATGTACAGCCTCAGTAGCCGTCATCGTTCTGGAATCAATCAAACTATAGGAAAGCTTTGAACGTCGCCTCTGTCGAGATATGCGTATTACACACTTCATTGTATTCTACGACTGCGCTCTCATATCCTTCTAAACATGATTTTAGGCACTGAATTTTATTTTACAAACAAGTAAATGCACGGTGCTTTCACGCGGAGCTTCAGGATTATAGCGAGACAAGACATCCTAGAACGTGAGTAATGTTTGAGCTCACCGCTCTTGACAGCACGATGAAGATATTTGTACTAGAAGTTACTGAACACGGAAATGATGCTGAAATCTTTGACAAAATTAGTGGAAAAATTTTATGCATAGAGGCTTGGTCAAAAGCAAAATTCCTGAATGTCGTTTTATTTTCCTCAAACGTCGTTTTGTCCGTGAATTGGCAACGAAGTACATAAACAATTTTGATGGATATGTGGGAATGCAGACATTTTCGAACATAGTTACGGTTATGGTACAACGCATATTCTGTTCTATTCTAAAATAAACTTAAATTTGTTACAAGTCATGCATCCTTGGAGGAAAGAAACCCCGAAGATGATAAGAAGATAGGTGAAGAAAGCAAAAAATGTTAATTGAATGATTGAAATACATCACATTTGACGACTGAACCTCTGCAGCAATGACAGTGCTGAAGCAAACACATTGAAGTTCATGCTCAAGAATACTTCTGAGACCAGACACAAATTCCTTCACATGTACAAACGATTCTTGACTACAATCTGTACTTAGGATACAGCGGAAAGTGTGTTAGACGAGATGTCAAAGTCCGCATAGACTTGCAGGGAATCTTATAATATTTTCTGATGATTACTGCCATGCATCCAAATCGAAATAACTGAACTACTGCGTCAAAAATCTGTGCACAAGTCACTGGAGCAGCTTAGATGCTTGAGAGTATTTGAGTTCAGAAAGAGGTCATTTAGTTTTCGAGGTCACCTCTCCAAAAAAATCCTCAAGCTGCCAGTTCTAACGCATACACTATAAGATGAAAGGATTTGACGTCTTACCCTGCAACATGAGCCACGTGCTCTTCTTCATAGTCGCAGAGACTAATAAATGCTTGCGGGCCTATTACGGTGACTTGTGGACCAGTCAATTACTGAGTCAGTGCTTTTATCCTCCTAAATTACTCTTATGCCAACTTGCCGCTCCCGAATGGTAAGGGGCTTGATGGACTGAAGTCGAACTTTGGTCCGATTTGGTCTTATCGGCGCCTCATACCGCTAGGCCACTCGTCCCCTAACTCAAAAGTTTTCTACATCGGACATGATACGGTGCTGCTGCGATTTTTTCCTTGACCAAAAACCAAGAATTGAAAATTGGCAAGCTTCAGTCTTATAGAATTCCATACCTTCCATGGGCAATTCTATAATTTGGATTCAACTTTTCGGCCCTATGCAAATGCGGGTTTTCGAGAAATGTCGAATCTAGTATGAAAACACGAAGAAGCAACATTCATCTTTTTCTTCTCATTTACTTCTAGTCATAAGAGATGTAACTAAACTGTATGCGCAAAAGCTGATGTGACTAGTATTAGGTTAGAACATAAATCTCGAGACATTCTGATTTCTTACGGCCATCCAACTTGCTCGCAAAAATTGCACAATATATCAGACACCTATGTGTACCATTCCTATATTTGTTCTTCGTTTAGAAAGTGAGAAAACGAAAATTTTTATGTTTATACAAAAACGAAGCTATGCTGTTTCCACCCATGTAATAGTACACTACAATCTCCCAAAAGTATAACCGTAAATTTTCAGCCTTCTACAAGCCCTAGTTTTCGAGAAATGTTGATATTAGCATGGAGCACCCGACTGAGGAGAGCTAAAGTCGGTGATTTTCGAAAACTAGGGCCTATGGAAATTGAAAATCTACGGTTGTACTCCTAAGGGCTTGTACTATACAGCTACGTGAATGGAAACAGCATAACTTGCTTTTGTATGAACATGAAAATTCCCGTACTCTCAATTTCTAAATGAGGAAGAAGTACAGGAACGATATATAATGAGTGTCTGATGTGGTGTGCAAGTTTTGTAAGCAAGTTGGAAAAAGGATTTCTTTGAACGAAGATATAAATTTTTCGCGATTTAGCCTTCAGTACGACTCAGATTTTGGATGCAAACTTAGAGTGGGTCAAAGTTTGTACGAACTTTTGCACACCTCTTAATGGAGCCTGCTTTGCTCTACCGAATGCCCTGCATTCCTACTGAATGCGAGCTGTATGAATTTTCGTCGTAAGAAGTTAGAGTGTCTAAAGGCTTATGTTACAAACTAATACATCCATGAGCAAGGGGACGGGTCGTAAATCATTGCGCAAGCAAAGGCGAGAACTTTTTGATAACACTTTCATAGCATTAATGAGTTACGATTCAATGGAGTTTCGATAGTCTTTTGAAGCCAAAAACTGATCATACAGTAACCTGGATCTCCATTCGAAATAACCTACTGATCACTAGCGTGCAAATATGCAGGCTATCTTAGAAAATGTCTCTACTGTTTGATCTAAAATATTCTTTTAGGTCTTGGTCAGAGTTCACGCAATTTCATCGCCTCGCTGTTCTCCAACAGAACAACTGCTACGAGTTCATCGCATGCCGATGAACCTGCATTCCAGTTGTGATAGTTTACGAGATGACCAGTCGTAACTAACTGTCACAACCGAAATGTGCAAAGTAATCGGAACTAAGGACTCGTAACAGCTGTCTTGCTAAAAGAGTCGTCAAGCGATAAAATCGCGTGAACTCTGTCTGAGGCCTTACCCTAATGTTTTTCGCCAATCGACAGGCATGTTTTGCAGGGCTGGCATCAATTTAGGCTTTTAGGAAACACAGTACTCCGCCTCATCTCAGTGTAGAATTACTGTAGGAATTTCGATATAGCCTGCAAATTAGCCGAATGTCAGGAAGCCTAAGAGCCCTATTAGGCTGTCTAAAAAATTTCATGCCGTTTTTTGCTGCTTTGTTTCTTTTGAAATATTCTAAAACTGACTTTTCAATCAACGATATAATTACCATTACCGCATGGACAGAATACCATTTACTGAGCACAGCCCCGATGCTCTTGCTCCAGAAAGAACGAGACTGTGAGTCAAAAAATGTCCAGAAGATCGGTTTTGAAAGTCTCGTAATTTGTGAATTCTTTTTTCGCGCATGTGCATCTTCAAAGCTCGAAAAAGATGGTCATCGATGGCGCAAGATCGGGGCTGTAGAGTGGGTGCAACGCTGTTGTCCATCCGAGATTTTGCAAAAATCGGCAAATGAATTTCATTGTGTGTGATCAAGCGTTGTCGTGTAAGAGTACGAGTTCCAGTATTTTCGGGCACTTTTCTCTTGTAATATTGGCCAACTTCTCGAGCTGTTTCACACAGCGGTCGAGGTTACTATTCTGATTGTGTTCGAGCAGTTAAATAGCATGCCTTCAGCATCCCAGAAAACGCTGAGACGAATTTTGCGTCGATGGAGATCAGATTTTTATTGCACTGGCGGTATCTCTTTTAAAGGAAGCCAGTAGGCATGACGTTTAGTCTTTTCGTAGTAGACCCAAGAATCGTAGCTAGTAACAATAGAAGCAAGAAAGTCTGTCCTATGCGGATGCAGCAGAAGACTTTCTGCGATGCTGACTCACCCAGCACGGTCCTCATCGGTCAAGGAGTGATGTATCCATCTTGACAGTACTTTAAGATAACCCATGGAGTGCAGGTGTCAAGCAATCGTCGTCGTAAAGCCTCTTCATTTAGGTCCTGAGTCGCCCGGAGTGCTCCAATTTTTCGAACTGTCTTTCGCCGTTGTCAAAGCGATTATAACAGTTGCGAGCTGTGCGATGCGTAGTAGTGCCTGGCCCAAAGACGTCGCTGATTTTGGCTGCCGTCACACTCGTTTTGGTGCGTTCATGATGTTCTAGAAAATAATGGCACGAATAAAGGTCTTACCCATTTTGGCTCAAACTAATTTCAGTGGGCTTGTCACGTGCTTATATACCCATAGCAGTTAGTTTAGACTGCCCTCTAATTACTGTCATTTTTCAGAAAAAATCAATGAAATCTGGATAAAAAAACTAAAGAAAACTCAAAACGGTAAAAAATTATGAGAAAGCGTAATAAAACTTTTCTGCTAATTTCAAGTTCTTAGTGGAGCTGATTTCAGTAACTTTGTGCATGTTTGTAAATCACTTTAAATGATGTGAATGTGAATAATTTGGGAACCCTGTTTCTCGCAAGTTGCGTGCTTTACGAAGGAGTCCGTTGCCGTTCCAGTCCTCGAGCTGCCTCGCTTTTCGCAGAAATACTGCTACAGCTGGGAAATCTGCTCTTTCAGACTTCCCGGGTGTATGTCAAGAGGCGCGATTTTTATTGGCAGCTGGACACCAAATAGCACATAATAAGTGTTTTGCAACTTTTTAAAAGTATATAGAATTTAGAAGAAGATATATTAGATAGTTACATGAGTTATTCAATAATGATTCTCTAGAAGAAATTCAACACAGCAATTTTGAAGGTTGAAAACTCATGAAAATACATTTCAGAACAAATTCGTAAGTATTTCAGTCCGATTCAAAGCAAAAACCATGAAACTCAGCAGGTGGTGACCTCAGACAGACAGTAGGCTAATGCACTTTATCTGGTAATTTTTGAAGACTCGCATGACCCTAAACTGAAGTTTCAAGTTGGTGACAGCCGAAGAAATCGCGCCTCTTGACCGTCTCCTAGACTTGCCAACCTTTGAACGGTCGCTTCCAAGTTGGAACCAACCCTCGATACATAGAGCCACGTACTCTGGTAACCTTCACTTTGAGGGTTATGAGGGGACACAACCTTCACCTGAAAAAAAAACAGAAGTCATCCGGGGCTTCGCCCTGGATGTTATTATCCTGACTATATCGGAACGTATGTTAATGAAGCAAATATAGGGAATAATATCTCTAGCTTATTTCAGCGAAACCAAGAATTTGCGTTTTCATAGCCTTTTTTACCTTAAAAAAAGATTTCTGTGGGATTTTCGCCAGAAATCAGAACAAAATTTCTCACCTAACCTCTCATTTGAACAAAATCGAGTTTCAGAAGTTTAGGAAAGCTGTTGGAGTTATATAAAAACGAGAAACTGCGCTCAATCGCGCACGGAAACGCTGGTCTATCTCGTTAATGAGTGATTTTCAAAGCTTGGGACGTTGTCAGTTCTCCTCGTCGTGTCATGATGATCAGAATGATGTTTAATGTTGCAGGGTTTCGTTGAGTCCCGCTGAGATCTACGACCAGAGCTAAATGCCCCGTCGGCTCTGGTCTGTCTCCGCTGCTCGTCTGCGTCTCCGAGCCCTGCGCTCTACCTCGCTACTCCAAACGCGGAGCGCGGGGCATTTGGCTCTGGCGCCCTTTTCTTCGCTGTTTCGAACCCAAATTTTGCAAGCTGTGTATCATTTTGAAGTTCTTGATCTCTTCACGCTGACAACGTTCCAGAACCACATTTTTTGATTTGATCGAGAAATCCGGAAAAAACCTTGTTTTCAATAATCTCTTGTTTTTCTCCTAGTTTAACTCTTCACGCGGTTTTTTCGTGCATTCTATAAATTTTGCTTCTGTTCATAATGCAGACAACCACCCATCCTTTATCTCTTTGATTATTGTGGAATTTTTTGCGAAAAATCATAAAAAGTGCGTTTTTCTTTACCTTGTTCAGTTTCAGTGCTTTCGCATCGATTTTTTTCCAGCTTGGGTGATTGTTGCTCAGAACAATAAGTGCAACAATCCAGACAACTCCCAGGAAACAGGAACGTCAATGCGGGGGTAAAAATTTAGAGGACGCATCAAAAATCAAAACCCCGTGTTGCGAATTGCTGGTCCTCGAGCGAAAACTTGCACTCTGAAAAGCCGCCAAATGAAAGATTTCAAACCTTATTGCAGCATTTTTATCCGGTTTACAACAGTTTCTTTTGCTTTTTATATCTGTTTTACGTCATTTTTTCTTCTCTAATCTTCTTCAAGCAACCTTCACTATTTATGACGTCAGATGTTCCAACAACCTTCACTTTTGGCGCCCTGTCTCTAAGCTATCGAAGGTATGCTTCCAACTCAACCATCGATCAGTCGATCGGCCCATCCTTCACCTATATAGGTAACTTCGGTTTGGTAATGATTTACCCTAATTTCACGCGTACAAGGCGCGGGGTGGTCCTAGCTTTCATAGAGCTGCTAAGCCGCCCCAACGTGTTTTAAGAAGCGATCCTTATGCCGCACGATTCGTCAGGCAAAACGCAGCACGGTATGGGGTTCCTTTGGTTGCGAAGTCCTTTGCCGTTTTTGGGCTGGTCGATGAAAGCTAGGACCACTCCGCACCTTGGTGAAATTAGGGTACCTGAGATGCTCAAAGAACTGAGTGAGGAACAGTCACTCCTTACATGACCACTACAGCTTCTGCGCTGTCACTCGAGGTGGGGATCGACTACCGTCTTTGTTGGTGCCCTCACATTAATGCTTAGAAATCTTATCATGATTATCCATAGTAGAAATGCAATATAATGATAAGCTAAATTCAAAACAAGTTGTAAAATTACAAATTTTCTTTTTTGTAATTTGTGTAATATAATAAGCTTATTTCAATATTAACAGCGTCAAGCAAGGTCAATCATCGTTCTTTGAATACAACATTTCAACTTTGCATAGGTCAGCCCTTTTCTCCATCCTCAGTTATGGTATGAAGTTTGAGGAGAAATCAACAAGTCTTGGGAAGTTTCTTATTTCTGAAGTGTGTATGTCCAGTTTCTACATGGTTATAGACGACAGAATATGATGTGATTTTTTGGTACTGGTACAGCACACTTCAAATTTGAGATCAAATCCCCATTCCGATAAGAATAGTTTGAATTGCGAGACATACCAATAACGCAAGACTTTTGCTTGCAATAATTGTTACAATAACTCAGACTTCTCACTAATATTACTCTTTGCTTGTTAGTTTCAAATTTATTTGGACATATTCTTGGAGAATAACTGTGTGAGCTCTTTAGCAATGTATGGCTTCTGTCAACAAGAAATAAACATCTTTTAAAATTGTTTCTGGAGAATAAAAAAACATTTTGCACTTTTGATAATCACTACATCACTGCAATGGTTGTCGACAAAGCTCCATGTAATAGTACTTACAGTCAGTCATAGTTTAACACAAACAGCATCATCTAATGTTTAATGCCTACGATGTAGAACGTTTGTTCCAGGCCAGAGTCTGTCATATTCTCTCTTTTAGGCTCATCGTAAAAAAATTGCCATGTTCGTCCACATATTCTTGGATCTCCTGCACACCCAAACATTCACCCTGCGCAGAAACGCAGTAGTCCGTGAAGGCGTACGCGTTGTAGAAGAAGTAGCCAGTGGCATTGTAGATTTTTCCAAAATATAGGCGATGGGAATCTAAATGATTATACAAAGATTTTTTTGACAAAAAGCTATGTTACGCCCAGCGGTGAGTCAACGCTGAACTCCTGGGGGGATGGTCTTCTGCAGTGAATTGTTTCGCGAGCTATGTTTGTCAAAGGCGAGTAAGCTTATGCGCAAAACGCAAGCAGTAGTTGAAAGTATATCATATAGTATACATTCACTTAATCCATACTATATGATATACTTTCAGCTGCTTGTGTTCTGCGCATAAGCTTCGCAATTTCTCAGTTCAACTTGAGATTTGCTATCGAAAGTAGCACATTAGAGAACATTTGTGCATTTTAACTGCGCGAAAAAGATGTTTAATAAACGTTGGCCTCACCAAATACTCACTTGCTCTGTGAAATACTGGTACGGCGGTACAATATTTCTCTGGTTTTTTGGAGAAGAAAAGCCTAAACGAAGATTAAAAGAAGTGCTAACAAATTGTATAAACACACTGCTTCTATTAACACTCAGAAATCAGCTACTGGTGCTTTTTGATAGACAATCCACCTTACCTGGGTCCCCTAGCTTGCATAGTAAGTTGAGGGTTAGCTGGTTCAAGTAGGAAGAAACGGTATTTCTCATTATGTTCATAGGGCTGGATAACAGCAACATCGTGGGTCATACTGCATTCCACCGTAATAGCACTTTCTTGACGTGGTATTTTCTGAAATGATAATTCGCCGGTGGTTATCTCTGACATGCACGACGAATCAGTTTCTTCGCGGAAGAGCACGTATCCCTGGACTTTGCGGTCTGTCTTGCCGCTTCTATACAACCTGCAGTAGCCATCATCGGTCTGAAATAGTAGTTAACGGAAAATGCATAAATCACCTTTACAAATTATGTATACCACACACTTCATTGTACTGTACGACTGCACACTCGCTTTCTTCATAGCAAGCTCTAAGGCACTGAACTTCGCTGTCCAGATATAAGAAGTACATGGGGCTTCCACATAGAGCTTCGGGATCGTAACGAAATACGCCAGAACTTAAGGTCTGAAGCTCTATCTAAGAAAGTGTGCCGCATACTTATAAAGATTTGTTGCTTACCGTTCTTGCTAAGAACAGAACGGTGAAGATTGTTTTGGAGAACATGTACATGTAAACAAGCCCAGAGACCTAGAAGTGGCTTGGTGAAGCGGGGTTGTTCAATGTCGTCTTCCCTCCCATCATTTTGCTTTGTGACTTAGCAACAAGTGAGGGGCATAATTTTTTTGAAAATGGCCACGAAGTATACTTCTTAACCATTGACAGCATTACGACCGCTATAATTTCAGTGTATAAAATCGTTTCAGAATGTAAATCGTATGCGCATGCATTCTGAGTAACTCTAAGCCGGACAGAGCAAAAAAATTGGCGTTCGAGGGCTAAGTTCGCATAATAGTGACCTGAAAGTGCATTTTTCTCTGCGCGCGCAGAGAAAAATGCACTACTGGTAACGCGCTATTGGTAAGGCGTAAAAATTTTTGTAGAAAATCTTAGCTCCACTTTCTACTTTCGAGGACATCGCACATCGCAGATAAATAGGAAGGCGACCTTATCGAGTGAGTTGAGGTGAGGTTAGCGAACGAAAGTTACGGGGTTTTCGCGACCTTTCAGAAGTTGTGTCGAATTTTTTCAGTAAAATTTAGGAACAACTACAATAAGTGCTTGAGAATTCTCGAGCCGAGATAGTTCAACTGGATATTTTTACACTTCTTTGAAGGTGTGCTTTTACGATGGCGCGCTTTTTCGCAATGACAACTTTTGATCACATCATTACATGCAAAGATATATTTACCAGTTGTCAATCGTATGCGTACGACTACCCCATTTAGATAAATCACTGAAACCAGTCATCTTGGCGTTCTTTATAGTGTCTTCATAATCTTCATTAGTTAGGTGACACCAGTCCAGAGCGTCGTGTTGCCGGCTGCGCAGTATCCATATGCGAACGGTTCCGCTTTACGGCTTATAGTCTGGAAAGTTTTGCCGCAAATTCGGCCACTTCTATGCCACATAACCATGTCCCAAAAGCTGTCACAGAGTCACTACTCAGTTCTGGATCGTTAGTAATCTTTTCTCACAAAGTCATTTGCTTAGCTCTGAGTACCATTCGGGAGAACAGATTCCTACTAATAATAAGATCTAGAGCAGCAAATCATCCGCGCTCTTCAATACAGTGCTGGACATAATTATAGAGACACTCTAGAAATCGCCGTAATTTTCGTTCTTGTCAGTGAATCTGTCTGAAACTTTGCTGTACGGTGCGCATGTAAGCCTACCATAACTCTTCAAGACAGCTTTCAATCCCGTTGATTTCGAACGGAGAAAAATGGAAAAATTCGAAAAAGCCTGTTTTGCAAGCTGGACATAATTATAAGGACACCTGGCCTTTTTAAACATTATCGCATTCCTTGACTCCCAAATTTTTTTGTAGAGTTATATCCCAGAATATGAAACTTTTGCAGCACCTAGGACCTGTCATGCTACTCAAGGAAAGATGATCCTTACATTTTTCGTTTCCAAAGGCATCAGAAGTCAAACTGCGTCAACAAACAGCTGGTTTGAGGAGTTTTCAAGCCTGCGTTCATTTCAAATGACAGTCCTGGAATACATTTAGCTTTTTTGATAGGTAAGGTGAAGAGCGCTTTCGTAAACTCCGTGTAATCGCTGATTTTGACGGACATACTCCAACCTCAACATAAGCTTGAAACCCTTTTGAACCACAAAACTCACTTTCCAATGTCCGTGAAGTAATGGCCTCGATTTTTTTAGAGTTTCTAGTGCTGCAGTTGCCATTTAGATCTGAAATACTTTCAACGAAAATTCTTCGCGAGCAGTAGATTCAACATAATTCACAAATCCCACTATTTTATTCTCTGTTTCATGTCGCATTTTGCGCAGTAGCTGAGATTAGCAAAATTTTGAAGTTTCAAGCGGTCTCCTGTTCGATTCTTGATTTGAGTTGGATATGATTGGGCAGGGTGCTCGACTCAACTCTCAACGGATGACAACTGCGGCTGAACCAGAATGTGCAACCCCAAAATTTTTTCATGACTAGGCACACAAGTTTATTGTTGCACGTGTACTGTTGCGGCTACATTGCAGCGTTTTCTGTAACTTGAAAATCTTGTGGTGCAAAAGCGCGACAACCCTATGGTGAGGTTGGAGTCTGATTGTCAATATCAGCGATTACGCGGAGTTTACGAAAGCGCTCTGTTCAGCGCTATCTATCAAAAAGGCTAAGTGTATTCCAGGACTGTCATTTGAAATGAACGCAGGCTTGAAAACTCCTCAAACTAGCTGTTTGTTGACGCAGTTTGACTTCTGATGCCTTTGGAAACGAAAAATGCAAGGATCATCTTTCCTTGAGTAGCATGACAGGTCCTAGGTGCTGCAAAAGTTTCATATTCTGGGATGTATATCTACAAAAAAATTTGGGAGTCAAGAAATGCGATAATGTTTAAAAAGGCCAGGTGTCTTTATAATTATGTTCAGCTTGCAAAAAAGGCTTTTTCGAATTTTTCCATTTTTCTCCGTTCGAAATCAACGGGATTGAAAGCTGTTCTGAAAAGTTATGGTAGGCTTACATGCGCATCATACAGCAAAGTTTTGGACGGATTCACTGACAAGAACGAAAATTACGACGATTTCTAGAGTGTCTCTATAATTATGTCCAGCACTGTATATGGACAATAAATCCACCATTTGGTAAATGTACTTGCTAATGTAGGATTTCTTTAGCTCGTATGTGTTACAGCAAGAAATTGCAGAGCAATAAGCTACTTGCATAAGAATAGTTTTAGTTGGGAGAAGCGCTAAGTGAGTGCCTCAGAACAAAAAATAGGGTTGTGAATCCTACGTCTGCTTTCATTTATAGATGAATACAAGAAAAAGAAACACTGATGAAGCTTCACCATAGTGAGTAAAATTTGTACTGAATATGATACAATGAAAGAAATTCCGTGGGACGGAAAGCTTTGCCCAACTATGCCGACCGAGGCTCTTTTCTGATAAAATAAGGTTGGAATTGATCTGCGAATAATTTGAGTATTGGTTTGATATGGTAGTGTAGAATGAGGATCTATGTTTATGAGCCATCTGCTGTTAGAAAGAGTAGTAATATTTTCGGCATTTACATCTGGCTCACTGAATTATTCAAATCTTCATTCCGTAGCTGATTCATCAATCTATCGATCTGTAAATTGAATATAAGATGAAGTTTGTCAAGTTAGTCGATGTTAGCACTAGGATGTGAACTTTGCAAGTCTGAACCCCCCTCAGCAAAATTGTCCTCAAATAGTCTTAAAGGCAGCGGCTCGAATGACAACTTTGAGATATTCATCGTTCTGGGTTCCCCTGGATGAGCTGATTCCAACACTGTGCTTTGCAGCTTCAAAAGATATCAAAAACCCGCTTCTCCAGACGCGAAAAACTATTTTTGGGCGGACCTCGTAACTGCCCTCTAGAGCGCGACTGGCTTGTGAATGGAAGATACTGTACCTACCGTATCCATGAGCCAATCGCGCTCTAGAGGGCAGTTACGCGGTCCGCCCAAAAATAGCGCTTTTCACGTCTGGAAAAGCGGGTTTTTGATATCGTTTGAAGCTGCAAAGCACAGTGTTGGACTCAGCTCGTCCAGGGGAACCCAGAACGATGACTATCTTAAATCTGTCATTCTGCCGAGCCGCTGCCTTTAACTACTCGCTCTATGGCACTAACGCTAACTTAAGCCATGTCAAATCCCCGACCGTGGCACCTGTCAAATGGTGTTGGCGGTTCATTTTACAATGACAAGTGTCGGTATTAATCGTCTTTGAAAGAAACTAGCAAGTCGTTTGCCCGAAATGAGCACAGCTGTTCGCGGCCAATTCATTTCCAACAGTTTTTTCATGGAGAAATATTCTGTTAAGGCCACTGCTGTCGACGCGACAAACAGCTGACAATCTCTAGTATAGTTGTAACGAACAGAAATTTTCGCCGAATGAACGAATATCGAATAAACGTTTTTTAAAACTCCTCGAATGAACGAATATTCGAATAAGTCATTTTTCGAAATCATCGAATGAACGAATTATTCGAATAAAGACCTTTATAATTCGAATATTCGAACAATCGAATAAATGGGCTTTCTCGAATATTCGAGTATTCGAATATTCGAATAGTCGAATATTTCGAATAAATCATTCGAATACGAATATTCGGTTCCAACTATAATCTCTAGCAACGTTCAAACTGTACATAGCACAATGGGTGGGCCAAATTTTACGAATAGGTAGAGGAAGAAGAATTTCAAAAACTTCTGGTGTTTTAGCCGTGGCTTGTCCTTCGAGGCAATCATAATAAAAATGATGTCAGTACAAAAATGGAAGAGATTACTGCCCTTGAAACTTGACCTTCTGGAAGCATAAATGGATGAAAAAAAGAGATTACTGAATTCTTTTTGCTCAAAGATGGAACTTTTTCATACTCGCCACGCGACCTTCGAAAATTCACTTCTGCCCATTTCTCGTCTTTCTTCGACCCTTGTTACAAACAAAATATTGAAAAAAAATTTCTCAGCATACCTTTCGTTTTCGCGCCATTTTCCTCGACACTGCATGTCGATTCCGCTGAATTTTGATTTCCTGGCTCGCCTTCAATTTGCACAAGTCGGCTATTTAATTCACGCCTTCGATCCACCGTCTGAATAGCTTTAAGCTAATTTAAAAATTTTCAATATATCCGAGTTGTTGCTGAAAATTGCACAAGTACATCGATGTGTGAACACGCCAAAATGCTTTGAAAGCGCTTTCAGGAAACGGAGAAATTTATAAAGAGACTTCTATCGAATTTGCAGTGGCCCTTTGCAAAATACCTCCTAACTCCTACTGTTTCCCAATAAGGACCCGAATCCATCCATAGATTTCCAGGGATCATAAATCATGGAAAGAATGGGCTAGTCGTTAGCACCATTGTGTGACGAAACTTCGACATTGCAAGATTATGGATTTCATAGTATTGTCATGTTAGGCATTGATTCTGGTTCGAAAAAACCAAAAAAGCATAAGGACTTTTAAAAGTTCTTGGTTTTGACAACCTATTTATCTGGCTCAAGATTAGTTGTTTGAATTCAAAATTGATTTTCAACTGTGCAACGAAACAGGTTGTAGCTTGCTTTGATTTTTGGAATCGACTTTTCGAAAATCACTGTATGGGCGACTCACGGCTGTGAATGCGCTCAAAGTACAAAATTTGCTAATTTTTCGATCGAGTGAAGGTCAAGAACAAATGGAAGAGCATTTCGTAGTAGTTCATTTATGAAGCTAGAGTACTGAAAGAGAATAGATTTGAATGAAGGCTTTGTCTTATCCTTCTCTGTTTGGATGTAGGGAATTTCGTGCGAAAGAAGATGATTTGCAGCAATGTATAAATTAAGGATGAGGAAATGATGAAGTTACCATTTTGGTGAATTTTTTGGCTCGAATAAATAAAAGACCACGACTTCAAAGTTTTAGATGATTTTCTATTCAAAGGCGAATATTGTTTTTTTTAATACTTACTATACAGTCCGGGCACTGGCAAGTGCTGAACGCGCAGTTTTGCTTGTGATTTTTCCGCTTTTCTCGCAATCCATGGTTAAGACATCGTTGGCAGTAGTACACTCGTTTTTCGCCGAACAGCTCTGGCACGATGTCTTCAATATTCATCTGAATACAAGAATTCAAACATGGGATGGATGGCTGAGGCAAGATTGAGCACATGAATGCGGCGGATCCATGGGAAACATCGTTTGCAAATGAGCTTCAGCAGGGAAAAGGCTGATAGGTAATGAGCTATTAGAATGTCTCTAGAATGTCTCTCTGTTCGTCTCCGTCATGTGAGAGAGAACACAGCCAGAATGTGAAACCCGAGCAAAAGCTGTAATAAACAACTCAGCGCCCCACACAACTCATGTTCCGCGGGGCCATGCGCGCCATGCAACTACGGTAGCCCCGCCCATTCCAATTGCCTATTGGACAACGCATGGGCGAAGTGGGCATAGAAATCGAAATTAGTGGAGCGCAGCGCAAAGCGCCGAATACCCGCAAAAACGAGCCTGTGCTGGCAAGCTGTGCCATTCATTTATGGACACCAAATGTAGCGGAGCTCAACGCGAAGCCAAGATTTCTGAATGAATTGGGGATTTTGTGGAAATGGCTAATTTTCTCATTAAGGCTGCCAAGAATGACTATCAATGAACCCTTCTAATGCTTTCTCAAACAACCAGATAAGAAAAAATGTTATTGATAACGATTCATCTCGAGAAGGAGTCAGATGTCTCATTGTGAGAGTTTGCACCTGCACACAAACTTCCTCCAGCAACAATATGAAAATACTTCAATGATTTGTGATAAACCAAAGGAAATAACTCGTTTTTCAACGAATTTGTTTCCATGAGAGTAAATGTAGTTCTGAAGCTTCAACCCACCTAAGCATCTCTCTATTCGTAACCTATGCATGACGTAAAGTTTGAAATTTGGAAACGCTCTCAGCTGATTCCAAAGAAAAGATATAGGTATGGAAAAGTTCTGGTTGGGAAGAAATTTCATGTTCTACAGAAGAAAGAAAGATCAGATCGAGACACTCGATCCAAATCTCACGTTACCCATGCTTTTGAGACATGAGCAAATGCTAGTTATTTTTCCTCAAATTTTGCCAATTAATCAGCTTTCTCCTCTCTTATTTTGAGATGTTGGATCATAATATACCTCATTCATAGATCAATTACCATTGTATGTCTTTTTATTTGCAGATTAAACAGATTAAACACTTATAGCAACGTGCTGTACTAAATTTCGGAAAAAATCACTTCTCTAGACTGTACTGAAACATCCGAATTATCTATCATTTGAAGATGTAATTTCACTTAACATAAAGTAGACAATTTGTGTTCAGAATACGCGTTCCGATGGAACCAACTTACAGCCAATATAATGCTGAATCAATTCTTCAAAATCAAGTTGACTCGCAGAGAATGAGTTTTCCAAGTCCATTCGATTCATTGTTACCGAAAATTCTTAAATTCACCATAAATTTAGCAAGCCTCTGCAAATTTAACCACAGCGCTGACCAATCATTTCCAAGTACCTAAAGATACCCCTTGAATTTTATTTTCTCATCTTGACGTTCAATGAAAACAGAGAGACAAACACAATTAAAGTTTCCTGGACTGCAGGAATAACAAAAAAATGACTAGATTCGCGAATTTCGAAAAAATTACCAAAGTGATATGATCTATATAAGGACAACACATCAGACCTCGGCAGCTTCAAAACTTGCCTGAAAAATGAGCAAAACAAAATAGGTGATAACTACATGAACTTCTCAAAGCTTGAGGTGAGAGCAAGACACGGACAGTTTTATTTCAGACGGGTTGGTTCTTAGTTAGGACGGTTGTGAGAGACAAAAACATTCTAAGATGATCTTTACTCCTTGTGAGAAGCAACGGTTAAAAGAGATGACACATTTTTTTAGAATTTTCGAGCTAATGGAATATAAAACTACCCCATGGCAAAATGAATGCATCTAGCACAACTTTGCGTTCTCTAAGGATGCATAAAAGTAAAGAACGAGAGATGGGTTCCACTGGAGTAGGCAGCAGTCAGTAAAAAATGGCGCATTAAAACATCGAAGAATTTACAAGCTAAATCGTAGTTGCCAAATAGTCGAGTTTTGCAGTCGGACTCTCTGCGTAAGGGACACCTATTATGCGCGAAAATCTCGATACCTATAACATTAAAAACAGCAGTTGCAAAAAAAATCAGAAAGACCACCCGGATTGTGACTTTGCCATTCTAGCCGTGAGTAAAAGCATGTGTGTGTCTGTCTGAAGGGTGTCTTTGAGCGAACGCCTGTGCAGAGCGCAATAAATGAATCGCGGAGAGTGCAAAAAACGAACGCAGAACGACCTCCCAGAGCCCCTGGACAGCCCTCAACATTTGCATACGATTAGCACAAACCCCAACCTTACACGTGTGCGCTTTCTAATAAATTGTCGTTTGAGAAACATTCTTCAAATTAAGAGTTTCTGTCAGACGCTATTCGGTGGAGCTCTAGGGGTACCTGATTTTTCACTTACAAATCTCTCACATGCCTTTTCCATTCTCAAAGTTAAGGTGCAGTGAGGTTGCTCCGAAAAGAGTTCAACTTTTTTCCCAAGAAATCGCATTAGATGAACTCAAAAACCCGTGTTTTGAAAAAAAAATGACAAGCTCTTTGAGAAGCTCATCTCTTATGTATAACCCCAACTCTGCAAAAAAATATAAGAGACTTTTTAAGAACCCTGAGGCGATCAAAAACTCTAAACACGTCTTTCCCAATTTTCCTTTGTGACTATTATATCAACCAAACAGTGTCCTTGGTTGTTAGCCGCCCGGTGCGCTGCGCATAGTTTTTTTGCCTCGGGTTTTTTGCGGCGATTCAGATTACGAAAGGTGATAAAAGTGTCCGAATATGTTTGTGAAACATGAATTTGGCAAGGCCGATACATACATTTGTGTCGGGCTCCGATGCTCGTAAACATTCGGCCTTTTCCCGATCGCTTTTCAAGCACTGCGTAATGGCAAGACCTCTATGATTGCCGACATCGCTGAGACGCAGATTAGCTAATTGAATGAAAAGACTATAAAAGAACAGCGTCGATGTTGTTCGAAGTAAAAACACAGAAAAACACACCTTTGAAACTTCTTACACACGAGAAGGCAAACGCAGAGAAAGTTTATGTCCTTAAAATTCTGAATGTGTATTTGGGGATAAGGGGAACGAATATATAAAATCGCCTGCAAATTCCGAACTATAAGAGCCTGTCAAGATCTATGTATTTTGAAGTAGAAAACAATCATGTGGTTTATATTGAAGTACGAGTATCTGTCAAATTTACCGAGATTTCTTCTGAACGCAATTTACATTAGTTCAAAATTTTATTGAACTGTATCCACAAACAATCTGCTCATTATACATAAAGCTTGACTTGTTAGACGCCTACCTCAAAGATGGTGATCGGTCAAATAGCAAGTGTAGATTCTTGCCGTCACAACATGATAGCAGGCATTCTTTTCCTGCCTCATCAACATTTTCATGAATTTCTTTCTTTTACTTATGTCGTGCACCTCCTGATTTAGGATTGGAGTTAAGACATCATAAAGGGTACCTTCGATGACTGCACGAGTTGATTTATGGCTTTGTGTGTGAAGAAAATAAGCAAGACTAGCAGCTCCCAAAGCTGAATCAAGTCTAAAACACAGCCAAAGGCCAAGCGGCAACGAAAAAATTAAGCAAGAGAAAGTCGCCGTAAGTAGAGGCTCTCTTACTAAAGAATCCTGCTTGCTCACTAACACTGAAACCAAAACCGACAAGTCCCAGAACGAAAAAAGTAATTCACTAGTTATTAGCTGCAAGACAAATCTTCACTGAATCATAAGATAAAAACTTGTGATAACTTTATAAACGTTGGCAATGTCTTTATACTTATTCATTCTCAACGTTCTTTACAATAAAGATTACCGAAATGATTTCGACTGACGTAGAGTTGAGAAAATTGATGGCGGGTTTTCATGTTTCTTCCAGGTCCCAACCACTCATAAGAATCAATCACTTTCCTTCACGGTCTCAAGTAGAAGAGAGAAGACTTGTTAAGACGTATAAACTTTTCCATCTTTCAATTTTCGTACAAGGGCCATTGCTGCAAGGGTGCTTTCTTCAGCAGGTTTTTCGTCTTTCCTGTCCTGTGTTAAGGAGGGAGGTGTCGAGCTAGAAGTTGATTGGTTTCCGCGAGAAAGCTGAACCAGCATTATTTCTAGGTCTTATTGAAGCTGCACACACAAGGAGATTCCAAAAGACAGGATCTTTACTAGTCCTACTGCCTTCCTTCCATCTCCTGTAATGACATCCATCACTCCATGAAATTGTAGTTATCGACCAAACGGCCTTCAACTAATAGCATTGTCAGTTTCTCATTCTCTACAGCTGTTTGATATGTCCCGAATTATGCGCAGGAAAAAGTCGGAAATGATGCCCGAGGCAGAAAGAGTCGTTTCCTCCTCATTCCTGCAATTCAATTATAATTCAGTCGTCAAACGTTAATGTCAATGCTGGACAAGAATGAAATGACATGTATATGCGTATCACAAACATGAGTGATGTTTACAGTAGACGAAATAGAATGGGCCAAACCAAGTAATTTCTGTTGGAAATGTATTGCTAGAGTTCCCGGAAAGGGGTGGACAGCATGGTTATGACAAAGTTTGTTCGTCATTCATAACCGGCCTAGGTAACTCAGCTAGGTCTTGCCTCGCCAGTTCGGAGCCTATGCCAGAGCTCGCGGCGTATGTCGCGTGCGCTCCACATGCTGTCAACACTTGCACGGGCACTGTCCGCCACTGTTAGTGTAAGTGGACTTTTCTCGGGACCACGTACATAGCGCATATCACGCCGGGGCCAGCATCGTCAGAGCGACGCAGCATGCAAAGAGGAATCAAGTCTGCCCCCTTCTTCAAACCCTTCAGTCAGGCAGCGTTTTTGCACTTTATCACAGTATTGATTAACATTCAGCAGGATTGTTGTCACTGAAATTGGCGTGTGGTATTACCAGGGCCCGGCACAGATCGTCTGGAAGCAGGCTGAACTTCGTTTTTGGAGCAAAAAGCAAGGGGGATATCGTTTTTGTTGACTCGGGGCCGAGCACCAAAAATAAGCGCCATTTAGTCGAACACAAGCTTTTCGGACAGGTTATCGCACGATTGGCATGCTCTCTCGTGTACGGCGGAGAGTGCGCGCGATTTGAAAACAAGGCTAAAATAAACAAAGTGCTTGTTTACAGCGCAGACAGAACCGTATGACACCAGAACTTAACCGTATACATAGAAAAATATTTGCAGAAGGGTTATGTAAAAATATTTGAAAACTTACGTGAAGTAATACGTTTTCCAAAATTAGTCCGTTACCTGACAGTCACCAGTGCATATATTCCTGCCATTTCACATAAGTTTTGGCTTTTTCTATCATGGACGGATTCTCGGTCACAAACCTATCCCTGAGCATAAAGACATTTTCATATCATTGCCTTTGCTTTGTTTTTTGCCTTAATTTCCTCATAAATTGCTTTGTTAAATACCGCGCTCCAATGCCAAACTCTTATGCATGCATTTCAGCTCCAATTTGGATTTTTATTCTTATCTCACATTTTTCCTTCAGACTAGTAAATCTTTCTTGTTTTCTCCTAAATATGCAGGTCAAGGGGGCTTCGTGAAACTTCCGAAAGTCAAGGGAGGGGCGTTTTCAAGAACCCTAGAAACCGACTCGTGCCGGGCCCTGGGTACTACACCTGACAATGTTACGTCAATTCGTCAATAAGGGCCGTACTCGTATACCTCTCTCCAAGCGTTGGCGTTTGAACAAAAACACTCAGAGGATCGTTTCTTCTATTTTTTTTCAGACATGCTTTGTTTTGTAGATATTCATCTTCTCTGAAAAATCAAAATCAAGAGTAGAAGAATTGGCGTCGATCGGTTTACTTTCTTTGCTTTGAATGCTTGAAAGGTGTTCCCATTCGTGTTAGTATATGCGCAAAAATTACGAAATTTCGTGCTTATGACCAAGAATGATGAATTCAGAAATCTTAAGCAGTGATATTTTAAAAGGAGTTTGGCTGTGTCGTCCCTGTCAAAGGAATTCAAGCGAAAATATTGCAGCGGAAATTCTCTCCTGTATAGCAGAAGTGAACCTCCGTTTACTGATAAACGATATCTGGGTTCTCACTTTTACACCGATAAATTATGGGATTCAAAAAACACGACATTTTCTCAAAACCCGGAGAGCTTCCGACATATTAGGGTGATCGGTAAAAAATGGGGCAGCTTGATTTGTATTACATTTTGAGGTTATTTGCTCTTACCAACAACAAGCAGGCTGCAACTCGAAGGTCCATAACCGACCTTCGCCTATTATTCTGGCAACGCGTTACCGCTCCTCTTTCATAATCATACGCGTGGCGCCATGAAGAACTCAGACAGGGTTTTTGAAACAACCCTCATTGCGCTGCTATACCGTAAAGTCGTAAAGCAAGTGACAAACCATTCGAAACAGCTCTTCATGCTCTTTCAAACAATATATGAAACATGCAAGATTTCTTTCTATTTCTGGATAAAAAGCAAGATAGCTGAAAATCGCGATCTTTGGCGCAATAAAAAAGCCAAAAAAAGTTTTGCCTTATGTTTTTCGAAGATAGATGAAATCTGAGGTAGTCTGCATGTGGATGGAAGAGCGTAAAAAGCTCTATCAGATTTTACCTATAAAACATGCGTTCACCTGCAAAAAATTGAATAACGCGTATCTTTGTTCTCGAAGCTGCTAATGGCCATATCTCCTGACTTCGAAATTTGAGGCCATCAGGCCGTCGTGGGTTTAGCGACTGTCCCACCACCCACTCCAGCAGTGGTACTTTGGGTGGTTTCACATGTTTCACTGCGCAGATACTCCCCAAAGTTTATTTGTCAAAGTGACTAACTTTGCATTTCAGCCGCTATAAAAATTGTTATATATGTAAATGATCTTGAATAGGTATTTTCTGAAAGAGAATAATTTATGCTAACATCTATCAAAATTGGGAAGTTTAACCACTTTTCTTTTTTGAGAAACGGACGACATCTTCTTCCAGCGCTCTGTTACGGTTACGAAGCTGAGACTTGGGCCGACACTGTAGCCACGTCGAAAGCTGTGCGGACCACACACGGAATGCTTGAGCGCACTCTCTTGAAGATGACCTAACAAACAACACTTTTTGGACTCGCAGTATGGATACGAGCAGAATATCCGGTCTTTGTGATCTAGTGGAATACGTTGCGAAAGCGAAGCATCGATGGGCCGTTTACATCATGAAAAGAACAGACGACAGATGGACACTAAGAACATATGAGTGGATTCCTCGTGAAGCCAAACTTTTCGAGGAAGACCACTAACGAAATGGGCAGACGCGTTCGTGGAACGGATGGACGAGCTGAGAAATCAGTTCATACGATTTTAGCATTTGGAACTCGTGGACGCAGCTAAGGCGAGGAACAGACTTCATACTGCGAAGTTAAGCGGATTCTAGGTGCGATAGTGTGAGAATTTGCTCATCCCCTCTTCACCGCTGAACCGGGACCAAGGTGGCCCCCTTCACCAAAAGCCGAGAAAAATCAGCAGTGAGATAAGGCTAAGCAAAGGAGGTATTTGTCTGGGAATTGTTTGTGCATCGAAAAGGAGGAAGAAGATTTATAGTCATTCATGAACTTCCAGAAGGAAAAAAATAGTAGCTTCTCTAGCTGCACAGCAATGTCAGCAAGGAAAGTTCTCCTTGGAACAACGTTCCCCTCTGGTTTCAGGGAATAAATAGTTTGAGAGTTATAGAAGTACTAGGTGAAAGGTGTACCTAGTGATTTCTGGACACTTACGAGTTTTCAACATGAAAAAATCCATAAATTTTGTAGAAGAATAGCTGGTACATGGGTTCCCGCTTTCAGAAAATATACGGCATGTCTGAGATCCGTTCAAAAAAGTGCCTGGGTGAAGAGTGTGCCTAGTGATTTTTGGAGATTTTTGAGTTTTTATTATAAAAAAATTCATAGCTTTTCTAGATGAACTTCTTGTACGCCGAGATAGTCACCATTGGAACCGTCTCGTCCTCCGCTTTCAGAAAATATATTGGAGTCCGTTAAAAAAATGCCGGGTGAAGGGTGAGACTTTTATAATGGGAGTGCTCAAATATACGTCTTTTCACAATGGTAAAAAAGCCTCCACTTAAGCACTTCCATTATGAAAGTCTCACCCACACCCCCCCCCCCCCTTTTGAAACGGACCCCAGGCAAGGTTTATATTTTTTGAAAGCGGAGGACGAGACGGTTCTAAAGGAGACCAACTAGGCGACAAGATATTCATCAACAAAAGTTATGAATTTTTTTATGTTAAAACTTGAAAATCTTCAGAATTCACTAGGCACATCCTTCACCCAGGCACTTTTTTGAATGAATCTCAGACATGATATATATTTTCTGAAGGTGGAAAGCGAGGCGGCTCCAGTGGTGACCATCTCCATGTACTATCTGTTCATCTACAAAAGTTATGATTTCTTTATGCTAAAACTCGAAAATATCCAAAAATCACTACCCACACCCTTCACCGGGCACTTTTTTCGAGAACTCCAGGCAAACTATATGTCCTCGGAAAGCGAAAGACAAGGCGGTTCCGATGTTAGCCATCTCGGTGTATAAGATCTTCATCTACAGAAGTTATGGATTTCTTTTATCTAAAAGTTAATAAATATTTGGAAATCACTACCCACAAGCTTCGCCAGGCACTTTTTTGAAGTGACTCCAGACAAACTCCCAGACAAGCTACACAATTTTTGAAAGCGGAAGAAAAGATGGTTTTGGAAACAGTTTCCTTGCTGGCGTTGCTGTTCATCTACAGCAGTTATAAATTCTTTCTTAAAAAATTTATGAATGCTCAAAAATTGTCTACCTCATTCCCGAAATAGATGTCCTTGCATACATATTTTCTGCTCTATGGTATTTTTGAAAACAGACAGTTTTGCAGGATTTCCAATCCTAGTTCAATCTTCACAAAAAAGACAGCAAGTGATAGAGAATAGAAAATGATAGAACGTTGATTAGGGAGAATGATGAGAGAACAACATCACTCTCCTCCCCTCCCCCCCCCCCCCCCCACTCGGTCGACATTTTACAATTTCTGATCAAGTGAAACACCCGTCACCTTGAAGGGGCCGCGACCATTGTGACCTCTTCACCTTGGAAGGGTTAATCTCACCTTATCGCACCTATGGAGCGGATGATTATATTCTCAGCACGGTGAACGGACAAAAACATAGTAGACTTCTTTCAAAGGAAGAAATTTCAAGTCATTGTTCCAGAGTCGATCGAGAACTTCCAAGCATCACCTTATGCAGATTACTTTTGTCCAAAATACTTACTTACTTTGATACTTAGGTGGCCCTTCCTTTCGTGACGTGCGGGCCTCAACTCAGAAGTTGCCACTGTCAGTCTATGAGTGAAGGAAAAGAGATGTGCATTGCAACGACCGAGGAGCTTACCTCAAATAGTCATGCTTTGGACTGCTTTTTATATTTGCAGAACGCTTCTGCAGAGGAAGTTATGGGATTTTGTTTGCGAGAAATTTACTAGGGTGAAAATAGCCGGAACTATCAACACCTAGCATTTTGGTCTCAAAACCACTCTGAAACAGCTTATCCATGCTTGATGTAATGTTGGCTCTTTTTGAATGTTATCCTTAAGTGAAAAAGTAATTCGAACGATTTCTATAACTAGTCACTAAAAACTGTGCAAATTTTGCCAATTAGAGGCTTCCATACCTTCCGACTATAACGGTACGAACTCTGTGGTAATCGACCACTTTGAATTTGCGAACCTCTTTTGCAAGAGCCAATCAAAGATTGCAATGCCCTAAATTTGGTGGCGACGACGGTAGTGATCAAGTCCTGGCCTCGAATGTTAGAAAGCTTCATAATTCGACTTTTCCTTCTCAAGCAATCATACGCTGTTTGTAAGTGTGCATATCAATGGTCGGAGCTGAAGGTTCGAGTCTGTAATGGCAAGAACAGAGTGCTGCAACGATAAAACTTTATAAGTTTCACCAGCAACGAGAAAACAACGACCAACAATGGGATGGCTTATCGATGACGCACATGTATTCCTGGGGTTTAGGGAAACGACTAGGAAGACGAGCACAGCCGACGTTTTTTCCTTTAACATGGTCAATCTTATAAAGTTCTTCCACGGACCTGAAGATGATCTGTTGTTGCTTTAGTTTGATGGATGAGAAAAATGAACTCACTTGAAGTATCTCGCTTTATAAAAGCTTTCTATGCTATCCACAAAATTTACTACTTTCTTCATGTTTTTTGGAGTTCTGACAGTAGTCACATAGTATAAAAAGATGTCATAGGCGACTTTGTCCTCTAGTTCGCAACTGTACTAGAAAATCAGTACTTCACGATGTCTCAAAGTGGTGTATTCTGTTTGTACGTTAATATCTCTTTTCCCACAGTGTCGTTCGAGGTACAGTTCTCTGTAGGGCTGGTTTTAATTTAGATTCACAGTATGGTGTAAATTACCGAAAGCATTTCATTACTGTTGGACTGCGGTAAAAATTTCGAGAAAAGTTTAAAGCGTTATTGTTATACCAAGCAAGCTGAAAACATTGGCACAAAAACAATTAGGGTCTGAAACTTATGCATATATACCGTAGATTATATATTCCCGTTTCTATGCAATTTTGTAGTATTGAAGAGCGATTGGTGAATTGCTCTATGTGCATCTAAAGTAAAGCTATCTCTACACAATGGTAAACAAAGGTCAGCAGGACTTTATAGAGAATTATCAACGGTCAAACCCATACAGTGCTACTTTTTTGTGACACTCTGTCTATTGGCAGAGGAAGCTGGAAGAAGATTGTTAAAAGCGTGAACAACAATTACCTGAGCTTTTTTTTTCTTAAGCAGCTCTTTCAATTTATCTCTAACAAGAGGGCCGAGATTATCATGATCGCAATGGTCGTGTGTAACACTAACACACAAAATCACCTGAAATCTCAATGATGGTGTAACTACCTGTATACTAGATTAAGGCTACTCACGCTAAAAGTGAAACACAGATGAAGCGGATGAAACATTGTTGCTAGTGACCCAGTTTCTCCACATTTATTCTATTTAGCTTGGACATACTTAATCAGCTTAGCGAAACAGCTGTCACTGGCCACCTGATTCTACCAATATTTTAAATCATTCACTTGTCCTGCTGAAGCTACCATAAGTGCTGCTATGTTTATAACTCGCTGAATGCACTTTCTACCTGTATTGTAGGAATTTTGATTGAGAACTATTGCCTCATTCAATAAGTGCAAGATTTGTAATGTTTTTGCAGCAATGATCGACGTCGAATATTTATACAGTAAGCGCACTTTATCATGGAAAATTTTCGTATACGTGACTGCGTAATTTCGCTTCCGTTCTCTTATACAAAAACTGATTAATGCTTCTATGCTCTGTTACAAGACTATCAGTACTGGAAGAAAAGGAAACTTGACGCATTTTGATCAAAACAACTTCTCAAATGCTGCAGTTTGCGCACGCCTTAGGCCTGAGGACTTGACCCAACCTCAGTTTCAGTTCAGTTGTGACGCGATTTGACAATACTCCAATTGTCCATAACTCATCGTAAGAATCCTTGATGTGCTGTTGATAAGACATTTTATCAATCTATAGAAGTCATAAAGACTATGCATCTTTGAAGACATCTGGTAAACTACCGGATTGCGCCGCACTTAAGTCGTGTGAGGTGTGGCCGAAGCATACTTCATGCGATTCTAATCTATCTGGCACTGCAGCGGCCCTTCATAATCAAACGTAAGCGCCGCCATAATTGTGCCATACTTGATGGGTTTGCGGCAACATGCGAAATATAGGTATGCGTCCATGCATCTGAAATTCATCTATTGTTTACCTTTGCATCTGACAAATCTACAAGTCGCGTGGATGCAGCGCGGAATCGCGGGAAGTACGTCTTAGGCTAAGGGCATACCTCACGCGATTTCAGTCGCCACGCGATCTGGCAATTTGCCAGATACCCTCAAATTCAATACTGGCAGACCCCAAATGCACACCATATTTAGTTCCGGTAGGTTGATGAAATGCCCTATATTTCGTACATTCAGAAACCCCTTACGATGAGTTATGCACAACTGGAGTATTGCCGAATCGCGGCGCGACTGAAATCGCGTGAGGTATGCCCTTAGCCTTAAGCGTAGGCATACCTCCGGCGATCCCGTCGTTACGATTGATCGTTGCGACTAGACTGCCTGGGCGAACGTTCCCTGCGTGGAAATTGCTCATCACTTTATCACCGGACATACCCAAAGTGATTTCGTAGTTATTCACAACAGTGCACTATACGCACTCTTGGAAAGTTTGCGTTAGTTTGTCTGAAGTGCATTTATTCAGGAAGATTTGTAAACAATGTGGCGTCATATGCCTTCAGAGAACATCGTAGCAAACGAGCAAGGATATGGATTCAGCCTCATCTTCGTATTCACCAAGGTTTTGGTACCGGCGCATATTAACCTCTGCGATGAAATCGACTATACAGTTCATAAAGTTTTGAGTTCACCCTTTCGTCAACGGTAGGCATATGTTAGCTTTGTAACAGAAAAGCCACGCTTTCAAAACTTTGAGTAGGCATATTTTAACAACGAATGTTGCGCGAGCTCTTGTCTGCTAATCTGCGAACGATTATACATATATGCTTGAACAACCGAGATGGTCATCTATTTTACTTCAGAAATTATAGCGAGTACATTCGGAATTTGGTCACCATTCACATGTTATTGATAAACACAGGAGATATACATAATGCATTGCGAGAAAGTAAATGATAAAACATTGGGCGAGGTGACAAATGGGAAGCATTCCATACTTATACTTCGCATGTGTTGTTTTCAAGGATTCATAGTATGGAATGTTAGATGACCTATCTTCTCTCATGCAGAGAGGAAGCGCGTGAGATTGAATAGTCTTGAATGAGATTCACATTTGCAAAAAAATACAAAATTTCTCACAAAGAAGAAGCCGAGCGATTCGTCTATCGCTGGTACGGAACTAATGACGGCGACATTGCTAAGCTCCAGCAATGTCGCGACGATTTCCCTGCTGAAGATATGCCCGTCCAAAAATGGCCCGTGATTTGTCGCGGCGTCAATCTGACACAGACGCGGCGGGACCACACAGTTGGGGGAGGCGTGCGCTGCGGACTCGGAACACATGTTCGAGTTGGAAAAGCGACGCGACTGGGATCGAGGGAGGTATGCCTTAGTCCTTAGGCTACATGAATCAGTTTCGCCACAGGCTTGCTTCTTTCAAAGCCCATGATTTTGCGGAAATATAACTTTACGTGAGACGCACACGAAAGATTTCCTTTATCAATATCGTAAAAATGCATTGTGTTGATATGGTTGAAGATGCTCTATCTAAAACCACATAAAACTTTGTCGAAGGCTGACCATGAAGACTGACCATTTAGGCATGAAGATTTCCACGGGTCCAGGATCAGATCATCTTTCCGTCGAGTTTCCGCGAGCGGGAGGAAATCGTCTACACAAGATTCTTGCGTCCCACCTGACATCTTACCTTCAGAAGGAGAGGATTCCCGACCTGTGAAGAACGTCAAGAACCGCCCTTCTCTTTGAGAAGGTTGAACGGGAGGATCTTCGGAACTACCGTCCAATATGCCTGCCGAGTGTGCTGTACAAGCTTTTCACAAATATTATCCTCGCTCGCATATCTAGGACACTGGATGAAGCCCAACCCCAAGATCAAGCTGGATTTCGCAAAGGATTCAACTGCATGGACCATATCCAGACGGTTTGGAAAGTCATAGAAGTCTGCCGGGAGTACCGCCTGCCTCTCGTCCCAACTTTCGTCGACTACGAGAAAGCCTTTGACACCGTCTAAACCAACGCCATCGTCTGCGCTAGTCGATCAAGGAGTGGACCCAGCTTACGTGAGGAGTTAACCGACTGCTACAAGGACTGTACAACGTCAATGCAGCTGCTCCATCCCCCCCCCCCCATCCCAGTTGGAAAGGCGGTCCGACAAGGCGACAAAATCTCACCTAAGCTGTTCACCGCGGCCTTGCAGTGGTGATGAAGTCACTGGACTGGGACGAGAGAGGCATACGAGTTGAAGGGAGATTCCTGTCGAACCTTTGTCTTGCGAATGACATCGTTCTCTTTTCGAGCGGTATCACTGAAGCAGAGACGATGCTGAAGGAATTGAACGAAGTAGGGAAGAATATGTGATTGCGAATAAATCGGAAGAAGACTCAGTTCATAAAGAGTGCCCTTTGCGAAGATGCAGAAATGGAACTGGAAGACACCCCTATCATGGAGACGTCTTTTTACGTGTATCTCGGACGTTCGATGAACATGGAGAACGACTCGAGGAAAGAACTTAACAGGAGAAGAAGAGCAGCCTGGGCCGCCTTCGGGCCTCTGAAGGAAGCCACCGACCAACTGACCAACCCGAAGCTTCGTGCCCACCTGTTCGACTCAGCCATTCTCCCGGCGCTCTGTTACGCAGCTGAGACTTGGGCCGACACTGTAGCCACGTCGAAAGCTTTACGGACCACCCACGCAGCGCTCGAGCACAGTCTTCTAAAAATGACCACGCAAGCAACATCTAGTCGGACTTCGTTTCAAGTACGGATATGAGAAGAATGTCCCGTCTTCTTGACCCAACGGAATACGTTGCCAAAGCCAAACACGATGGGCCACTCACATCATGAGAAGAACAGATGACAGATGGACATTAAGAACATCTGAGTGGATTCCTCGTAAAGCCAAATGTCCCCAAGGAAGACCTCCAACGAGATGGGCAGACGTGTTCGTGGATCAGATGGGCCAGCTGAGAAATCAGCTGGATACGACTTTCGCCCCTGGAACTCGTTGACGCAGCCACCGACGTCAACCAAGAAGATAGTGGATGTCCGAAGCGAGGGACAGGGGTCAATGGAAACTTTTGTACTGGGGCCCCCACACCACTGCGGACGGGCCATCTAAGCATCTAAGTAAGTCCTTTTCGAGGCAACTCATTAGTAACGAAAAAATTGAGGCTTTCTCTTCAAATCGATAATCTCAAACATTTTCCTTTGAAGGAGCAAGAATGCGCAATCCTCTTTACTTACTTACTTAGATACAGATGGCCCATCCTCACGTGACATGCGGGCTCCAGTACAGAAGGGCTCCATTAATCCCTGCCCCTCGCTTCAAACATCCACGGTCTTTTTAGTCGTCGTCGGTGACTGCGTCCACGAGTTCCAAGGGTGAAAGTCGTACCCAGCTGATTTCTCAGCTGGCCCATCCGCTCCACGAACACGTCTGCACGTCGGTTGTCTTCTCGTTGAGCTTCGCGGGGAATTCACTCAAATGTTCTTAGTGTCCATCTGTCGTCCGTTCTTCTCATTATGTGACTGGCCCCTCGGTGTTTGGCTTTTGCAACGTATTCCGCTGGGCACAAAGACGGGACATTCTTCTCAGTGCTGCGAGGTCTGACTAGATGTTATTTGCCTCGGGTCATCTTCGGACTGCGCTCGAACGCTCTGTGGGTGATCCGTAAAGTTTTCAGCGTGGCTACAGTGTCGGCCCAAGTCTCAGCTGCGTAACAGAGCGCCGGGAGAATGGCTGAGTCGAACAGGTGGGCACGAAGCTTCGGGTTGGTCAGATGGTCGGTGGCTTCCTTCAGAGGCCCGAAGGTGGCCCAGGCTGCTCTCCTTCTCCTGTTAAGTTCTTCCTTCGAGTCGTTCTCCATGTTCATCGAACGTTCGAGATACACAAGACGTCTCCATGATAGGGGTGTCTTCCAGTTCCATTTCTGCATCTTCGCAAAGGGCACTCTTTATGAACTGAGTCTTCTTCCGATTTATTCGCAATCCGATATTCTTCCCTACTTCGTTCAATTCCTTCAGCATCGTCTCTGCTTCAGTGATACCGTTCGAAAAGAGAACGATGTCATTCGCAAGACAAAGGTTCGACAGGAATCTCCCTTCAACTCGTATGCCTCTCTCGTCCCAGTCCAGTGACTTCATCACCACTGCAAGGCCGCGGTGAACAGCTTAAACGAAGTTGTGTCGCCTTGTCCGACCGCCTTTCCGACTGGGATGGAGGAGGGGATGGAGCAGCTGCATTGGCGTTGTACAGTCCTTGTAGGTGTCGGCTAACTCCTCACGTAAGTTGGGTCCACTGCTTGATCGACTGGCCCACACAGGAGGGCGTTGGTTTAGACGGTGTCAAAGGCTTTCTCGTAGTCGACGAAGGTTGGGACGAGAGGCAGTCGGTACTCCCGGCAGACTTCTATGACCCTCGAAACCGTCTGGATGTGGTTCATGGAGTTGAATCCTTTGCGAAATCCAGCTTGTTCTTGGGGTTGGGTTTCATCCAGTGTCCTATATATGCGAGAATAATCTTTGTGAAAAGCTTGTACAGCACACTCGGCAGGCATATTGGACGGTAATTCCGAAGATCCTCCCGTTCAACCTCCTCAAAGAGAAGGACGGTCTTTGACGTTATTCGCAGGTTGCGAAGTCTCTCCTTCTAATGGCAAGATGTCAGGTGGGACGCGAGAATTTCGTTTGACGTTGTCCCCCGTCTCGGACTAAATTAACGGAAAGATGGTCTAGTTCAGGAGCAGTGAAGCCTTCATGGTCTACATCGCCACTTTCTGAGATCTTCCTGCAGAGCTGTTACAAATGGTATTGGCTATAAGTGCTTGAGATGACTTGCATTCGGATCCTACCTCAGAAATCTTCTTCTTTCGAGCAATTTCTTTCTGGTCTTCGAGATGCATTCTAAGTTCTTCGCGAGCGAAAGTCACGAAGGCGCATTCTCCGCTCGCAATCCTTTCAGAAGGCGGTCGTAGTCGTATGTTTTCTGCTCGATGGACCAGTCACAACTTGATATGAGCTCTTCCAGCCTGTCTGTCATAAACGACGTTCTTCCTTCTTGCGATAGTGTGGCAATCTTCTTCTACAGCTCTCGACTGAATCACACCTTCGGAAAGAGGAGGTGACCAGAGCCGCTGCAAAAGGCTAGAACTACTGAGACATCGAGCAAGCTCCACCTTCGGTTGGTGAGATTGTGGTCAATCTCTACGTGAGTCGTTCCGTTAGGCATACCCATGTCCACCGGTGATGTTATTTCTTTATGAAGATTTTCCGCACAAAAGTCGTGCGGGGGAGGAGAGGCTCAACGAGAAGATGCCGTTTTCATTCCGGAGCCCATATCCAAACTTCCCGTCTTATGTTCCTTTGCAGTCGCCCACATCGAACTTGTAGAAGGACTTCGTTGCGGAAGACCTGCTCCAAGTCTTCGTAGAAAGCATCTAGTTCTGAACTGTCAGCTGCTGATGTTGGTGAGTACCGTTGATAATGCTAATGGTCTTTTGAAGTGGAAGTCGTAGTCGTAAATTAGCTAGTCCAGCTGACATGATCTCATGCGAATAAATAAGACGGACGATTGATGGATGTACGACAAAACCGACGCCTCCCAAATTTCGTGATGGAACCTTTTCACCACGAATGATGAGGGTCCCATCACTCATCTATCGCACGTCCTTCTTCCTGGCCTTCCTGCAGAGCGATAACGTGGTACTCGATGTCTCTGCAGCGTCGAGAAGAGCGTGGAGGTCGGCTTTGTGGAGACTGTCCTGGCGTTGTAAGCGCAGAGCATGAGGCAGTCTCCATGGCTTGTCGTCCGGGCAGACGTATCGTTTTTATCCAATCCAAAAGGCGCCCTGACTACCCTGACATCGTTCTTGATACTACCGGGCGCCTTAGGCGGTACAGGATGTGCAGGGTTTCTTTTTGTTCTTCTAACTGGAGGAGTAATAAAATTTGTCCCCTACAAGAGCAGACTTACTAGGCCTACTCTGATTTCCACGGGGAGATCGCTGAACCCGGGCTTGGAGCGGAAGCACGGCCTGGCGACAAAATACCAGACGGCGGTTGATCTGGCCTGGCCGACTCTTAGCTAAGCATTCGGTCGAGACCGGAAACGTCGAACTCCTTCACAACGAGAGGCCCTGCCAGTGTCACCCCCACGCCGCAATGTGGTGGCCGACCATTGTGGGCAATCCTCTTCCCACCACCAAAGACGATAGACTCAAACTTTAAGCCAATAAAGTACCTATAAAGTTAATACCTTGAAGCTAAATGGCGTACTTAGCCATATTTCTGCCGGAGATCCGTGGCATGCATTTTCGGTCCCACGTGTCAAACTTTTTTACACACAATAAACAGTTGCTCTCCACTACAATGAATGGGCAATGCTAGTGAGAACTAATCAGTTTAACCACGACAGTGTATGCTTCGTTTTTTTCTCTTTTGTTACATCAGATTTAGCTGCTCTTTATGCTTCATGGTATTTGAAGCTGATTCAGTCCATGTAAAATATTAGGTTGGCACATAAGTTTTGGAACTTTTTTCCATGACTTTTTTTCTTATTTAAGTAGCGATCTCATTCTCGGCATCATGTAGACTGTAATGTAAGCTGCAAATCTGTGCAAACCGTTTAATTTTTGATAACATTATAATCGTTTATATTAGGAAAAATTAAAGCATTTTTCTGAAACTGCTGAAAATCGAGGTTAAAGGTAAAATCTTGAATCAAACATATCACTAAACAATTATAAGCAGCATGTAGCTAGAGTTAGCAGACCAGAATCAGTAAAAAGAAATGAAATTTCAAAGACAAAATCAAATAAATACTTGGTCGCGAAATCTGAATGAAAAGTCAAATGCTTCAAATTCGGAGGGCCACCTGTTCATAATTAAGCTGCGAAAAGTCAGGTTTCGCTAAAACTTTGCATAATAGGGTATCTCTGTATGGTGAACACGAATATTATATTCATTTGTCGCTAAAATAAAAATTTACTCCTTGACTTTACGAAAGAGCCCTCTTCATGCGAAGCGGGTCCCTTTGTGATTAACATGTCAAATAACCCGCATAGGCCAAGTTTCAGCATAATCTGCCGCAGGCTAAAAGATTTTCAAAAATACAATAAACCAGCCGTAACCCCTACATAAGATGGCAAAATGTGACAAAAAATGTCTCCATTTGAAATTAACGTCATAATCCTTATCGCCAAAAAATGAATGCATTGCCAAAAGACAATAGTTTTATAAAAAATTGCATTACTTATGAGCGAAACCAATATCATGTTGAGCTGTGTGCATTTGCTTGCCTACTCGCAAGAGGACATTATTCAGTTTGTCTAAAATCTAGCAGCTCCTATTATTGGGTGCACAAGTGATGAATTAACTAATTTGAAAATCAATCTACATATGTCTTTTGCCTTTTTAAAGGCTTTTTTGAGGCTCTTTCCTACTTCTTTTGTATCGCGGAGTTCAAAGCGAAGCCAAGATTTCTGAATGAGTTGAGATTTTTTGAAAAGACTGATTTTTCCCAGGTAAAAGCTGCCAGACAGGTCCAACACTTCTTTTTTTCTCAAACAGCCAGATAAGAAAAATTCTTTGTTATTGACCACAATCCAGTTATAGATAAAATAAACCAAAGATTCACCTAGAAAGCTTGCATCTGTATACAATTATCCAGCAATATATGAAGCCATTACCTCGTTGATTTGTGATGGACAAGAAAGATCTTAGCCAATCATGAGAGAAGATGTAGATCTTATGCCTTAAAATATAGTCAACTTTAACATCTGCCTATTCGTAACTACCGCTTGATGTAAATTTTGATTTAATTGAATGAAACGCTCTTAACTAGATCAAAATATAGAATTTAGGTATGGAAAATTCTGGATGTGAAGAAATCTCACTTTCTACAGGTGAAAGAAAGAGTTCGACTCAATTTTCCATCACCCAGGCATTTAAAAGAACAAGGCAGCTTATAATGTATTTTCTTAAATTTTGTCAATTGATTAGCTTCTTCGATTATTTGCTTAGCCGTAAAATCTTCATTCGTCAATCATTTACCGTTACGCCTTTTTATTTGGAGATCAAACATTTGCAGCAATGTGCTGAGCTGATTCTGAAAAATAAATCATACCTCATTCACCTCGAAACTGTAGAGAACATTCAAATGATCTGCCATCAGGGCTCAGCACAGGTGGCTTATTAGCAAGCTGGATATCGTTTTTGGGACAAAAAGCAAAGGGGGTTTCGTTTTTGTGGCCAAAAAGACACAAAATTTGTGCCGTTTTTTGGTCGAGGTTTCGTTTTTAGAGACTTTTTGGGGATTATGGTCTGAGGTCAAAGAGGACTTCGTAAAAAATTCGCAAAAGTCAAAGGGAACTTTGTTTTTGCACTTTCAACTAGCTACCTCGTGCCGAGCCCTGACATTTGAATGATGTAATTTCACTTACATAAAGTAGACAATTTGCGCTTAAAATACTCTCTTTGATGGAACGAACGTGCATGCAATATAATTTTGAATCGGTTCTTTGAAAATAGAACAACTCATAGAAAATTTGGAGTTTTTCAAGTTTATTCGATTCACTGTTACAACGAATTCTCAAATTTACCATAAATTCAGCAAGTTTCTGCAAATTCAACCATAGCGCTGCATCAATCAATTCCTGTCGTATGGACCACAAGATGTCGCGCCAACTTCTCTTTTTTTTTTCTTGACGTTCAATGAAAACAGAGAGACAAACACAATTAAACTTTCCTGGACTGCAGGAATAAAAAAAAATTGACTAGACTCGCGAGTTCGAAAAAACTACCAAAGTGATATGATCTATATAAGAACAACACATCAGACCTCGGCAGCTCCAAAACCTGCCTGAAAAATGAGCAAAACAAGATGGGTAATAATTATATGAACTTCTCAAAGCTTGAGGTGAGAGCAAGACACGAGCAGTTTTATTTCAGAGGGTTGGTTCTTAGGACCGTTGTGAGAGATAAAAATATCCTAAGATGATCGCTCCTTGTGAGAAGCAACGGTTAAAAGAGATGACACAATTTCTTAGAATTTTCAAGCTAATGGAATATAAAACAAAATGAATGCATCTAGCACAACTTTGGGTTCTCTAAGGATGCATAAAAGTAAAGAACGAGAGATGGGTTCCACTGGAGTAGGCAGCAGTCAGTAAAAAAAGATGCATTAAAACATCGAGGAATTTACAAGCTAAATCGTGGTTGCCAGATAGTCGAGTTTTGTGATCGGATACTCTGCCTCAACGGACGCCTATTATGGGCGAAAATCTCGATACCTATAGTATTAAAAACAGCAGTTGCAAAAAAAATCAGAAAGACCACCCGGATTGTGACTTTGCCATTCTAGCGGTGAGTAAAAGCATGTGTGTGTCTGTCTGAAGGGTGTCTTTGGGCGAACGCCTGTGCAGTGCGCAATAAATGAATCGCGGAGAGTGCAAAAAACGAACGCAGAACGACCTCCCAGAGCCCCTGGACAGCCCTCAACATTTGCATACGATTAGCGCAAACCGCCAACCTCACACGTGTGCGCTTTCTAATAGATTGTCGTTTGAGATACATTCTTTAAATTGAAAGTTTCTGTCGAACGCCATTTGGTGGAGACCAACGGGAATTGACCATTTCCCTTACAATTCTCTTACCTTTTCCATCCCCACAGGTAATCAGTGAGCTTGCTTCAAAAAATTTCAATTTTTCTTCCCAAAAAATCGCGTTAGATTAAGTCAAAAACCCGTGTTTTGAGAAAAATGATAAGTTGTTTTGACAAATCCAACCTCTTGTGTATGAACTTCAGGCTTGCAAAAAGATATGAGAGACTTTTAGGAACCCTCGGGCAATTGAAAATTCCTAAGCACATATCTTTCGCAATTTTTCTTTGTAACTATTATATCAACCAAAGCGGTTGTCCTTGGTTGTTAGCCGCCCACTCAGATAATCGCCGGGGGCAGGCGGTCCGCAAACTCGCGCTTTTCTGCAGGCGGTCAGCAGAATTTTGGGGCGTGGCCAAACCTTCAGCGGGCGGTACTTCCGCGTTCTGCCAGCGGGCAGCAATACAGAATTTTCTGCAAGCGTTCGTCAAATGATATCTTCCAGCGAGCGCTGACCAAACTTTCAGCAAGCGCTCGGACTCTTTTTAGGTATTTTCGGGCGTACGTCGAGCGCAGGTAAGACTCTGTGTGGCAGAGGTGTCACCGTTGGTTTAATTACTCAAGTTTGAGGTACTTTCTCTCAGCGGAAAGTACCTGGGGGTTGCGCGGTCCTCCACAAAGGAACGTGCGGCCTTCGAAATTTTTGCATATTCTCGCAGAAAGTCCGCGAGAATGCGGCCACTGCACCGCAGCTAATCCATAAAGAAACCGCGATTGTTCTTCAAGCATTCGTCTTTAATTTTGCCAACTTTCTTCCAAATTTCTGCAAGCGGGCCGCAAAAAATCAACGAACTATTTTTCCGGTGCGCGCTTGCTCAAAATTCGCATGGCCGCCTGCCCCCGGCGGTTATCTGAGCAGGTGCGCTGCGCATAGTTTTTTTGCCTCGGATTTTTTGCGACGATTCAGATTACGAAATGTGATAAAAGTGTCCGAATATGTTTGTAAAACATGAATTTGGCAAGGCCGATACATACATTTGTGTCGGGCTCCGATGCTCGTAAACATTCGGCCTTTTCCCGATCGCTTTTCAAGCACTGCCTAATGGCAAGACCTCTATGATTGCCGACATCGCTGAGACGCAGATTAGCTAATTGAATGAAAAGACTATAAAAGAACAGCGTCGGTGGTGTTCGAAGTAAAAACATAGAAAAACACATCATTGAAACTTCTTACACACGAGAAGACAAACGCGAAGAAAGTTTATGCCCTTCAATTCTGAATGTGTATTTGGGAATAAGGGGAGCGAATATGTGAACATTACCTGCAGATTTTGGACTGTAAGAGCCTGCCAGCCTCTATTATCTCAAGGTAGGTAACAGTGCTGTGATGTATATAAGAGTACGAGTATCTGTTATATTTAACCAGATTTCTTGTGAACGTAATCTACATTAGTTCAAAATTTTATTGCACTGCATAAGAAAACAATCTGCTCATCATAGGTGCGATAGGGGGAGCCGGGCCCTCTCCAGGTGAAGGGGGTCTTTACTACTCCCATCCTTGTAAGGTGAAGGGGGTAAGTGAGCCCTGAAAGCAAAATGCCCCAACAAGTTACAAACCATTCGAGAGCTGAGGTCATATAGAATCGACGTAGACCGTCGGCTTTTTCCTAGGTCTTTTGTGCCGCGAGATATGAGGAATTTTATGTACTTCATGTGTCAACTAATTTTGTGTCCTCACTTTCTGCTCTCCAAAAGAATGCTACGAGAAAGTCGACGGTTTACGTCTGCTAATGAAGACTTGCTCTGTAACGCAGATAGATAACCAGCAGATTAGGTCTTCGTTTGGCAGAAATTTGCTGTTGAAAATGAACATGATTTCAGGTAAAATGCAGTGTATCTCTCGATAAAGGGCGGCTAGAAAGAATTCGACGGTCTACGTCGAGTCCCCTTTTCCTGAGCTTTCGAATGGTATATAGACTGCTGAGCGAAAAAACTTGCCAGTTTTTAAAAATGGTGTGGAGGTATTTACTATTAGCTTGCTCCACCCAGCTCCCCTAATGTATTGGCTTTTATCGGTCACCAGAGCAAGTGCTTTTTAGAGCCGGGAAGCAGAAAAGCCCTAACATGCTTCACACCGTTCGAAAGCTGAGATTATGGAGAATCGACGTAGACCGTCTCTTTTTTCATAGCTTTTCTGTAGAGCGAGATACGAGCGATTTTATACGCCTACTCACCAGCTAATTTTGTGTAATTATTTTGTAATTTATTTTTGAAGGAAAGAACAAAGATTAAAAAAAAGAGACGGTCTACGTTTACTGGCAAGGTCTTGCTCTGTGATGCAGTTAGAAAATCAGGCACCTTTATCCATTCTTCACGCAGAAATTTCTCGACAAAAACACACATCTTTTTGGCTAAAATCCCGTGTAACTCTAAGTAGAGGGGAGCTAGAGAAAAAGAGACGGTCTACGTCAAATCCATTTTTTGTGGGCTTTCTAATGGTGTACAGGTTGTCGGGTGAAAAAACTTGTGGTTTCTTAAAAATGAGGTGGAGATATTCAATAGTAACTTGCTCCACCCCGCTCCGGCTTTCTATGGGTTGCCGGAGCAAGACTTTTTTGGACTGGGAAAGCTTTGTGCTCCAACACGTTATAAACCATTCGATAGCTAAGAACGCGAGGAATCGACGTAGACCGTCTCTTTTTTCGTAGCTTCTCTGTGAAGCGAGATACGAGCAGTTTTATCTAGCTACAATATCAGCCAATTTTGGATAATTATACTTTCCAACCAAGAAGGTCTTTTTCGAACTTTTATATATGAATCGAAAGCATGAAAAACGAGTAATCTGACTGTTGTTTTGTTTGTTATTATTCTCTCTAGTGAAAAAAGATTTGGTATGTTTTTTTGTCAGTAAACATGCATCCATCGCTAGTCGGTTCAGATTTTTCTACTCTTGCTCAACTCTTTTTTGCAAAGTATGTATTCATTGATACAATGTTAATTATTTGAAAAATTACCTTTTACTTTTTGATTACGTTTCGTTATCAACGCCCTTTGAGCGCGCAGAAGGTCTCAAGCATGCGTTTTTTAACGAAACGTTGTTGATTCGATACTCTCTTGCAGTCTTGATGTCTGAGGAGAAGAGCAGCTGGCCTTTCCAAACAAAAGTTCCGTTGTAATAGCTGTTTGCCTTGATTAGTCTCAACCTCAGGTGAAAGGGGTCAGCCAGATGCCGGCCCTAAAATGAAGGGGGTCAGAGAAATTTCTCCACCTATCGCATCTATGCTGCTCATTATACATAAAGCCTGAATTGTTTGAATGATGCCTACCTCAAAGATGATGGTCACTCGAGTATCAAGTGCAGGCTTCGACGACTGTACGAGTTGGTGAATGCCTTTGCGTGTAAAAGAAAATGAGCAAAACCAGGAGCTCTAAGAATTCAACCACTAAAGCATAGCCAAAGGCCAAGCGCCAAAGAAAAAAATTAGGCAACAGAGAATTGCCTGGCAAGTGGAGGCCCTTTTACTAGAGACTGCTTGCTCGCTAACACTGAAATCCAAAACTAACTAATGAATTCCCAAAACGCAGAAAATAATTCACCAGTTATTAGATGCAAGACATGTCTTCACTGCACCATAAGATAAATACTTGTGATGAAGTCTCCAACTAAATACTGACAATGTCTTACATTGTCAGCATTTAGTTGTCTTATTCTTTATCAACGTACTTTACAATAAAGATTACCGAAATGATTTCGACTGACGTAGACTTGAGAAAATTGATAGCGCGTTCTCATGTTACTTCCAAGTCCCAACCACTCATAAGAATCAATCACTTTCCTTCACGGTCTCAAGTAGAAGAGAGAAGACTTGTTAAGACGTATAAACTTTTCCATCTTTCAATTTTCGTACAAGGACCATTGCTGCAAGAGTGCCTTCTTCAGCAGGTTTTTCGTCTTTCCTTCCTGTGTCAAGGAGGGAGGTCAGAGCTAGAAGTTGATTGGTTTCCGCGAGAAAGCTGAACCAGGCATTACTTCTAGGTCTTATTAAAGCTGCACCCCCAAGGAGGATTCCAAAAGACGGGACGTCTTTACTAGCCCTGCACAAAACGTTTGATTCTCATTTTAAGTGGACGCTTGAATACGCACTCTCTCACTCTTTTACTGCCTTCCTTCCATCTCCTGTATTGTCATCCATCACTTTATAAAATTGTAGTCATCGACCAAACGTCCTTCAACTAATAGCATTGTCAGTTTCTCATTCTCTACAGCTGTTTGATATGTCCCGAATTATGCGCAGGAAAAAGTCGGAAATGATGCCCGAGGCAGAAAGAGTCGTTTCCTCCTCATTCCTGCAATTCAATTATAATTCAATCGTCAAACGTTAATGTCATTGCTGGACGAGAATGAAATGACATGTATATGCGTATCACAAACATGAGTGATGTCTACGGTAGACGAAGGTAGACAAAATGAAATGGGTCAAACCAAGTAAAATGGGCATGTAATTCTATAGAGTTCCCAAAAAGGGATGGACAACATGGTTATGACAAAGTCTGTTCGTTAGTCGTAGTAGAATTCCTAGGTAATTCGGACAGGTCCTGCTTCGCCAGAGCCCACACCAGAGTTCGCGGCGTACGCCTTGTGCGCTCCACATGCTGCCAACACCTGCACGTGCACATTGTCATGTTACTGTCGATGTAAATGTACTTCTTTTCGGGATCACGTACACAGCGCATATCACGCTGGGACAGTCAGAGCGAAGCAGCATGCGCTAGCGACGAGGAGAGGATCGAAGGTTTGCTTAAAGCTAATCCAAGACGAAGGCGGCCACTCATGCGCGCGAAGCGTGCGTGGGCGCGCGAAGTCCTATGATAAGAAATGCTCGAAGTAGCGGGTCGCAGCCGCGGTGCACATCAAACCGACCATGGAAGAGCCTTTACCTTTATTCAAATCCTTCAATCAAACAGCATTTTTGCATTTTATCATACTATTGATTAACATTTAGCAGATCTTTGTCAGATTTGAAATTGGCATGTGGTACTCCATCTGGCAGTGTTGCGTCAACTCGTCAATAACTGGCAGTACTCGTATATCTAATTCCATGTGCTGGTGTTCAAACAAAAACACTCAGAGGATCGTTTCTTCTAGATTTTAGACATGTTTTGCTTCGTGGAAATTCATCTTGCCTGAAATATTCAAAATCAAGAGTAAGAGATTGAAATTGACCCGTTTACTTCCTTTGCTTTGAATGCTTGAAAGGTGCCACCGTGCGTGTTAGTATGTGCTTGACGATTACGAAATTCTGTGCTTATAACCAAGGATGAGGTTTTCAGAAATTCTGAAGGCAGTGGCTCGGCAAAACCAAACATCTCGAAATTTTAATATCGAAGGTTGCCTGCGCCCCAAACATGAGAATTGAACAGGTCCGAGCGCACGGCATGCTGCCCCTGCCTACAAAATTGGCCTTAAACCCGTGCGCGCAAGCCATTCTTACACGCGCTCGGACGAGCTTGCGATATTTCTCATGCCGCCAGAGGCGTCATGCCGCAATGCTATGAACATGAGGTCCCCAAGGACTCTACGTCTCTAATTATGGCGGGAAGCGTTCCACTCGTCCATATTCAGAATAAAGGACCTTCGGAAATGCTAGTTTTCGTCATTAGCTCTCTCAAAAGTGGATTTTCGGAATCAGCACGTCGAATTACCCCAGGTAAGCGAAAAAACCACAAGTCGAGGATTTGCCGAGCCTCCGCCTTTGAGCAGCGATATTTTAATAGGGGTTTGGCTTGTCGCTTTTTTTCTGTGTAAAAGGAATTCAAGCAAAATACAGGGTGTCCCAAAAAGATGTATCGAACGTTAGATCGTTTATATCTCTCTTCCCAAGAAGACTTCTGCCTTGCTTCAGGTACCTTTTTGTAGAGCTGGCTTCAACTTAGATTTGCATTATAAAAGGAATCAGCCATCTCTCTTCATTACTGTAGGATTACGGTAGAAACTTGAAACATATGGTGTCAATATGGAAAAAGCTGCCGTTTCAAAATTTTTCAAAAAAATGTGAAAACTTCTGTATTGGGATTTTTATGGACGCTAAGTTCAATACTCAGCTTTTCACAAGATTGCGAACTTTCTAAACGGTGTAACCGCACTTTTTAGGAACATTTAGAAAATGGCCGTTACTGCTTACCTCGCATAACTCTTCAGTGAAGCATCATAATAAGTTGGGAACTTTACAGTTAGAATCAGCAACTCTTAGCCTAGTTTTAAAGTTTTTAGGCTGCTTTGTTTCCTTTCTAAGGCATAATATGGCCTTTCATTGCTTAAAACCCTCTTTGAAGTTTCTACCGTAATCCTACAGTAACGAAGAGAGATGAGTGGTTCGCTCTATAATGCAAATCTAAGTTGGAGCCAGCTCTACAGATTGGTACCCTAAAGCAAGGGAAAAGACTTCTTTAGAGGAGAGATATTAACAATCAAACGTTCGATACATTTTTGTGGGACACCCTGTATAGCAGCGAATGTCCTCGCCTGTTCAGCAGAAGTGAACCTCCATTTACTGATATATGTAGGCTCTCATTTTCACCCGGGATGTTGTGGAATTTGAAAAATACGAATTTCTTCTGAAACCCGAAGTGAGTGCTCTCGACTTAGATGCAGACTTCTCATAAGAAATGATTTGAGAATTCGAGTTTGACACCACCGCCTAGGTGATCAGTGGGCTGCACAATGAGCATCGTTTCCACCATGCTGCTATTTGTTACGCTCCCTTAAAGGCAGTGTCTCACCAAAATTTAGTTGCCGACATTTTTGCATTTTGCAAGCCTGTCGGACCCTGTCTAGCGCTGTATGGGCTTCAAATCGCACGATGTTCCCAAAAACCCCGTTTTCTGGAGCCCCGCGGAAGAGCGTGGACGAGTTGTACTTTCCAACTACAGCCTCAGCCACAGTGGCAGCAACAGAGGGAAGGCGGATGCCAAGTGTAGGGACATGTTCAAACGCATAAGGGGGAGACCGAAGGAGTCGTCTGAGCGTACCAACTCGCTCTCCGCGTACCAGTTTGAGCGAATTTTTCTCAGCGTGGAGGGGGTCAGTCAAATTGAGTGGGACTTGTTGCAGTGGCCTATTTAGAGGTCCCTATGATAGAATACGTGAAGATCCGCGCAACCTCAATTTTGGTGAGTCACTGCCTTCAAACTACAGATGCGCCAAAATTATTTCATATACCTCAGTGCCAACAAAACACTAGATGCAAACTCGACAGATTGTAAGGCAGAACTACTTTCAGTTTATTATCTTTAACAATTGCCAATCAGATTTCAAATCGCCCTCCTTCTGATTGAATACAAGGCAAAAGTCTCTTCATGAAGGTTTCCCAAGTTGTAAGGTTTATTGCCGAGATTTTTCCAAGTTTTGCTATAAGCGGCTTTCAGAGATTCCATTTTCGGATGTCTTGCAGAGTTGACCGCGGTTTTCAAAGGTGCTCCAGTTCAAGAAGATATCTTCTTCCTTAAGTGTCCTTGCAGATGCAATTGCACTGTGACCGTCAGTTTATCTGTCGCTATAGATTGATGACATTTACATATCAGTAAGGCGGTAAGATATATAGGAAAGGATCTTCGACAACATTACATAATTGGCAAAAAATCTAATGCGTACAGTGGGGCTCTAGTGCAAACGTCATTCCATTCTCTATCCTTCAATGCCTAATATGTACAATGTTTGTCCAAGACCGGAGTATGTCATGTGTCTTCCAGGTTCAACTTGAAGGAAGTTCCTTGGCCGTCCATACATTGTTGAATCTCCTGCACACCTAAACATTCTCCTTGTGGTTTAACGCAAGAGTCCGCAAAAGCGTAAACGTGTTAGAAGAAGTGCTAGTGGCACTATAGGTTTCTCTAGAGTACAAGCGAAAAATCTAGACTGTCAATCGAGAGACTTTTTTTGGTAAAAATCTTATGTTAGCCCAGTAATGCTTCTGCGCTGTGCTTCAATCCATGAGATTTTACAACACTACTCTCCTTTGAAGCAATGTTTATCAGAGGTGACAGGTTGTCGGCCAGCATCTTTTTAATACAGGGTGTACCAAAAGTATGTATACACTGTTTGATTGTTGATATCCCTCTTCCCAAAGAGTCTTTTGCTTACCTTCAAGCACCAATTTCTAAAGCTGGCTTCAACTTAGATTTACAGTATGGAGCGAATAACCGGTCGCTCTTCATTACTGTAGGATTACGGCAGAAAATTTGAGAAGGGTTGAGCCATCAAGGACCCTACTTCGCCTCAGGAAGCAAGCCGAACAACTAGAGAACTTTCATTTTAGGCCAACTGAAGCCGCTAGAACCAAATTCGATGATTTGCACTTTACCGCAATGCTTCCTTCATAAATGCCAGGTAAACCGCAATAGCTGTTTTTACAAGAGATCATAAAATCGTGATTACACCATTTGAAAAGCTTTACAACTCGTAAAAAGTTGAGTAATCAAATCAGCGAGCTTGAAAACCTTACTACACCATTTTAAGATTTTTTGGAAACTTTTTGTGAAACACTGTAAATCGTAATGACGCTATAAGCTGAAAGTTCCTACCGTAATATTGCAGTAGTGAAGCACGATGCGTGATTCGCTCCATATTGCAAATCTAAGTTAAAGCCAGCTCTACAGAATGGTGCCTAGAGGTAGGCAAAAGACTTCTTGGGAAAAGAGATATCAGCGATCAAACAGTGTATACATACTTTTGGGACACCCTGTAGTTATACCCTGCAAATGAATTCCGCAATTAAGGTAAATCATCTCGATAGCTTTCGAAATGTCATTCAACGGGATTTAGCAGAGAAGGTTCAAAAAGCATGTGAGCACCTTACCTGAACAGAACTGTACTGAGGTCTGCACAGCGATAAAGAATCATTGGAAATTTTGATGCGTTGGGCAGTTGCTTCTGGTAATCCTCTCAACTTGGATAAATGCCTTGTCATGCATTTCGGTGAGCAGAAAAATCCGATTTATGAGATAAATGGAAAGAGGCTGAAGAACTGTTCAACTGCTAAAGATTTGGGCACTCTGGCTGATGTTGACCTCTGTTCCTCGAATCACATAGAGTGATAAAGTGGTAAGACTTGGCTTTATTCACAATCCTTCTGACTATACACATAGATAACCCCTTTGTTTTGAAACGCTTTACAGGTCCTATGTGCTACCTCATTTAGAATATTGTTCAATAGTTTGGAGTCCTTTTTCGAAACAGAACATCACAAAACTAGAAAAGTCCAGCAGACATTTACTCGTATTTTGTTTCTAAGATGCCGCAAAAGCGTAAGTTACTCCGAAATGCTACGAAAATCGTCTGGAAATTTGGCAGAGAAAACCTTGGAGCACAGACGTACGTACCACAATCTCGTCTTTGCATTTCGACTCTTGCGGAAAGAACTCAGGCTGAATGCAAGTAAGTACTGGATCTTTAGACCTACTGCTAGAGCGGGTATGTTCAACATTTATTGTCCTCGTATCAACAGAAAGCGTTTTTTATTGCGTGTTTTTAATAGCTTCTTTTATACAACGTCCAAGTGGCTTGACCAATTACCTTCTTATGTGCTCTCTGCGCAAAACGTATCTTCTTTTGAGGTACTCTTGGGAGTGTCGATCTCATGCAAGTGAATGATTCTTGTTAATAACGGAGACTTTTTGTGCTGTTGCTTCTTTTTTACAGGAGTCTTCTTCATACTTTTACTGTTTTGCGTTTCGCTGCAGTCGCGCCGAGTGTTCTTGATATCATCGTATGAAACTGATTTTACTAAATAATTTTCTGTTGTTTTTGCGATGTTACTAAACAGCTTGGAAATGTATGCTGATTAGATCAACCAGCCTCATTCATCTTATTTTCCAGTTAAAATTATCTTTTCAGCGTAGCCCATTCCCCCCACTTGGTCAGATATCAATCGCTCATAGTTGGTAGATGTTTAATCCTACCATTTTCCTTTCGAATCTTGCTCACGCCTAAAACACGTATTCTTCGGGGCCAAGTCAGCTAGCTTTTACCGGGGGCTCGCTGACGCCCAAAAACAGGGTCTTAATATGTTGTAGAGAAAGCAAGGTTCTAGGAACTTGGACAAAGCACTTTTTCCTTCGCCTTGCTGGTGTGTATAGTCGAATGTTCTCATTATGGCAGGGGCTTCGATGTTTGTCTTGCGTTCTATTTGCGTAACTCTCCTTCTGTGACTGAGGTTTGTTGGTCTTTGTCTTTTCTTTTGTGTCCAGATCTTTTGTTTCGATTTCTTTCTTTTTAATGGTGCACTAATAGAATAAATAAATAAACTACGCAAAATGAGGGTTGGACCCAGCCTTTATACTATTGAGTATTACCAGACGCTCACTCACTCTGTGGAAGACAGAGTGCAGTGCAGTTGCCTTCTGTTTATTTTTTCAGAGAGGAAATGTCTAAACGAAGGTTTGGCAAGGAAACTGACAACAATCTCACAAAAGTGGATGTGTAATTGACCATTTCACCTGGGTTTCGCGACCGAATAAGCAGTTCGGGAGGTCCATAAAAACGGTTATTATTGGCAGTACGCACCAAAGGCTGAATAATATATACGTTACGAGTGATGTTGCATATCGCACTTCGTTAAGGCGGCCCTTTACTAAAAGTATTTTGCTCGTGGTTCCTTCCGTCATGCACGAGAAATCGGTTTCCTTCACGAAATAGTACGTATCCTTGTTTTGCGCCGTTTGTACTGTCATTTTTGTACAACCTCAGTAGCCGTCATCGTTCTGGAATCAATCAAACTTTTGGAAAGCTTCGAACGTCCCCTCTGTCGAGATATGCGTATTACAAACTTCATTCAACTGCGCTCTCGTATCCTTCTAAACGTGCTCTTAGGCACTGACTTTTATTTTACAAACAAGTAAATGCACGGTTCTTTCACGAGGAGCTTTAGGGTTATAGCGACAAGACACCCTAGAACGTGAGTAATGTTTGAGCTCACCGCTCTTGACAGCACGATGAAGATACGTACTAAAAGTCACTGAACACGGAAATGATGCTGAAATCTTTGACAAAATTAATGGAAAAATTTTATGCATAGAGGCTTGGTCAAAATCAAAGTTCCTGAATGTCGTTTTCTTTTTCTAAAACGTCGTTTTGTCCATGAATTGGCAACGAAGTGCATAAACAATTTTGATGGATATGTGGAATGCAGACATTTTCGAACATAGTTACGGTTATGGTACAACGCATATTCTATATTCTAAACTAAACTTAAATCTGTTACACGTCATGCATCCTTGAAGGAAAGAAACCCTGAAGATGATAAGAAGATAGGTAAGAAAGCAAAAAATGTTATATGAATGGTTGAAATACATCACAATTGACGACTGAACCTTTGCAGTAATGACGGTGCTGAAGCAAACACAAAGAAGTTCATGCTCAGGGATACTTCTGAGACCAGACACAAATTCCTTCACATGTACTAACTTTTCTTAATACAATCTGTACTTAGGACACAGCGGACAGTGTGTTAAACGAGATGTCAAAGTCCGCGTAGACTTGCAGGGAATCTTATAATATTTTCTGATGATTACTGCCATGCATCCAGATCGAAAGAAATGAAGTACTGCGTCAAAAATCTGTGCACAAGTAACTGGAGCAGCTTACATTAGATGCTTGAAAGTATTTGAGTTTAGAAAGAAGTCATTTGGTTTTCGAGGTCACCTTTCCAAAAAATCCTCAAGCTGCCAGTTCTAACGCATACACTATAGGATGAAGGATAAGGGATTTGACGTCTTACCCTGCGGCATGAGCCACGTGCTCTTCTTCATAGTCGCAATAGTCGCAGAAACTAATGAATGCTTGCGGGTCTATTACGGTGACTTGTGGACCAGTCAATCACTGAGTCAGTGCTTTTATCCTCCTAAATTACTCTTATACCAACTTACCGTTCTCGAATGGTAAGGGGCTTGGTAGACTGAAGTCGAACTTTGGTTCGATTTGGTCTTATCGGCGCCTCATACCGCTAGACCACTCGTCCCCTAACTCATAAGTTTTCTACATCGGACATGATACGGTGATGCTGCAATTTTTTCCTTGACCAAAAACCAAGACAGCGAAAATTGGCAAGCTTTAATCTTATAGAATTCCATACCTTCCATGGACAATTCTGTAATTTGGATTCAAGCGTAACTTTTTGGCCCTGTGCAAATGCGGATTTCGAGAAATGTCGAATCTAGTATGAAAACACTTAGAAGCAACATTCATCTTTTTGTTCTCATTTACTTCTAGTTATAAGAGATGTACTGTACTAAACTGAATGCGCAAGGGCTGATGTGACTATTATTAAGTTGTAACTTAAATGTTGAGACATTCTGATTTCTTACGACCATAAGCCGTTCATTTCACATTCTCAATAGGAGTCCAGGGTAACTTTCGATAGAGCAAAACAAGCTCTCTAAGACGGTGTGCAAAAGTTCATTCCAACTCCGAACCACCGTAAGTTTGCATCTGAAATCTGCATGTATGAAGGCTCGAGAAAACACGAAAAATTCATATCTTCGTTCAAAAAAAATTCTACGAACCTCCAACTTGCTCGCAAAAATTGCACACTACATCAGACACCTATGTGTACCATTCCTATATTCGTTCTTCGTTTAGAAGTGAGAAAACGAGAGAGAAAAAAAAATTTTTATGTTTATACAAAAACGAAACTATGCTGTTTCCACCCATGTAATAGTACACTATAATCTCCCAAAAGTATAACCATAAATTTTCAGCTTTCCACAAGCCCTAGTTTTCGAGAAATATTGATATTAGCATGGAACACCCGATTGAGGAGAGCTAAAGTCGGTGATTTTCGAAAACTAGGGCCTATGGAAATTGAAAATCTACGGTTGTACTCCTAAGGGCTTGTACTATACAGCTACGTGAATGGAAACAGCATAACTTGCTTTTGTATGAACATGAAAATTCCCGTACTCTCAATTTCTAAATGAGGAAGAAGTACAGGAACGATATACAGGGTGTCCCAAAAAAATGTGCCTACTGTTTGATTGTAAACTCTATTGTAATGAAGTGTTTCGAGAAGCTTTAGGTACCGTTTTGTAAAGCGAGCTTGAACTTAGATTTGCATTATGGGAGCGAATCATCTATCGCTCTTCATTACTGTAGGATTACGGTACGAACTTCGACAAGGATTTTATGTCATTGGAGGCTATATTCTGCCTCGGAATAAAACCAAACAAGCCAGAAACTCTTACATTACGGTAATGGGAGCCGCTGATCTCGAATTTGAAATTCCCATTTTACTGTGATGCTTCTTTCCTAAGTTATCGCCGGTAAATCGTGATAAATCAATTCCTTGCATTTGTCAGAAATGTAATTACACCGTCAAAAAAGCTGAAAACACTCGTAAAAAGTTGTTAAGTGGAATCAGCATGCGCGAAAACCCTAGTATACGATTTTTCAGGTTTTTTGAAAAAAATTTTGTTAAATGGCATATTTCACAATGGTTCCATATGCTGGAAGTTCATACCGTAATCTTACAATAATGAAGAGCGATCGATGATTCGTTCCATACTGTAAATCCAAGTTCAACCTCGCTCTACAAAACGGTACCTAAAGCTTCTCGAAACACTTCATTAAAATAGAGTTATTTACAATCAAACAGTAGGCACATTTTTTTGGGACACCCTGTATAATGAGTGTCTGATGTGGTGTGCAAGTTTTGTAAGCAAGTTGGAAAAAGGATTTCTTTGAACGAAGATATAAATTTTTCGCGATTTAGCCTTCAGTACGACTCAGATTTTGGATGCAAACTTAGAGTGGGTCAAAGTTTGTACGAACTTTTGCACACCTCCTAATGGAGCCTGCTTTGCTCTACCGAATGCCCTGCATTCCTACTGAATGCGAGCTGTATGAATTTTCGTCGTAAGAAGTTAGAGTGTCTAAAGGCTTATGTTACAAATTAATACATCCATGAGCAAGGGGACGGGTCGTAAATCATTGCGCGAGCAAAGGCGAGAACTTTTTGATAACACTTTCATAGCATTAATGAGTTACGATTCAATGGAGTTTCGATAGTCTTTTGAAGCTAAAAACTGATCATACAGTAACTTGGATCTCCATTCGAAATAACCTACTAATCACTAGCGTGCAAATATGCAGGCTATCTTAGAAAATGTCTCTACTGTTTGATCTAAAATATTTTTTTAGGTCTTGGTCAGAGTTCACGCAATTTCATCGCCTCGCTGTTCTCCAACAGAACAACTGCTACGAGTTCATCGCATGCCGATGAACGTGTATTCCAGTTGTGATAGTTTACGAGATGACCAGTCGTAACTAACTGTCAACCGAAATGTGCAAAGTAATCGGAACAAAGGACTCGTAACAGCTGTCTTGCTAAAAGAGTCGTCAAGCGATAAAATCGCGTGAACTCTGTCTGAGGCCTTACCCTAATGTTTTTCGCCAATCGACAGGCATGTTTTGCAGGGCTGGCATCAATTTAGGCTTTTAGGAAACACAGTACTCCGCCTCTTCTCAGTGTAGAATTACTGTAGGAATTTCGACATAGCCTGCAAATTAGCCGAATGTCAGGAAGCCTAAGAGCCCTATTAGGCTGTCTAAAAAAAAATTTTTCATGCCGTTTTTTGCTGCCTTGTTTCTTTTGAAATCTAAAACTGACTTTTCAATCAACGATATAATTACCATTACCGCATGGACAGAATACCATTTACTGAGCACAGCCCCGATGCTCTTGCTCCAGAAAGAACGAGACTGTGAGTCAAAAAATGTCCAGAAGATCGGTTTTGAAAGTCTCGTAATTTGTGAATTCTTTTTTCGCGCATGTGCATCTTCAAAGCTCGAAAAAGATGGTCATCGATGGCGCAAGATCGGGGCTGTAGAGTGGGTGCAACGCTGTTGTCCATCCGAGATTTTGCAAAAATCGGCAAATGAATTTCATTGTGTGTGATCAAGCGTTGTCGTGTAAGAGTACGAGTTCCAGTATTTTCGGGCACTTTTCTCTTGTAATATTGGCCAACTTCTCGAGCTGTTTCACACAGCGGTCGAGGTTACTATTCTGATTGTGTTCGAGCAGTTAAATAGCATGCCTTCAGCATCCCAGAAAACGCTGAGACGAATTTTGCGTCGATGGAGATCAGATTTTTATTGCACTGGCGGTATCTCTTTTAAAGGAAGCCAGTAGGCATGACGTTTAGTCTTTTCGTAGTAGACCCAAGAATCGTAGCTAGTAACAATAGAAGCAAGAAAGTCTGTCCTATGCGGATGCAGCAGAAGACTTTCTGCGATGCTGACTCACCCAGCACGGTCCTCATCGGTCAAGGAGTGATGTATCCATCTTGACAGTACTTTAAGATAACCCATGGAGTGCAGGTGTCAAGCAATCGTCGTCGTAAAGCCTCTTCATTCAAGTCCTGAGTCGCCCGGAGTGCTCCAATTTTTCGAACTGTCTTTCGCCGTTGTCAAAGCGATTATAACAGTTGCGAGCTGTGCGATGCGTAGTAGTGTCTGGCCCAAAGACGTCGCTGATCTTGGCTGCCGTCACACTCGCTTTGGTGCGTTCATGATGTTCATAGAAAATAATGGCACGAATAAAGGTCTTACCCATTTTGGCTCAAACTAATTTCAGTGGACTTGCCACGTGCTTATATACCCATAGCAGTTAGTTTAGACTGCCCTCTAATTACTGTCATTTTTCAGAAAAAATCAATGAAATCTGGATAAAAAAACTAAAGAAAACTCAAAACGGTAAAAAATTATGAGACAGCGTAATAAAACCTTTTCTGCTAATTTCAAGTTCTTAGTGGAGCTGATTTCAGTAACTTTGTGCATGTTTGTAAATCACTTTAAATGATGTGAATGTGAATAATTTGGGAACCCTGTTTCTCGCAAGTTGCTTGCTTTACGAAGGAGTCCGTTGCCGTTCCAGTCCTCGAGCTGCCTCGCTTTTCGCAGAAATACTGCTACAGCTGGGAAATCTGCTCTTTCAGACTTCTCGGGTGTATGTCAAGAGGCGCGATTTTTATTGGCAGCTGGACACCAAATAGCACATAATAAGTGTTTTGCAACTTTTTAAAAGTATATAGAATTTAGAAGAAGATATATTAGATAGTCACATGAGTTATTCAATAATGATTCTCTAGAAGAAATTCAACACAGCAATTTTGAAGGTTGAAAACTCATGAAAATACATTTCAGAACAAATTCGTAAGTATTTCAGTCCGATTCAAAGCAAAAACCATGAAACTCAGCAGGTGGTGACCTCAGACAGACAGTAGGCTAATGCACTTTATCTGGTAATTTTTGACGCATGACCCTAAACTGAAGTTTCAAGTTGGTGACAGCCGAAGAAACGCGCCTCTTGACCGTCTCCTAGACTTGCCAACCTTTGAACGGTCGCTTCCAACTCAACCATCGATCAATCGATCGGCCCATCCTTCACCTATATAGGTAACTTCGGTTTGGTAATGATTTACCCTAATTTCACGCGTACAAGGCGCGGGGTGGTCCTAGCTTTCAAAGAGCTGCTCAGCCGCCCCAACGTGTTTTAAGAAGCGATCCTTATGCCGCACGATTCGTCAGGCAAAACGCAGCACGGTATGGGGTTCCTTTGGTTGCGAAGTCCTTTGCCGTGTTTGGGCTGGTCGATGAAAGCTAGGACCACTCCGCGCCTTGTACGCGTGAAATTAGGGTACCTGAGATGCTCAAAGAACTGAGTGAGGAACAGTCACTCCTTACATGACCACTACAGCTTCTGCGCTGTCACTCGAGGTGGGGATCGACTACCGTCTTTGTTGGTGCCCTCACATTAATGCTTAGAAATCTTATCATGATTATCCATAGTAGAAATGCAATATAATGATAAGCTAAATTCAAATCAAGTTGTAAAATTACAAATTTTCTTTTTTGTAATTTGTGTAATATAATAAGCTTATTTCAATATTAACAGCGTCAAGCAAGGTCAATCATCGTTCTTTGAATACAACATTTCAACTTTGCATAGGTCAGCCCTTTTCTCCATCCTCAGTTATGGTATGAATTTTGAGGAGAAATCAACAAGTCTTGGGAAGTTTCTTATTTCTGAAGTGTGTATGTCCAGTTTCTACATGGTTATAGACAACAGAATATGATGTGATTTTTGGTACTGGTACAGCACACTTCAAATTTGAGATCAAATCCCCATTCCGATAAGAATAGTTTGAATTGCGAGACATACCAATAACGCAAGACTTTTGCTTGCAATAATTGTTACAATAACTCAGACTTCTCACTAATATTACTCTTTGCTTGTTAGTTTCAAATTTATTTGGACATATTCTTGGAGAATAACTGTGTGAGCTCTTTAGCAATGTATGGCTTCTGTCAACAAGAAATAAACATCTTTTAAAATTGTTTTCGGAGAATAAAAAACATTTTGCACTTTTGATAATCACTACATCACTGCAATGGTTGTCGACAAAGCTCCATGTACCCCATTTTCAGGTGTATAAGCCGCGGGGTGGTCCTAGCTTACATCGATCAGCCAGAACATATCAATGGACCTCGCATCCAAAGGACCCTATACCGTGCTGCGTATTGCTTGAAAGAATCTTGAGGCATAAGGATCGCTTCTCGAAACACAATAAGGCGGCTGAGCAGCCCGGGCGAAAAATTGAAAAAGTGCGGCTTATACACCTGAAAATAGGGTAATAGTACTAACAGTCAGTCATAGTTTAACCCAAACAGCATCATCTAATGTTTGATGCCTACAATGTAGAACGTTTGTTCCAGGCCAGAGTCTGTCATATTCTCTCTTTTAGGCTCATCGTAAAAAAAATTGCCATGTCCGTCCACATATTCTTGGATCTCCTGCACACCCAAACATTCACCCTGCGCAGAAACGCAGTAGTCCGTGAAGGCGTACGCGTTGTAGAAGAAGTAGCCAGTGGCATTGTAGATTCTTCCAAAATATAGGCGATGGGAATCTAAATGATTATACAAAGATTTTTTTTGACAAAAAGCTATGTTACGCCCAGCGGTGAGTCAACGCTGAACTCTAACGGGGGGGGGGGGGGTGGTCTTCTGCAGTGAATTGTTTCGCGAGCTATGTTTGTCAAAGGCGAGAAAGCTTATGCGCAGAACGCAAGCAGTAGTTGAAAGTATATCATATAGTATACATTCACTTAATCCATACTATATGATATACTTTCAGCTGCTTGTGTTCTGCGCATAAGCTTCGCAATTTCTCAGTTCAACTTGAGATTTGCTATCGAAAGTAGCACATTAGAGAACAATTGTGCATTTTAACTGCGCGAAAAAGATGTTTAATAAACGTTGGCCTCACCAAATACTCACTTGCTCTGTGAAATACTGGTACGGCGGTACAAAATTTCTCTGGTTTGGAGAAGAAAAGCCTAAACGAAGATTAAAAGAATTGCTAACAAATTGTATAAACACAACTGCTTCTGTTAACACTCAGAAATCAGCTACTGGTGCTTTTTGATAGACAATCCACCTTACCTGGGTCCCCTAGCTTGCATAGTAAGTTGAGGGTTAGCTGGTTCAAGTAGGAAGAAACGGTATTTCTCATTACGTTCATAGGGCTGGATAACAGCAACATCGTGGGTCATACTGCATTCCACCGTAATAGCACTTTCTTGACGTGGTATTTTCTGAAATGATAATTCGCCGGTGGTTATCTCTGACATGCACGACGAATCAGTTTCTTCGCGGAAGAGCACGTATCCCTGGACTTTGCGGTCTGTCTTGCCGCTTCTGTACAACCTGCAGTAGCCATCATCGGTCTGAAATAGTAGTTAACGGAAAATGCATAAATCACCTTTACAAATTATGTATACCACACACTTCATTGTACTGTACGACTGCACACTCGCTTTCTTCATAGCAAGCTCTAAGGCACTGAACTTCGCTGTCCAGATATAAGAAGTACATGGGGCTTCCACATAGAGCTTCGGGATCGTAACGAAATACGCCAGAACTTAAGGTCTGAAGCTCTATCTAAGAAAGTGTGCCGCATACTTATAAAGATTTGTTGCTTACCGTTCTTGCTAAGAACAGAACGGTGAAGATTGTTTTGGAGAACATGTACATGTAAACAAGCCCACAGACCTAGAAGTGGCTTGGTGAAGCGGGGTTGTTCAATGTCGTCTTCCCTCCCATCATTTTGCTTTGTGACTTAGCAACAAGTGAGGGGCATAATTTTTTTGAAAATGGCCACGAAGTATACTTCTTAACCATTGACAGCATTACGACCGCTATAATTTTGTATAAAATCGTTTCAGAATGTAAATTGTATGCGCATGCATTCTGAGTAACTCTAAGCCGGACAGAGCAAAAAAATTGGCGTTCGAGGGCTAAGTTCGCATAATAGTGACCTGAAAGTGCATTTTTCTCTGCGCGCGCAGAGAAAAATGCACTACTGGTAACGCGCTATTGGTAAGGCGTAAAAATTTTTGTAGAAAATCTTAGCTCCACTTTCTACTTTCGAGGACATCGCACATCGCAGATAAATAGGAAGGCGACCTTATCGAGTGAGTTGAGGTGAGGTTAGCGAACGAAAGTTACGGGGTTTTCGCGACCTTTTAGAAGTTGTGTCGAATTTTTTCAGTAAAATCTAGGAACAAGTACAATAAGTGCTTGAGATTTCTCGAGCCGAGATAGTTCAACTGGATATTTTTACACTTCTTTGAAGGTGTACTTTTACGATGGCGCGCTTTTTCGCAATGACAACTTTTGAACACATCATTACATGCAGAGATATACTTACCAGCTGTCAGTGGTATGCATACAACTACCCCATTTAGATAAATCATTGACAATCAGTCATCTTGGCGTTCTTTATAGTGTTAATCTTCATTAGCTAGACACCAGTCTAGAGCGTCGTGTTGCCGGCTGCGCAGTATCCATATGCGAACGGTTCCGCTTCGCGGCTTGTAGTCTGGAAAGTTTTGCCGCAAATTCGGCCACTTCTATGCCACATAACCAATGTCCCAAAAGGTGTCCCAAAGTAACTACTCAGTTTTGGATCGTTAGTGATCTTTTCTCACAAAGTTATTTGCTTAGCTCTGAGTACCATTGGGAGAACAGATTCCTACTAATAATAAGATCTAGAGCAGCGAACCATCCGCGCTCTTCAATATGTAGAAATAAGTAAAACCTTGAAGAGGGTTTAAAACCATCAATGGCTACATATTACTTCAGAACTGGCACTCAACGAGCCGAAAACCTGACCATCAGTATGAAATTTTCACTTTACCGTGAGGCTTTTTTTCACGAGTTATGCCACGTAAACCGCAATAACGTTCTCCTTTTATCGTTTTTTACATATTGTAATTAGGCGATTCAGAAAGTTCAAGAACTTGTGAAAAGTTGTGCAGTGAAATCGGCAAGAATAAAAACCTCGCCTTACAACTCCTTAGATTTTTGGAACCTTTTTCTCAAACGGTCTTCTCACAATGACTCTGTATGATGGATGTTTCTACCGTAATCCTACAGTAATGAAAAGCGACGGATGCTTCGCGCCATACTAAATCTTGAAGCTGAGCAAACGGCTTCGTAGGAAGAGAGTTATTAACGATTAAGAACACGCCTACTTACTTATGGCATTCCTGTATCAGGTACTGTACTTGGGCATCAAAGCAAAAGTTAACACACTAGACAGGAGGAATCATTTGCGCTTCATTACGCGAGGCAATAGCCATGGTTTTTACGCCAATCCTTCCTCTGTGGCAGTACGCACTCCTTACCGCTCTTTTGTGGATGTCTTATCATAATCTGCAAAGACCTGCAGCAAGCCAATCTCTGTCTTTTAGCACTCTACTAGAATGACTTCCATGTACCGCTCCTTCGCGGTTGTTGTAATACAGGGTGTCCCAAAAAGATGTGCACACTATTTGTTCTCATTTTCAAATAACTCTTCTGTTTTGATGTCTTTTATAGAACTTTAGGTTCCATTTTGTTGAGCTGGCTTCAACTTATTTCTACAGCATAAAGCGAATTCCCGATTTTTTTACTGTAAGATTACGGTAAAAGCTTTGAAGAAAGTTTTTGAGCGTCAAGAGCGCATTTTCCGTCAAAGAAGAAATCAAACAAACCAAAATTTTTTCCACTAGACGTTCTCTGATCTTAGTGAAATTTCCACTCCGTTCATGCTCCCTTCACAAGTTTTATCAGGAAAACGTTCTTCAGAAATGTGATTACACATCTCAGCACAGGGATCAAGAAAAAGAACATGCTCGAAAACTCTGGTACACAGTTATCTACGTTTTTTGTGACGTTGTAGATCTCTCCAAGATACATTTGACGAAAGTCTAAATTGTCATTAAATTAGAGTTTTTGGCAAACCTTGAGGTTACGCCCAAGATTGTATTAGGGTGAATAGAAAGTTCGTTCGCATGATTTTCAAGAAATCGTAGTTTTTTCGTCAGAAGGATTCTGCTCGAATTGAATGAGCATGTACTTTCTAACAATGGTCTAGTTGCTTTAAACTGATTTCATGCAGAGATAAGAATGGAAGAATGGAACTTTCCGAAGCTCGGTGATCCCAAGCGAGCCGTTAAAATCCAGAAATTTGCTCGGTAAAATCTAATCTATGACGGCCACTATCCTTAAAGCTGTTGTAGTGACGGCCTACTATGCCAAAATGCTATTCAGGCGGATTTTTTGCAAAGCAATCAGGACTTTTTGGAAGACCGCTTGCTGAGTCAGCGGATTTTTGAGAGACCGCCTGTTGAATTTTTTTCGCTCTTATCTTTTGCAGATATATTGCTGAATCTCTGAGGAATCGAGAACTCAGCAAGCGGTCTTCCGAAAAGTCCTGATTGCTTTCCAAAAAATTCGCGAGCGGGGTGCAGAGATCAGCAATCTATTTTTCCGGTGCCCGCCTGCCCCCGGCGATTGTCTGAGAAAGTTGCAAATTCCGTGACCACTGTCGTTTAATCACAAATTGTGAACGTCGTTGTAATTCGGATTTCAGTTGCAATTGTGTGAGCAGATTCATTTGAAAAGCAAGTGAGCGCCTTGAATGCAAATAATGAGGTAAATTAATTACCATACTTCACCCTCACACCTCTATGTACTCAACTGCTTTGTGAAAGACAGGTACTGCTGCACAGTTTTCTTCCGCTCTCTTGGAGAGGATGAGCTTGAATACAGTTTTGTAGAGAGTGGAAAATTATTTGGAAAAAACTATACTTCTACTGGCTTTGTAGGTTTGAATGTAGCTTCAACAGAATTGGGAAAAAAGAAGCGGTGAGTGTTTAAACGCTCATGAGGCTGATTACAGTCACATCAGCAGGAGTGATTTTGCACTCCTTTATAACAAAATCTATTTGTCTTGGTATTTTTTGGTTGTTATTCTTTAATACTGTATTTCGAGAGTGGCTGCCTCTGTCATGCACGACGAACCAGTTTCATCAAGAAAAGTACGTATCTCTGCACTGGGCCATATACACTGCCGTCTCTGTGCAGTCTGCAGGGGCCGGCATTGGTCTGAAGTCATTTAATTTACCAAAAACATACGCGATACCTTCTTGAAGTATTTAAGTATTTTAAAAATCCATTGTATTCCACAACTGCGCACTCGCTTTCATCGTAGCAAGCTCTCAGATACTGAACATGGTTACAACATTTCCAGGTATAAATAATAGAGATTCCCTCCATGTGAAGCTCTGGGACTGTAGCGAAAAACGCCAGGATTCACAATTCCCTCCATGTGAAGCTCTAGGACTGTAGCGAAAAACGCCTGAATTCACAATTTCAAGTTCAACTTAAGAAAAGAAACTCCCTTGTACCTATGAGAATATTGATGCTCACCGCTCTTGCTAACACAAAACTACGAAGACACTTGCAGAGAAGGACATTGAGCACGAAACTAGACTTGAATTTCTTGAGGAAAGCACAAGGGTGTACAAGGTGCAAGACGTTAAAAGTGGCTTGATCGCAAGCGCTGCTCTCCAGTATTATTTTTCTTTCCCATCATCGTGTTGGTGACTTAGCAACTAAGTAAAGAACATAATTTTCAATGCCTGAGCGCGTCGTGCCCTTTTTTTTTACGAAATTACTTCAAGTTTGACAGAAGAAGAAAATTGACGAGCGAGGAATTAATTCAGATCACAGTCGAAGTTGGAATGTTGCGAATGGCTGGTTGTGGATGCACACAAAGCAAAATTGAGCGTTCAAACATCTTGGAGTGAGAGAGTGTATATTCCTTCTAGACATCTTCTCTTCATAACGTTCCTTCGTTAGTTTAGATTATGCAAATGAATCACCAATATTTTTTCGTATCTACTGCTGTAATCATCTAAAAAGCAAAGATATCTTCAGATTTCATGTAACAATCGATTTTAAGACGATCCATCGAAAAGAATCACAAAAGCAGAAAAGAGCTCAAAAAAGTCTTGAGCAGAAATCAAATAAGCATTTTTTTGTGATTGAACAAAACCTGATCATTTTCATTGCATGATCAAAGGATGCGCATTCATAAATTATATTGGAAAAGGAGTTGAGTTGCCGATAGTCAGTTTATATGCTTGCAGACATGCCAAATTTTAGAACTCCATTCCATTTTTAGAAAAAAAACATGGAATCGCCCAACGGAACGACTCACGCGGGGATCGACCATATTCTTAACCGAAGGTGGAGCTTGCTCGATACCTCAGTAGTTCCATCCTTCTGCAGTGGCTTCAAACCGCCTCCTTCGAGCGAAGATACGATACAGTCGAGGGCTGGAAAAGAAAGTATGTCACGGTGCCGCAAGAATGAAGAAAGTCGTTTACGACAGTAAGAGGCTGAAGAGCTTATATCAAGTTGTGATTGGCTCATCGAGGAGGATCCAACATACGACTACGACCGGCTTTTCAAAGGATTGCGAGCCTGCGGAAAGTGCATCTCAGCACTTATGAGAAGAACTTGGCAAGTATTTCGAAGACCACCAAGGAGACTCTAAAGAAGAAGATTTCTGAGGCAAGATTCAAATACAACTCGAGCGATTGCTAGCCAACGCCAGTTGCAGAACAGCTTTGCAGGAGGATCTTAAAAAGTACAGACAAGCTAAGATACTGAAAGCAGCCGAAAGAAGACGAAGTTTCAGAAGTGCCCCGAAGGGACCTCTGCGAATATCACATACCGGCTCCACTGTTGACGGGACTCCGACTTCCTCCCGATATAAGATGGAATCTATCGCGAAGAACTTCGATACCAACCTCTTCCGTCCATCACACCAGTGCCGATGCCCGTTCTTCCTACTGGAGAAGTTCCACCACGAATTCTACCTGCCGAATTCGCACCGTGATTCAGACCATGAAGACGTCCAGACCAGACCATCCTTCCGTCGAACTTTTGCGAGCCGGACAACGTCTACAGGAGATTTTCGCGAAGCATCTATCATCTTATCTTCAAAATAGAGAGATTTACCAGTGGAAAACCTCAGAAGCCGTTCTTCTCTTCAAGAAGGGCGAAGGGGAGGATCTCTGGGACTACCGTCCAATATGTCTGTTGACTATATTGTATGAGCTTCAAAAGGATTGTCTTCTCTTGCATATCTGGAGCAGTGGAGAAACCAACTAAAACATTCTGAATTTCGCAAAAGATTCAGCTGCCTGGACCGCATCCAAACGACTTCGAGAGTCATAAAAGTTTGCCTGGAATACCGACTGCCTCCCATCATAATCTTCGCCGACCACGAGAAAGCCTCTGACAGCGTCGAAACCAACGCCACTGTCATAGCTAGTCGATCAAGGAGTAGACCCAGCTTACGTGAGGACCTTAGCCGACTGATACAAGGATTAACAAGGATGCAGCTCTTCCATTGCCCCATAATAATCCCATATGGGAAGGGAGCCGACAAGGTGCACAATCTCACCGAAACTGTTCACCGCGGCCTTGCAGTGGTGATGAAGCTACTGGACTAATAGGAGAGAGGCATATGAGTTGAAGGGAGATTCCTGCAAACCTTCGTTTTGCGGACGACATCTTCTTCCGGCGCTCTGTTACGCAGCTGAGACTTGGGCCGACACTGTAACCACGTCGAAAGCTGTGCGGACCACACACGGAGTGCTTGAGCGCAGTATCTTGAAGATGACCTGACAAACAACACCTTGTTGGACTCGCAGTACGGATATCAGAATGTCCGGTCTTTGTGACCTAGCGGAATACGTTGCGAAAGCAAAGCATCGGTGGGCCGTTTACCTCATGAGGAGAACAAACGACAGATGGACACTAAGAACATTTGAGCGGATTCCTCGTGAAGCCAAACTTCCCGAGGAAGACCACTAACGAAATGGGCAGACGCGTTCGTGGAACGGATGGACGAGCTGAGAAATCAGTTTATACGATTTTAGCACTTGGAACCCGTGGACGCAGCTAAGGCGAGGGACAGACTTCATAATGCGAAGTTAAGCGGATCATAGGTGCGATAGTGTGAAAATTTGCTCACCCCCTCTTCACCCCTGAACCGGGACCAAGGTGCCCCCTTCACGAAAAGCCGAGAAAAAAATCAACAGTGAGATAAGACTAAGCAAAGGAGATATTTGTGCGGAAAGGAATTGTTTGTGTATCGGAAAGGAGGAAGAAAATTTATAGGGAATTACGAGCTCCCAAAAGGAAAAATATAGTAGCTCCTGTAGGTGCACAGCAACGTCAGCGAGTAAAGTTCCTTGGAACAACGATCCCCTCTGGTTTCAGGGAATAAGTAGTTTGAGAGTCATAGAAATACCTAGTGAAAGGTGTACCTAGTGATTTCTGAACACTTACAACACGAGTTTTCAACATAAAAAAATTCATAACTTTTGTAGATGAATATCTTGTACCCCGAGATGGTCACCATTGAAACCGTCTCGTCCTCCGTTTTCAGAAAATATATACTTTGCCTGGGGTCCGTTAAAAAAAGGCCGGGTGAAGGGTGGGTAAGACTTCTATAATGCGAGTGCTCAAGTAGATCTTTTCACAGTGGTAAAAAAGCCTCCACTTGAGCACTCCCATTATAAAAGTCTCACCCACTCTTCACCCCGCATTTTTTCAAAATACCCCAGGCAAGGTATGTATTTTCTAAAACCGAAGGACCAGGCAGTTCCAATGGTGACTATCTTGGCGTACAAGATATTCATCTACAAAAGTTATGAACTTTTTATGTTGAAAACTCGAAAATCTCCAAAAATCACTAAGCACACCCTTCACCCAGGCACTTTTTTGAAAGGATCTTAGACATGGTACATATCTGAAAGCGGAAAGCGGAGCGGTTCCAGTGGTGACCATCTCCATCTACTATCTTTCATCTACAAATGTTATGAATTTTTGATGCTAAAACTCTAGAAATTACTACCCACACCTTTCACTGAGCACTTTTTCGAAGACTCCAGGCAAACTATATGTCCTCGAAAAGCGGAGGACAAGGCGGTTACCATGTTAACCATCTCGGTGTATAAGATCTTCATCTACAGAAGCTACGGATTTTTTATCTAAAAGTTAATAAATATTTGGAAATCACTACCCACAAGCTTCGCCAGGCACTTTTTTGAAATGACTCCACACAAACCAGGCAAGCTACTAGGTTGTCCGGAAAATAATGTCGCACGGCATCCTACCGCGAAAGAATGTCCACAAGAAACTGCTAGTAGATTACCATTTGGTAGAGCAAAGCAAGCTCTACAAGGTAGTTTACAGATCTACGCTGAAATCTTGCTCCACCTGAAGTTCGAATCCAAAATATAGACAATTATAAATACCCAAATCGTATCTCCGTTCATAGAAGTCTTGGAGATCTCCAATTTGCACAGGCTGCACTCTCCACACTAGATATTCACCTGTATAGTTTCTGGTATTTTCCATGCCTACAGTACGACAAACAAAAATAGGTCAAAAGTGCGAATATGTCACGTTTCTCGGATTTTTTGCAAAAATTTGATCTTTCTCGAAAACTAGCGCTTTTATAAAGCTGAAAATCCATGGTTATACTCCTAAAGGTTCATACTACAGAATCACCCATGTGAGAGAAGCTCACGATTGCTTTGGCAAAAAAATGCCGAATTTCTTTTTCTCAATTTTCAGCAATGGAAAAACCGCGAAAATGTGCACACGGGTGTCTCATGTAGTGAGTCTATGCGTGAGCAAGTTGGGGGTTTCCGGGACATTTCTGAACGGAGATACGATTTTTTTTTTGTTTCTCTAGATCTTTAGTGCCTCATGAAAATTGGTTCTAAACTTCACGCAAATAAAACGTGGCGCGAAGATTCGAGATTCATTTTGTGGAGCTTGCACTGATCTATCGGCTGATACCCCATTTACCTGATTTCGTGCACACCCTGCTGCGATACTGGATAAAACAAGATGCGACATTATTTTCCGGACAACCTAATATATAACTTCTGAAAGCTTCTCTTCTGAAAGCGGAAGAAAAGATGGTTTTGGAAACAGTTTCCTTGCTGACGTTGCTGTTCATCTACAGCAGTTAAAATTTTTTTCTTTTAAAAATTTGTGAATGCTCAAAAATTGTCTACCTCATTCCCGAAACAGATGTTCTTGCATCCACACCTTCTGCTCTATGGTATTTTCGAAAACAGACAGTTTTTGCAGGATTTCCAATCCTAGTTTAATCTTCACAAAAAAGACAGCAAATGGTAGAGAATAGAAAATGATAGAAGGGAGATGATTAGGGAGAATGATGAGAGAACAACATCACTCTCCTCCCCTCCCCCCCCCCCTCCACTCGGCGACATTTTACAATTTCTGATCAAGTGAAACACCCGTCACCTTGGAGGGCCGCGACCATTGTGACCCCTTCATCCTGAAAGGGTTATTCTCACCTTATCGCACCTATGGAGCGGATCATTATATTCAGCACGGTGAACGGACAAAAACATAGTAGACTTCTTTCAAAGGAAGAAATTTCAAGTCATTGTTCCAGAGTCGATCGAGAACTTCCAAGCATCACCTTATGCAGATTACTTTTGTCCAAAATACTTACTTACTTTGATACTTAGATGGCCCTTCCTCTTTTGATGTGCGGGCCTCAACTCAGAAGTTGCCATTGCCAGTCTATGAGTGAAGGAAAAGAGATGTGCATTGCAACGACCGAGGAGCTTACGTCAGATAGTCATTCTTTGGAGCTTTTTATATTTGCAGAGCGATTCTGAAGAGGAAGTTATGGGATTTTATTTAAAAGAAATTTACTAAGGTAATAGCCGGAAGTATCAACACCTAGCATTTTGATCTCAAAACCACTCTGAAACAGCTTATCCATGCTTGATGTAATGCTGACTTTTTCTGAATGTTATCCTTGAGTGTAACAAGTGTTTCAACGATTTTTATAACTAGTCACTGAAAACTGTGCAAATTTTGCCAATCAAAGGCGTCCATACCTTCCAACTCAAAAGCGTTCCACATATGGAGGGTAGATATGAAATAGCGCCTCAAGCTCTTTGAAAGTACGAATTCTGTGGTAATCGACCATTTTGGTTTCGCGACCCTTTTTTGCAAGAGCCGCTCTTAATCAAAGATTGCAATGCCCCAACTTTGGTGGCGACGACGGTAGTGATCAAGTCCTGGCCTCGAATGTTAGAAAGCTTCATAATTCGACTTTTCCTTCTCAAGCAATCATACGCTGTTTGTAAGTGTGCGCATCAATGGTCGGAACTGAAGGTTCATGAGTTTGTGGTGGCAAGAACAGAGTGTTGCCACGAAAAAACTTTATAAGTTTTACCAGCAATGAGAAAGCTTTAAAAATTCAAAAACGACCACCAATGGGGTGGCTTATCGATGAGGCATATATATCCTTGGGAATTGTGCAGAAAATTTGCAAGATGAGCACAGCCAACGTCTCTTCTTTTGATTTGCTTGATCTTCTTATACAGTTCTCGCTCGGTCCTAAAGATCATCTGTGGTTGCTCTAGTTTAATGGATGAGAAAAGTGAACTCACTCAAAGTATTTCGCTTTATGGTAATATTCCATATCATCCACAAACTTTACTAGTTTTCTTATGTTTTTTAGAGGTCCGAGGGTACTCACACGGTACAAAAAGATGTCATAGGCAACTTGGAGCTCTAGCGTGCAGTCGTACTGGAAGACCATGTCTGTCTACACTTCAGGATGTCCCAAAAGATTCTGTTTATAAGATAATATCTCTTCGTACAGTGTGGTTCGAGGTGTTGACTCTCTGTAGAGCTGGTTTCAATTTAGATTTACAGTATGGTGTAAATTACCGAAAGCTCTTCATTACTGTTGGATTACGGTGATTTTTCAAGAGGGGTTTTAAGGCTTAATGGTTATATTCAGACTCAGAATGAAAACCAAGTACTGAAAACACTTGCACAGAGCCAACTACGGCATCCAATCCTTAAAGTAAAACTTGTACTTTACCGCAGTGCTTTGTCTGAAAGTTATGCATACAGGGTGTCCCAAAAAATGTATCGAACGTTTGATCGTTAACACTCTCTTCTGAAGAAGTCTTTTCCCTTGCTTCAGGTACCAATCTGTAGAGCTGGCTTCAACTTAGATTTGCATCATAGGACGAATCACTCATCTCTCTTCATTACTGTAGGATTACGGTAGAAACTTCAAAGAGGGTTTTAAGCAATGAAAGGCCATATTTTGCCCCAGAAAGGAAACATAACAGCCTGAAAACTTATACACCAGGCTAATTAGAGTTGCTGATTATAAATGTAAAGTTCCCAATTTATTATGATGCTTCATTGAAGAGTTATGCCAGATAAGAGGTAGCGGCCATTTTTTCAATGTTCCTGAAAAGTGCGGTTACACCGTTTGGAAAGCTTCATAATTTTGTGAATAGTTGAGTATTGAACTCAGCGTCCATAAAAACCCCAATACACAAGGTTTCACATTTTCTTGAAAAATTTTTAAACGGCAGCTTTTTCCACATTGACACCATATGTTTCAAGTTTCTACCGTAATTCTACAGTAATGAAAAGAGGTGGGTGATTCGTTCTATAATGCAAATCTAAGTTGAAGCCAGCTCTACAAAACGGTACCTAAAGCAAGGCAAAAGACTTCTTGGGAAGAGAGATATTAACGATCAAACGTTCGATACATTTTTTGGGACACCCTGTATATAGCGTAATACCTGCCTCCAATAATCTTCAAAAGGTGAAAACATTATTCAAAAAGCATGTTATCCCCGTAGAGGTCGACTAGTGAAATTAGCCACAAAAATTCTGAACATTTCAAGAATTTCCCTAGAATATTCTGGGAGCTTTTAATTCACTATACCGTTCTATGTTGGAAGTTTCTATGTAATCTTGTGGTATGGAAAAGCGATTGGTGAATTGCTCCATATGCATCTGAGTCAAAGCTATCTCTACACAATGGTAAGCAAAGGTCAGCAGAAAACTTTGTAGAGAGTTATCAACGGTCAAACTCAATTTTGGGTCATTCTGTATATTGGCTAAGGAAGCTAGAAGGAGATCGTAAAAGCATAAAAAACAAACTTACCTGAGCTTTTTTTTCCTTGAGTACCCCTCTCAATCCAACTCTATGAACAGGATTGAGAATACGATCATCGCAATAGTCGTATGCAGCAATAATACACAAAATCACCTGAAATCTCAATGGTGGTGTAATTACCTATACAAATTTAAGGCAACTTACGCTAAAAAAGAAACACAGATGATGTGGTTGACACATTGCTGCTAGTGACTCAATTTCTCCACATTCATTCTATTTAACTTAAACACTGCCTAATCAGTTCAGCGAAACAGCTGTCACCGGCCATCTGACTCCACAATCTTTCAAATCATTCACTTGCCCCGCTGAAGCTACCATAAATGCTGCTATGTTTATAGCCCGTTGACTGCACTTTCCACCTGTATTAGAGGAATTTTTATCAAAGACTACTGCCTCATTGAATCAGTGCAAAAATTTGCAATGTTTTTGCAGCATTGATCAACGGCGAATATTTGTACGGTAAGCGCATTATATCATTCAAAAATCACGCATACGTGACTGCGTAATTTCGCCTCCGTTTTCTCATATAGAAGTTGGTACAACATACGCTTTTATGCTTTGTTAGAGAACTGGAAGAAAAACCGAAATTTGACGCATTTTGATCAAAACAACTTCTCAAATGCTGCAGTTTGCGCACGTCTTAGGCCTGAGGACTTGGCCATACCTCACGCGATTTCAGTCGTGACGCGATTTGACAATACTCCAATTGTCCACAAATCATCGTGCGAGAATCCCTAATGTACAGTTGATAAGACATTTTATCAATCTATAAAAGTCATAAAGGCTGTGCATTTGCGGTATCTGTGGCATTTGAAGACATCTGGTAAATTAATAAATCGCGTCGCGACTTTAGTCGTGTGAGGTCAAAAGGCCCAAGGCATACTTCATGCGATTCTAGTCTATCTGGCACTGCAGCGGCTTTTCATAATCAGACGTAAGCGCCGCCTTAATTGCGTCATACTTGATGGTTTGCGGCAACTTGCGAAAGAAAAGTATGCGTCCATGCATCTGAAATTCATCTACCTTTTATCTGTGCATCTGACAAATCGAGTGGGTGCAGCGCGGAATCGCGGGAAGTATGTCTTGGACCTAAGGCATACCTGCAGCGATCCCGTCGTTACGATCCATCGTTGCAACTAGACTGCCTGGGCGACCGTTCACTGCACGAAAATTGCTCATCGCTTTATCACCGGACATACCCCAAGTGATTTCGTAGACATTCACACACCACATCGTACTATACACACTTTTGGAAAATTTGGGTTAGTTTGTCTGAAGTGCATTTATTCAAGAAGATTTGTACAGAATGTAGCGTCATATCCTTTCAGAGAACATCATAGCAAACGAGCAAGGATATGGATTCAACCTCATCTTCGTATTTACCAAGGTTTTTGTACCGGCCCAAGTTAACGTCTACGATGAAATCGACTACAGTTTATAAAGTTTTGAGTTCACCCTTTCAGTCAACGGTAGGCATATGTTAGCTTAGCAACAGAAAGGCCACGCTTTCGGCCTTGTAAAAAACTTTGGGTAGGCATAATTTAACAGCAAATGCTGCGCGAGCTCTTGTCTGCCAATCTGCGAACGATTATACATATATGCTTGAGCAACCGAGATGGTACATCTATTCTACTTCGGAAATTATAGCGAGAACATTCGGAATTTAGTCACCATTTACATGTCGTTAATAAAGAAGAACAGGAGAATATAATTGAAATATAACATTGCGAGAAAGTAAATGCTAACACACTGGGTGGGGTGACATATGGGAAGCATTCCACACTATATATTTCGCATGTGTTGTTTTCAAGGATTCATAGTATAGAATGTTAGATGACCTACCTTCTCTCGTGCAGAGAGGAAGCGCTTGTGTGAGATTGAATAGCTCTGAATGAGATTTGCATTTGCAAAAAAAAATACAAAACTTCTCACAAAGAAGAAGCCGTCCGAAAAATTCGCCCATCGCTGGTACGGATTCTAACGACGGCGACATCGCTAAGTTCCAGCGATTTCCCTGCTGAAGGTATGCCCGTCCAAAAATGGCACGCGATTCGTCGCGGCGTCAATCTAACACAGAGGCGGGACCGCACAGTTGGCGCGTGCGCTGCGGACTCGGAATACATGTTTGAGCTGGAAAAAGCGACGCGACTGCAATCGAGGGAGGTATGCCTTAGGCCTTAGGCTCTATGAATCAGTTTCTCCACACAGGCTTGCTTCTTTCAAAGCCCATGGTTTCGCAAAAATACAATTACTTGAGACGCACACGAAAGATTTCCTTTATCAATTTCCTTTTTTCCTTTATTCTGAAAAAAATAACATTATGTTGATGAAGATGCTCTATCTAAACCCATATAAAACCTTGTCGACGGCTGACCAGAAAGACTGACAATTCAAACCATGAAGAATTCCATGGGTCCAAGACCAGATCATCTTTCCGTCGAGTTTCTGCGAGCAGGAGGACATCATCTACACGAGGTTCTTGCATCCCACCTGACATCTTACCATCAGAAGGAGAAGATCCCCGACCAGTAAAAAACGTCAAGAACCGTCCTTCTCTTTGAGAAGGTTGAACGGGAGGATCTTCGGAACTACCGCCCAATATGCCTGCCGAGTGTGCTGTACAAGCTTTTCACAAAGTTTATTTTCGCTCGCATATCTAGGACATTGGATGAAGCCCAATCCGAAGAACAAGCTGGATTTCGTAAAGGATTCAACTGCATGGACCACATCCAGACGGTGTTTCGAGGGTCATAGAAGTCTGCCGGGAGTACCGACTGCCTCTCGTCCCAACCTTCGTCGACTACGAGAAAGCCTTTGACACCGTCTAAATCAACGCCATCCTGTCTGCGCTAGTCGATCAAGGAGTGGACCCAGCTTACGTGAGGACGTTAGTCGACTGCTACAAGGAGAGCACAACGCCAACGCAGCTGCTCCATCCTTCATCCCAATTGGAAAGGAGGTCCGACAAGGCGCCACAATCTCACCTAAGTTGTTCATCGCAGCCTTGCAGTGGGTGATGAAGTCACTGGACCGGGACGAGAAAGAGAGAGGCATACGAGTTGAGGGAAGATTCCTCCAAACCTTCATTTTGCGGACGACATCGTTCTCTGAGCAGCATCACTGTAGCAGAGACGATGCTGAAGGAACTAAACAAAGTAGGGAAGAAGATAGGACTGCGACTAAATCGGAAGAAGACTCAGTTCATGAAGAACGCTCTTTGCGAAGTTGCAGAAATGGATGGAAGGCACTTCTATCATGAAGATGTCTTCTTACGTGTATCACGTAAGTTTGATGCACATGGAGAACAACTTGCGGGAAGAACTTAACAGGAGAAGAAGAGCAGCTTGGGCCGCCTTCGGGCCTCTGAAGGAAGCCACCGGCACCTGACGAACCCGGAGCTTCGTGCCCACTTGTTCGACTAAACCGTTTTCCCGTGCTCTGTTACGCAGCTGAAATTTGTGCCGACAGTGTAGCTACGTCGAAAGCTTTACGGACCCACAGAGCGCTCGAGCAGTCTTCTGAAGATGACCCGACGCAAGCAATATCTAGTCGGACTTTGCTTCGAGTACGGATATGAGACGAATGTCCCGTCTTCGTGACCCAGCAGGATACGTAGCCAAAGCCAAATACCGATGAGCCACTCACATCATGAGAAGAACAGACGACACATAAACATTAAGAACATCTGATTCCTCGTGAAGCCAGATGTCCCCAAGAAAGACCTCCAACAAGATGGGCAGACGTGTTAGATGGGCCAGCTGAGAAATCAGCTGGATACGACTTTCGCCCCTGGACGTTGACGCAGCCACCGACGTCAACCAAGGAGATCGCGGATGTCCGAAGCGAAGGACAGGATCAATGGCAACTTCTGTACTTGGGCCCTCACATCACGTGCAAACAGGCCATCTAATTGTAAGTATCCAAGTAAATAAGTCCTTTTTGGGGCAACTCATTAGTAACGAAAAAATTGAGGCTTTTACTCCAAATCGATAATTTCAAACAACTTCCTTTGAAGTTCGGAGCAAAACATTGCAATCCTCTTTACTTACTTACTTACTTATATACTTGAATGGCCCGTCCTCACGTGACGTGCAGACTCCAGTACAGAAGTTGCCATTAGTCCCTGTCCCTTTCTTCAGACATCCACGATCTCCTTAGTCGGCATCGGTGGCTGCGTCCATGAGTTCCAAGGAAAGTCGTATCCAGCTAATTTCTCAGCTGGCCCATCCGTTCCACGAACACGTCTGCACGTCGGTGGTCTTCCTCGGGGACATTTGGCTTTACGAGGAATTCACTCGGATGTTCTTAGTGTCCATCTGTCGTCTGTTCTTCTCATGATGTGACCGGCCCATTGGTGTTTCGCGTTCACAACGCGTTCCGCTGGGTCACAAAGGGACATTCTTCTCCTATCCGTACTGCGAGTCCAACAAGGTGTTGTTTGTCAGCTCATCTTCAAGAAACTGCGTTCAAGCACTCCGTGTGTGGTTCGCACAGCTTTCGACGTGGCTACAGTGTCGGCCCAAGTATCAGCTGGTAACAAAGCGGCCGAAGAACGGTTGAGTCGAACAAGTGGGTACGAAGCTCCTAGTTCGTCAGGTGTCGGTGGCTTCCTTCAGAGGCCCGAAGGCGGCCCAAGCTGCTCTCCTTCTCCTGTTAAGTTCTTCCCGCAAGTTGTTCTCCATGTGCATCAAACGTCCGAGATACAGTAAGAAGACTTCTCCATGATAGGGGTGACTTCTAATTCCATTTCTGCATCTTCGCAAAGGGCGTTCTTCATGAACTGAGTCTTCTTCCGATTTATTCGCAGTCCGATCTTCTTCCCTACTTCGTTCAATTCAGCATCGCCTCTGCTTCAGTGATACTGCTCGAAACGAGAACGATGTCATTCGCAAAACGAAGGTTCGACTGAAATCTCCCATCAACTCGCCTCTCTCGTCCCAGTCCAGTGACTTCGTCACCCATGCAAGCCGCGGAGAAACTTCGGCGAAATATTGTCGCCTTGTGGAACCCCCTTCCTAAATGGGATGGGGGGGGGGGGGGGCAGGATGGAGCAGCTGCATCGTCGTTGTACAGTCCTTGTAACAATCGGCTAACGTCCTCACATAAGCTGGGTCCACTCCTTGATCGACTAGCGCAGACAGGATGGCGTTGATTTCGACGGTGTCAAAGGCTTTCTCGTAGTCGACGAAGGTCGGGACGAGAAGCAGTCGGTACTCCCGGCAGACTTCTATGATCCTCGAAACGGTCTGGATGTGGTCTATGTATCTGAATCCTTTACGAAATCCAGCTTCTTCTTGGGGTTGGGCTTTATGTGTCCTAGATATGCGAGCGAAAATAATCGTTGCGAAAAGCTTGTTCAGCATTTGTAGAGCACTCGGCAGGCATTTTGGACGGTAGTTTCAAAGATCCTCTCTTTCACCCTTCTTGAAGAGAGGGACGGTCCTTGACATTATTTGCTGGTCGCGAAGTCTCTCCTTCTCAAGGTAAGATGTCAGGTGCGACGAGAGACTTTCGTATAGACCTTGTCCCCCGGCTCGCACTAATTTGACGGAAAGATGGTCTAGTCCTGGAGCAATGGACGCCTTCATGGTCTAAGTCGCCACTTTCTGAGATCTTCCTGCAGAGCTGTTCTGCGACTGGCGTTGGCTATCATTCGCTAGAGATTTGGTCGCATTCGGATCTTAGCTCAAAAATCTTCTTCTTTCAAGTAATTTTTAGGTGTGCATTCTAACAAGGGAATTGTCACAAAACGCAGTGGCCGTTTGAGATGGGATGGGTGGTGTGACACGTCGCTCGGAAGGGCATTTCCAAAACCCCCTCGCTAGCTGCAGAACAACTCTGAGAGGGGAGCTACGGGCGTTTTTCCGCTCGAGACCTAGTGCGCCTTGCTCAAATACGAGTACACTCCTCGGCTAGGCGCACGGGTGTGGCGCAGTGGCAAGTGTGCTGACTAGCGTGGGAGTGTCTGGAGGTTCGAACCCTCTGTTGGGCACTTTTTTGCAACTTATATACAGACTCCTAAAATGTGTAGATTATGACCAAAACGTGTTTTACCCCTTTACTGGTGCTTAAAAGTAGAAAAATGCGAAGACCTGCTGTAGGAATGGTGAAGCAATTAGATGGATTAGATAAAACTATCCTTTTCAAGAAAGATATCATGGTGTGCTTTTTTGCTTCTAAGCACCAGTAAAGGGGTAAAACACGTTTTGGTCGCTATCTACACGTTTTAGGAGTTTGTATATAAATTGCAAACAAGTTGTCCAACAGAGGACTTAAACCTCCAAGCATCCGCACGATATTCAGCACACTTGCCACTGCGCCACACTGGTACGTCTGATTGAGGGCGGCAGTCGCATTCGAGTAAGGCGCGCTGGGCCTCGAGCGGAAAAACGCCCGTAGCTCCCCACCCAGGGTTGTTCTGCAGCTAGCGAGGGTGGTTTTGGAAATGCCCTTCCGAGTGCCGTGTCACACCACCCATCCCATTTCAAACGGCCACTGCGATTTATCACTTCCCTTGTGAGTTCTTCGCGAAAGTCACTGAGGCGCATCCTTCGCAGTCTCGCAATCCTTTCAGAAGCCGGTTAGTCGTATGTTTCCGCTCGATGGACCAGTCACAACTTGATATGAGCTCTTCCAGCCTGTCTGTCATAAACGACGTTCTTCCTTCTTGCGACAGTGGCAATCTCTTCTACAGCTCTTGACTGAATCGTGATTTCGGAAAAAGGCGGTGACCGGAGTTGCTGCCAAAGGCTAGAACTACTGAGACATCGAGCAAGCTCCATCCGGTTGGTGAGAATGTGGTCAATCTCTGTGTGAGTCGTTCCGTTGGGCACACCCATGTCCATTGGTGATGTTATTTCTTCATGAAGATGAAATTTCCATGGAAAAGTTGTGCGTGGAGGAGAGGCTCGACCAGACGGTGGCGGTTTTCGTTCTGGAGCCCATATTCATTCTTCCCGATCCTATATTCCCTTTCCAGTGGCATCTCAATTTTCGCGTTTGAAGTCGCCCACAACAAACTTATTAAAGGACTTCTCGTAGCGGACAACCTGCTCCACGTCTTCGTAGAAAGCATTTAGTTCCGAGTCGTCAGCTGCTGATGTTCGAGAGTAGCAGTTGATGATGCTGATGTTCTTCTGACGTGGAGGACGTAGTCGTAGTATGGCCAGTCGAGGTGATAGGATCTGGTGCGAATCGACAAGATGGACGATAGATGGGTGGACGACAAGGCCGACGCCTCCCACGTTTCGTGATGGAACCTTTTCACCACGAATGATGAGGGTCCCATCACTCCTCTGTCGCACGTCCTTCTTCCTGGCCTTCCTGCAGAACGATGATGTGGTACTCGATTTGCTCTGCAGCGTCGAGAAGAGCGTGGAGGTCGGCTTTTGTGGAGTCCTGGCGTTGTAAGCGCAGAGCATGAGGCAGTCTCCATGGCTTGTCGTCCGGGCAGACGTGTCGTTTTTATCCAATCCAAAAGGCGCCCTGACTACCCTGACATCGTTCTTGCTACCACCGGGCGCCTTAGGCGGTACAGGACGTGCGGGGTTTCTTTTTGTTCTTCAAACTGAAGGAGTGATAAAATTTGGCCCCTGCAAGAGCAGACTTACTAGGCCTACTCTTGATTTACACGGGGAGATCGCTGTTCCCGGCTTGGAGCGGGGGAACCGCCTCTGGCGACAAAAAACCAGACGGCTGTGGATCTGGCCTGGCCGGCTCTTAGCTAGGCATCCGGTCGAGACCGGAAGCGTCGAACTCCTTCACAGCGAGAGGCCCTGCCAGAGTATAACCTCGGCTGTGCAGTGTCACCCCCACGCCACGATGAGGCGGCCGACCATTGTGGAGCAATCCTCTTTCCACCCCCGAAAACGATAAACTCAAACTCTAAACCAATAAAGTACCTATAATGTTGATAATCTGAAGCTAAATGGCGTACTTAGCCATATTTTTGCCGGAGATCCGTGGCATGCATTTTCGGTCCCACGTGTCAAACTTTTTTACACACAATAAACAGTTGCTCTCCACTACAATGAATGGGCACTACTAGGAGAACTGATCAGTTTAACCACGGCAGTGTATGCTTCATTTTTTTTCTCTTTTGTTACATCAGATTTAGCTGCTCTTTGTGCTTCATGGTATTTGAAGCTGATTCAGTCCATGTAAAATATTAGTTTGGCACATAAGTTTTGAAACTTTTCCCATATATGTTTTCTTATTATATGTAGCGATTTCATTCTAGACATCATGTAGACACTATAATGTAAGCTGCAATTCTTTGCAAAGCGTTCAGTTTTTGATAACGTATTGGAATAAATCAAAGCATTTTCTGAAACTGCTAAAAATCGAGTTCAAACGTACAAATCCTAAATCAAACATACCACTAAACAATTATAAGCAGCATGTAGCTAGAAGTTAACAGATTAGAATCAGTAAAAAGAAATGAAATTTTAAAGACAAAATCAGGATAGGACGCTCTAACAGGGGATAAAGACTTGGTCGAAGTGACGTCTCCATGCAAAATCTATATTATCTCATAGAGCATGGAAATTTCAAAGTACTTTCGGTATCTGCAAAACCTTTCTGGGAGAAGAATTATGCAAATTTTTTGATGCAAAAATTTGAAAGCGCCGCTATAAAATCATTCAGAACCTTAATCCGTCAGCTCAAAATGGGGCCATGATTACTATCATGGCGTTTATGGAGTAAGGACCTTCAATTCAATAAACTTATGTCAGTAATTACTCCTTTTAGAAGCCTGAAAGACTTCGACACCTATTTTTACTTTAGCCAAATCATTAAATTTTCATCTCAAATAATCACTAAAACACCGCTCCCAAAAGCGCCTTGCAGATACCGAGAACAGATTTGGAATCAGAGTTCAATGCTCTATAATACCGTATAAATCTCATGTAAAAACGCCACATCGACCAGGTATCCTTCCCTTGTAAGGAACTGAAAAGTCAAATGCTTCAAATTTAGAGGGCCACCCGTTAATAACTAAGCTGCGAAAAGTCACATTTCGCTAGAACTTTGCACAATAGGGTAACTCTATATGGTGGACACGAATATTATATTCATTTGTCGCTAAGATAAAAATTTACTCCTTGACTTTACGAAAGAGCCCCTTCATGCGAAGCGGGTCTCTTTGTGATCAACATGTCAAATAACCCGCATAAGCCAAGTTTTAGCATAATCTGCCCCACTCTAAAAATTTTTCCAAAACACAATAATACCGTAACCCCTACATAAGATGGCAAAGTTCGACAAAAAAGTCTCCATTTGAAATTAAAGTCATAATCCTTATATCGCCGAAAAATGAATGTGTTGCCAAAAAGGCAATAGTTTTATAAAAACTTGCATTACTTATGAGCCAAACTAATATCATGTTGAGCTGTGCGCATTTGCTTGCTTACTCGCAAGAGGACATTATTCAGTTTGTTTAAAATCTAGCAGCTCCTATTATTGGGTGCACAACTGATGTCCAGTGAGGACTACCAAGTCCTTTTATTGAAGACATACACTCATTTTTCATCGTTCTGCAATTCTACGACAGTAACAGTATGACCTTTCTCAAAAAGTCCTCGCGATACGCTTCCTCCAATTAATCGGTCGACATATAAACATAAATTGTTTTCTAACGTAGGAAAAATACACTACACTGATCTAGAACGTACGAGAACTAGCGGACGGAAATTGATAATTTTTGGACGTTTGTTTTAACCATTCCAATTGGTTTGAGAATCAATCTACGTATGTTTTACCTTTTTCTAGGCTTTTTTTTGAGGCTCTTTCCTACTTCTTTTGTATAATTTAGAAGCTCTTTTCCTATAGTTTTCTATACAGCACATTGTGTCCAGAGATTAGCTGCAGTAAAAGTATGGGAGACATAATTTAGAATCCTCCGTTTTCAAGAATTTTGTCAGAGGAGATCAATTTCAAGTTTTAACCTTGGAAATAAATTGCTAGCAATTGCGCGTATACACAATATTAGGATATGTGCTACACATATCATTAAAAGAATAAAGGTGATATAAACAATCACTAGGGCATTCTTATCATTCTCATTGTATGAAAAAAGTTTGTTGTGGATAAAATTTCGGCATGAAAATTAGGAACTGCGAAGAAACCTTCTAGGTAAAAATCAGAAAATCTAATGAAATCCTGGTCTTATTTGCCTACACAGGAGAATACTGCGATAATCGATATCTTTATATTATTGCACCATCACTTACTCAAAACTTTTCTGGAATCCCGACCGCGTTTTATAAAAACAAAAAAAATTCAGCTATCTTGCTAAAAACCATATCTGATTTTCCCTCGAAACATGACAAACTCTGGGCTCAGGAAGAAAGTATATTTCGTGGATCTATCAGCTGATGGTACAAGCAATATAAATGCATAAGCGCTCTGTATACTAGTTTGAGTGGCAAGAGACTCGAGAAGAAAACGACATGCTGCTCAACTAAAATTTTCTGCAATTTCATTGTACCAATCAAAAAGTTTGCAAGCTTGTAGCACTTTCTCTTAACATTACAGTCGACAAAAATTAATGAATATCGTTTCCAAAGGAGTTTTATGCCTGTTCAGCAACAATACCCCTTCGCACCGGATTACACTGACTAAGGCAAGAAGTGCAATTATAAAGGACATGCTTGATAGCACTTAGTTTCAAATTTAGCACTTTAGAGTAATGAATGGACAAACTCACCCCTAACCAGCCAGTTTGGAAGTTGCGACCGCAGTTTGCCCTCATATACTCTGGTACATTTCGGCAAGTGGTGCACTCGCACTGTCTTGGACATAATACAGGACATGCTGTGCACATTTTCAGGTCATATTTTTACTGTTTTCATTTGATCTCCAAGACCTCGCCCAGATTTGGAAGTGTAAGTCTTAATGGTGCTTTCATGGATTCTTTCAATTTTTTTACATCTCGAAAAATTGAATCCTGCAATCCTTGGCTGTTCTCTATTGCGAAGTGGAGTGCAAGTGTACTACAAACAAATCAACGCTATAATGATTCATTAATGAAAATACTGCATCCTTTAGATGGTAAAAAACTGAAATTTCTGTAAATTTCTTTTTCGAGCCGATCCCACACGGAAATAGACGCAGTGGAATCGACTTTAAAAACTGTGATTTATATGAAAAGCTAAGCTATATTTCAGCAAAAAGGTTTTAAGCATCCATTTTTTTTATTTCCATAGCATGAAGCAAACAAAAAAATCTTTTGTAATTGAAACACTATCTATAATGCAGAGTTTCCCCTTCCTCTTTTTTCCTCTACTCATTCCTTGTTATTTTATTGACTTAGGCCTTTTTGCCCTTCTCATGTGATCATCGCAATCATTACACCTTATCATTCCAGCCGAGGGACTGTTTTATCGACAAGTGGCTGTCCGTGGTATTTCGGAAAGTGCTTGCAATCAAGACCACGTAAAAAATGTGAGTCCTATTTTTGTCGCCTGGAAAGCATTTTCCTAATTTTCATTTTGATGCTTAAATTTTTCCTACTTCTTCTTTGGTTTCACTCGCTTCCCTGGCACTGCTCCTTCCTTCCGTATCACTTTGCTTCAACAGCCTTTGTCTGCACTTTCACTTTTTGAACCTTGGATCGCGTGGTACGCATTCCTTAATATTTTTTTCTTTTTGAGCAAATTTTTGTTGGTAGTTTATTGCTTTTGTATCAAGTACTGCTTTTTCTCAGTCACGTCTTTATCTCTGAAAGATACGAGAGAAGCCACCGAAATCAATTGCCGCAAACAATTACATTCTATTGTTTTCGTTCATTACTGGAGTGTTCTAGAAATTTCTCTATATCTGTTATTCTGCGACTTTTTACAGTTTCAGCTTACTTCATGGACTTTATAATCTAGGGAATAACAAAACCATCCCATCCCCTGACAGCCGTTTGAAAACAGAAAAAGGACTTTACAGCTTAGATTTAAAGCACTGAACATGCTTAATTTGATTTTGTAGTTTGCTAAATACGCTAAAAACGCTCAAACATAGCGGTCGCTGAATTTCCTGCAAGGTAAGTGATAGTTGTAGGTTTCTCAAGCCCTTTTACTGATTCATTGCGTGAAAATAATACAAATAAAAATACTGACATTAAAACGAAAATTTTGCCAACATTCTGATTGAACGTCTTTCTGGAAAATTATGACTGAGGAAATTGAAAAAAATGACATTTTGCTATGAGTTTGTTAGAAACTGTAATCCTCTTAGAAAGATTATGAGAGATTGGAATGCTTTTTCCAAAAGTACATACCATAAAGCTTCCGAAGCGATGACTGATCGCTGCATCCATGCAGTTTTGCAAACAAATTTCAAAATCAACCTTACAAAAGTTTAGAAATTGTCCAAATTGTTTTTGCTATGAGTTTGTTAGAAACTGTAATCCTCTTAGAAAGATTATGAGAGATTGGAGTGCTTTTTCCAAAAGTGCATACCATAAAGCTTCCGAAGCGATGACTGATCGCTGCATCCATGCAGTTTTGCAAACAAATTTCAAAATCAACCTTACAAAAGTTTAGAAATTGTCCAAATTGTTTTTGCTATGAGTTTGTTAGAAACTGTAATCCTCTTAGAAAGATTATGAGAGATTGGAGTGCTTTTTCCAAAAGTGCATACCATAAAGCTTCCGAAGCGATGACTGATCGCTGCATCCATGCAGTTTTGCAAACAAATTTCAAAATCAACCTTACAAAAGTTTAGAAATTGTCCAAATTGTTTCATCGTTAAAAACTCTCTTCTTCAATGGCTTTCGCCTATTTTCAGGTACCACTCTGTACAGTTCGCTTTAACATAGATTTGAAGCTCGAGTTACCAAACTTTCTTCGTTACTATAGGTTTACGGTGGGAACTTTCCGCATGCAGCGCCATCTTCAAACAGGCCAATTGATGAAATATTCAGAACATTTGCAAAATTATGCATAAAAATTTCATAATAAAACTTCAAAAATTTGAAAAAATCATGTAGCAGGTTTTCACATGGTAATCTTATAACACAACCTCTTACAATTTTCTGAGTTTTTTGGTGGTATAGTAATACTTCTGAAGGTATTAGAAAAACAATACGGTTTCTCTGGGATAATTCAAGGAGGGAACAGGACCGTGAAGTTTCTCGATTGGAACCTACAATTTCGATTAGTCATAAGGGTTTTGGCTTGTTCGTTTATGAACTAAATTGCGACATATGGCTCAGGGGTCCTTTCTCAGAATTCCCTGCCTTATCTAACCATGCGATAATAAAGAATGATCGAAGTTCCGCTCTAAACTGTAGTTCCAATTGAAGCCAGCTCTGCAGAGCGGTACATAATGATAGGCAAAATACCTTGAAGCAAGAGAGTTATTAACTTTATGATTTTGATTTTGTGCCAGAGAGGTTTTTATGGTGGACCATTGCCTAATTTCGATAAGTATCGTTTTCTTCGAAGTTATTAAATTACTGTGTGCACATTTTCTTTCTAGACACCCTGTACATTTACCAGTTTCGATCTTTGCAATAAGCCAACAGATATTTCTGTATAGGGTTCATCAAACTATATACTAGCAAAACCCATAACGTTATCAAGAGAAGTTGCAGAGTTTCCAATTGGGGTAAGCGAAACTTCTAGAATGATTCAGTGAGAAAAATTTGAAAATGTGATTAGTGCCAAATGCCTTTGTTTCCATACCTGGACCACTTCTCAATCAAGGCAATTCTTATACACTTCATCTGAATTCTGATACTATCCTGTGGCACTGTACTCACTATAATGGAAATCAAACCACATGTTTTCCCCCGTGCACTTCAATTTCTAGGATGAACCGGGTACTGGCAAGCCAACGTGTTTTACTACGATGCTTCTCCTCTGCTTCCACGTGGGTGTAGTGTTTAGACTTTGTGTGTCTATGTGATGCATGCTCCCCTGGATTTTTTCCCGGTAAAATAATCTACGATTTTTTAGGAAGCGGACTTGCTTGTATGACCTCCACAACAAGTACAAGGCGAAGATGGTCCCGTTCGCAGGATTTGAAATGCCAGTACAATATCCAGACCTGAACATCCAAGACTCTTGCCGCCACACAAGGAAGCATGTCAGTTTATTTGATGTTTCCCACATGTTGCAAACCCAGATCAGTGGTAAAGATAGGTAAGCTTCGGTCATCTCATATCGGATAAGGGTAAGCTTCTTTGTTCAGAGTCGCTTTTATTGAGAGCCTTACCACTGCAGATGTCCAAGGTCTTCGCGAAAATAGTGGGACACTCTCAGGTAAGCTAACCTCTGAAAATGTACTAAATTTCTATATGTACAAGCCATTATTTGAAATAAATGATGATTTAAAATACTTATCTAAGTACTCAAAAACGTGATTTTCGTTTGAAATTCATTTTCTTTGAAGGCTGAGTTGGCTTCGTAATTTTTGAATGTCTTCTCAGAACCTATAATCTTTTACACGAACTGATAGCATCCCAGAAATATTTTTTGGAAGGCTGGCTAATGCTAAAACCCATCCCTTGAAAAAAATTTTTGCTTTTCTCTCTTTTCCTTCTCTTGCATGGCAATTGCTTTTTTAAACTGTTCCCAGAAGGTTTTTGACCAATTTGCTTCCAATCAAAATTTTCAGTATTCACGAATGAGAAAGGAGGCATCAAGGACGACTTAATCGTCACAAAAACTGATAAAGATTACATTTATATGGTGACAAACGCAGGATGCATTGACAAAGATCTTCCTTATTTGCAGGTGCGATTCTAGGAATTTGGATTGGTTTCTTTGAATGAAAATTAAATGTTTGCTTTCAGGAAAATGCGAAGAAGTGGAGATCTGATGGCAAAGACGTACAAGTCAAAGTACTCGAAGATAGGGGTTTGATCGCTGTACAAGGTAATTCTAGGCTTCCTTTCCACCAAGAAATATAATCCCGAGTATATCAAACCATCTAGGGCCCGAAATGGCGAAAGTACTACAACCTGAGACAGATATTGACCTCAGCAAGCTGACGTTTATGACAACAACCATCGGCAAAGTCTTCGGGATTCCGGATTGTAGGGTTACCCGATGTGGATACACAGGAGAAGATGGCGTTGAGGTGGGTTGACTGGAAAAGACCTGCCTTCATTTTAGCAATTTCATTTTTTTGAGATCTCAGTACCAGCCAAGGATGCCGCCACGTTAACAGAGAAACTTCTGCAATCCAAAGTGAGCAAGTTCGGTTCTATACAAAAGAGTTATAATGACTAAAATCACAGAACGGCGTGGTAAAGCTGGCTGGTTTGGGTGCTCGAGATGCGCTGCGGATGGAAGCTGGTCTATGTCTATATGGAAATGATATCGATGAAAATACTACACCAGCAGAAGCTGGACTTGCATTTGTTGTAGGTAAGAATACCTACTTATTAGATTTTTCTGATCTCAAATGTCTGGCGGAACAAATGTTTTGCTTCGTTTATCTCCAATAAAACCAAATATTTTCGAAAGCGATGAAAACACCAGTTCACAAGTAGCGCCTAGGATAGATGTTCCGCCTCCAGCTTTATCTGTGGCAAAATGGGGGCCATAGGTGCGATAGGGGGAGCCGGACTCTCCCCAGGTGAAGGGGGTCTCAGCTGTTCCCGACCTTCCAGGGTGAAGGGGGTATGTGAGTCTAGGGGGTGGAGGAAGAGAGAAAAGGTAAAAAAGCGTGGTATGAAGAGCTCTAATTTGTACCTTATTTAGGCACAAATTGAAAAAAAAATCAAAAAATTTTAAAAGAAATTAAAAATTTGAAAAAATTAACTTTATGAAGATCTGTGCTCCTGTTTCATTGCATCAACAAAAAACGAAAGCAATAAGGTTTATCCCGAAAGATGTACAAGTTAGGAGCAACTTCAATTCCTGCACATCATCACCAACTATATCACTATCGCTAACGTCAGAGACAACAAGTTCGCTGCCTGAAAAATCTTCTTCTTCCTCCAAAAGGTCATCGGAGTAGAAGTAGAATTGCGTGCAAAAGCGTTCTGAGTCGAAAATGGATTTGAAACTTTCTTCTTCTTCTAAGCGCTTTTGTGATTTTTTTCCTGGCCCTCTGGTAGCACCAGGAAAGCCAGCAGGTAGGTGACCAGTTTCTTCATACCATCTTTTAGGAAATTTCAAAAAGTCATACGGTGACATCCTGTATGGACCACTTATACCAATCCTTTAAATGAAGTTTTTAGATAACAATATGTTTAGTAGAAGGTTGACAAACCTTAAGTAATTGCTTAGATGCTCCATCGTTGTACGACTTCTGCGTTGTGTTCTGATAACAGAGTAGATAGAAAATATCTTTCTCCACCTCTGCCGTGCTAGTCGGAATGGAAACTAGCTTTGCCAGTAAGTCCATCAAATTTTTGCGGTAAGTATTGGAAAAAGAGCCAGATCGCATATGCTTTCGCAACACGGGAAGGAAATAGTGCATACTTTTTTGGGCCTTGTCGAACTCTGGCTTCACCTCCTCTGGCATACGTCCTGTTAGCTGATGAGAAAGCTGCTCAACTTTTTCTTTGAAAGCATCTGCGGAATAGCCGAAAAAAGTAGATACTATGCTGCGCATTATTTTTTTTCAATATCATAGGTCATAATCTCACAAGGCGAATAACTTCCAAAAGCATAAAGCACAGAGTTGGCAGAGTTCGCACTCCAGTCGGGATCTAAGAGCAGTAGCTATGCTTTGTACTAACAGCTTCCTTCTGTTCATATCCATGTTTGTGAATTTAGCAGCCTTGAATTCTTCAGCAACCTGAAGATCAGCAATGGACTTCCTGGACATTTCCTCATTGAAACTAGACAATCTGCTTAGATTCCTTATGCAGGAAATCAGAGAGTTTCGCTCAATTGTCAACTCTGTATCAATGTCGGCAACATTTTCGTCGGCGTAAAATTCTCCTTCTGCCTCGCTGTGGAACTGAAACACATGCGAGTAATCTGCGATTTTGTAAAGTTTCTGCCTGCCGTTTCCTCTTCAAACTGCCAACCTTTCCAAAACATTGAGGGATATTTCAATAACATGTCATTCTTCTGAATGTCTTAAAGTTTTTGATTCATTGAAACCAACCATTCTCTACAAATTAGGTAAGGTGAGCCTAGAGCGTTTTCACGAAAGTGACCTTCTTCAGCACTAGGCTTACAGAGTATAGATTCCAGAAATGGGCGGGTTTTTGCGTGAAGGTGTGGAAATTCACCAATCTCCCATAGTTTTTTGAGTGTGCGCTAATAATGATGGCATAACTGTCATCAAAAGAGCACTTTTTACCAAAAAAACATGAACATATAACAACGATAAGCACGCTTAAATAGAGGCGTTCGCTCACGTTCTCGTTAGTGCTGATAACGATGTCAATCCACAGCACATTTTTTTATTATTAACTTGCTCCACCTCGCTCTTATTAGGTCGTCCCGAAAGTTTTTGCGCACGATTTTCAAAAATTCATAATTTCTGATTTTTCCAACCGATTTGACTGCTTTTACTTTTATGTGAAAGGGTAAGTCATGCTCTTTATATCATCTGTTGCATAGATAGGAGCGATAGAAGAAAATAGGTCAAAATTTGAATTTTCTGTATAGGGCCATGAAAAATCGGAGACTTGCAACAAAAATCGGAGCAGTCAGTATTGTAGGTTCCTTCACCAGCTCTTTCTATCAGTGCAAAGTTTGCGCTGATTGAGGGTCTCTATGAAAAGTTACGATTTCCCTAAAAAATGCCAAAATAAACCAAATTCGCCCTTTTGTATTGCTTGCTCAAAAATCATAACTTTTCATAGAGACCCTCAATCAGCGCAAACTTTGCACTGATAAAAAGAGCTGGTGAAGGAACCTACAATACTGACTGCTCCAATTTTTGTTGCAAGTCTCCGTTTTTTCATGGCCCTACACAGAAAATTCAAATTTTGACCTATTTTCTTCTATCGCTCCTATCTATGCAACAGATGACCATTACTAAGCAGCTGAGATGTCATTATAAAGAGCATGATTACCCTTTCAAATGGAAGTGAAAGCAGTCAAATCGGTTGGAAAAATCAGAAGTTATGATTTTTTGAATATCGTGCGCAAAAACTTTCGGGACGATCTGTACAATGTGTTGGCTTTAATGGGTCACCGGAGCAAATCATTTTTAGAGCCGGGAAGCAAAAAAGCCCTAACATGCTTTGTACCACTCGAAAGCTGAGATCATGGGGAATCGACATAGGCCGTCGACTTTTTTCTAGGTCTTCTGCGCCGCGAGAAATGAGGGATTTTATGTGTTTCAAAAATTAACTGATTTTGTTTCCTCACTTTCTGCTCTCCAAATGGATGTTACGAGAAAGTCGACGGTCTACGCGGTGTATCTCTCGGTAGAGGGGGGCTAGAAAGAAGTCGACGGTCTAGTTCGAATCCCCTTTTCCTGAGCTTTCGAATGGTATATAGGTTGCTGGGCGAAAAAACTAACCAGTTTTCAAAAAAGGGGGTGGAGATATTTACTATTAGCTTGCTCCACCCAGCTCCACCAATGTAATGGCTTTTATCGGTTACCGGAGCAAATGATTTTTAGAGCCGGGAAGCAAAACAGCCCTAACATGCTTTATACCATTCGAAAGCTGAGATCATGGAGAATCGACGTAGACCGTCGACTTTTTTCTAGGTCTTCTGTGCCGCGAGATATGAGGGATTTTATGTGCTTCAAAAATTGACTGCTTTTTTGTCCTCACTTTCTGCTCTCCAAATGAATGCTACGAGGATAAATAAATAATATAAATAACATAGATAGCGTTTCTTTTGTAAATTTGTGAGTGTACTTGTTGTTTGAGATACTTAGCCTGCAAAACCTTTTAGTAACAATCCTATTCTCAGAGTACAATACCAATCTCAGCCCAGGTGAAGGGGGTCATCGGGAGTTTGGCCATAAAGTGAAGGGGGTAAGATCCATCACTCCCCCTATCGCAACTATGATGGGGGCTGAGGATATTCGGTGTAGGTCTTGGCGCGAATACTGCGCGCGGGGCGGGCTCCGCTCCAGGTGACGTTTCACACTTGTACCTTTGCTTTTCGCATACTCCCCCCCCCCCAAGGAAGGATTCTCGATCCAATGTTCTGATCACTGATCTAATGTATTCTGTTCTTTAGCAAAGCGCCGTCGTGAAACGCTTGGATTTCCTGGCGCCGAGAAAGTCGTGGGACAACTGAAATCAAAAACTTGGCCAAAGCAACGGGTTGGGCTGATTTCTGAACCCGGTCGTGCTCCAAGAGGTAATCTTATCACGTATTGTTTGCACTTGAAGGCAGCGTCCAGGCAAATTTGGACCCATGGGGTTTTTTTCTTGAAACTGATGAGGGGGTCCTAACTAGCGCACTGCCCAAGCGGCAGGGCAAATGGTTTATTCACAGCTGAGAGTTCTGTCCCCAAAGACCCCGCGCCCGCGCCGTGTACCGTAACCCGAGAACGACTTCGCTCACTTTAACACTACGTTCGCGCTGGGACCCAACCTAAGTGTTAGGGCCTAGGTGTTACGGCGCAGACGCGGAGGGTTTTGGAACGGATTTCTCAGCCATGAATGAATTTTTTGCACTGCTGCTTGGGAGTGCCTTAGTTAGGCCTCCCTCAAAAGTTTCTGAGCAAAAACCACACGTGCCCATTGCCTGGACACTGCCTTTAAAAACAACCCGAGCACACGATTTCCATTTGTTTTTTATTTCCGCTGCAGTAATGATACACCACAAATAAAAAGTACAGAGACACAAAGAAACCATGAATAGCAAGAGGATCCAGCCAATCTCAGTTGCAGGACATTGAATATGATAGGAAAGGAAGAGGCTAAGAGCCCCAGACCCACTAGGACGTGCAGGCAGCTTTAGAAAAGGTTGTGAAAGTGCAGAAAAGTGACCAGGCGTATAGAATTTAGATTTTGACCTTCTACGACCATACTGTCAGATTCTCAGTTACGCTTTGAAAGAACTCAACGGTTCTGTTCCAAGAAGTCGTCTGACTACCGCCTTCGGCTAGACTGGAACGGATGTTAATATGCTAGAGCCGAGATGTTACAATTAGGAGCACATCGGAGGAGGACTAATGTACCTTATGGTCAAGTCTACTGGACAGTTATGAACGGTTGTTGTAGGAGGCCAAGTTTTGTCGCGCAGAAAAGCTCACTGGACCTTTAAGACTTTTTCAGAGTAGAGACCCGTTCAGATGGTACGAAAGAGTTGCTTACGGTGTGGGCGACCGTCATGTTTTGGCTTAGCAATTTTCAATGCAGAACCTCCTGCCCATTCTGCAAAAGGCCTTGTTCAGGCGATACCCTGCAAACTTTTCGTTTTTTGAAACGCTCCAATCCTTTTTTATCTGACTGACAAATAACGCCATCTTCCACAATCGGCAAAAATGCGCAAAACGCTATTCATAAGAAAAAAAATAAACAAGTGCCAAAATTGTTTCTTTTTGCCTTTTTAATTCTTCCTTGGATGCTGAGAAATCAAAGCAGATCAACTTTCGTAAAAAAATTAGTTTACTTTGAAAGGCATGATCAGCTCTTTTCAATGATATATGCTTTTTTCTGAAAATCAACCGCTCCACAAAGTAATGAGAACGAAAATGAAAACTCTACAAACTATTGAAAAGACCGTAGTATATTGTGAGTGGAAAAACAGGAGGAGTAGATGCAACTTTTAAGCAGAGGTAGCGCAGCAAATGATAGCCATTCAACACCGTGTCGCGTAAGCAAAAATGGTGTACTCATGAAAGCGCGCACTGCTTGAAAATTGAACAAAGACCCTTCCTAATGATTAACTCTAGATGAAAAAGTAAAGAGCAACATTGATTTTGCGTTACACCAGATATCGAATGCGCTCGCTCCGTCGAGTGTCTTGTGTTTGTTCAAAAGAAATAATCGGTTCACAGGTTGAGTGTAATGGAGTGACAGAATTTTTCTAGCACATCTGCCGTTGATGGATCCATTGGACAAGTGCGCAATAGGCTTTGTGACTTCCGGATGTCCATCTCCATGCTTGAGTAAGTTTTATAGAAAACAACATCTATTACGCTACAAAATCGTTTCTTCAGATCAAAACATTGCCATAGCCTATGTCGACAAACCATATGCAAAAGTAGGAACAAAGATTGTCGTTGACTTTGGCGCCAAACAGTCTAAGGTCACGGTCACAAAAATGCCATTTGTGCCCACTAAATATTATACAAAATCTTCGTAGAAGCTCGCTTCTCCTATACATTGTTACTTTTTCCACAGTTTTTTTCTCACATCAGGAACATAGCTTGCTCATTCTTTCAAACTGTGATACATGTATAGGTGCACTATCTGCTAATCTGTGAAATTGTTCCATTCCATGCAATCTTTTATTAGCGTAGAGGAGTATAGAGGTTATAGATATGCTCTTGATAAAAAATAAATTATTTATATTGGACATAGTTGTTAATCAAAGGCGTGAGTCTTGCCTTTACTTCTTCTTTTCCTGTTTTTCTTTTTCTTTTTACGTTTACCATCTTTGAAATGAGGGTAACGCGTAACAAATGGGTCTTCTTCCTTCTCATTAAATGGATTTGGAAATCCAGGAAACTGTTCAGAAAGAATCTCTCCAGCTTGTTCGTGCATGTATGAAGACATATCCTTCAGAAAATCATCGAAGTCCGGCGTCGGCTCCTGAACATCGCTGTTTCCTGTATGTTTTTCACTACTGCACCTCAAACCTCTTCTTTACTGTTTGTTTCGAATGAGTAGGGTCGGAATTTTCTAAATCTTGCATGGTGGCTTTTTTTATGCGCCGACGAAAAACCATCATTACGAGGGGAGTGTTCCTCGCTACTGAATGCTTCGCTGGAGTAACTGGAGTGGGAGTGCTAAATCTCGTACGGGACTCATATATGATTTTATGTGTTTTGTAAGGTAAATGTAAACAAAAAAAACCTTTACGCGTTTTTTCCTTTTCGGTTTTGCTGACTTGACGACTTGGACTTGTCTAGGTTTAAGGTCATGAGCTGGAATTGGTTTACCTGAAAGAAAGGAGAAAAAGTTGCTAACTGGGTTGGCGAACTGTAAAAAACTGGGGTGTACTGTACACAGCTTGTTGATATCAATGAGAACAGTGCGAATAAACGAAAAATCAAATATTCGTAGACACTTTTCTTGACAAGAAAATCCGTAGCTTTTTTGATGGTTCCTTAATAACCGAATTACTGCTGGTTCAGTTTATGCACAAAGTTATCTTTGCAAACAGTCGATTCACATAAATTTCTTCGGCAATCATTGAGCAAGAAAGTCTCAGTCAGGTTGACTTACTGTCCTTAAGCTTCCTGGTTTTTATTTTGACAGTTGGTGGAAGAGCTTCTGAGGGATCATATTCGTAGGTAAATTGCAGTGCTCTTCCATATAATTTTGGTTTTTTGATGGAGAGGTGAGCGGGGCGTTGACTCGCTGGAAAAAGTTCTTTAGAGGCTTTTGATGTTGTTCCCAGTTGCCACAGCATAATGTGCGTATCAATTACGGCTGAGACAGAATTAAACGCGGGGTGTGATAAGCCAAGAGTGAAGGTTGTACTGAGTTGTCAGGGAGAGGGTGAGGAGTTTGCAGGCGAAGTGGAAGGATGAAAGGCGTCTAATAAAAAAGCAATTGAACAAGTGTTTTAGAGCAGGGTCGACAAGTGTCACTTTCACCGTTGAACACTATATTCGTGAACAGCACGCTAATTACATGCTAGATTTGGACACATTTTGAGATATTGACTTACCTCCCTTTCGATAAACATAACAAACAGCCCTATCACGACTGGGTATCATCCTTGCAATCAGCGCGTTAAATAACCCTCTCCGACAATTGCCGGGGCAGGGCGCCGGAAAATACGCGTTGCTGACATTTCGCATTCCACTTGCTAATTTTAAGAAAATGCTCAGCGAGTTTTTGAGAGGCCGCCTGTTAAATCTTTTTTTCGCTCTGTCCTTTTGCAGATATATTGCTGATTCTTTGAGGAATCGAGAACTCAGCAAGCGGCGTCCCGAAAAGTCCCGATTGCTTTCCAAAAAATCCGCAGCAGGTTGCGATAAAGCAGCCATCTAATTTTCCGGTGCCCGCCTGCCCCCGGCAAATGTCCGAGCTCTTGCACAACCTACGTTGCACAATCGGCCAATACCGTAATTTCAAAATTAATCTTTTTAGCGGCACGTTCATTTTTGAAAATGAACAAATATGTTTTGGAGATACGCAAGTCACTTCTTTCTTTGCTTAGAATGACTACTGCCGTTGTTTTTTTTACAAATTTCACCCTCAGATAATTTTTGAAAGAGCGCAGCCAAAATTACATTTTTCACTTTGCAGTGATCGCACTTGCGCAGCTGTCATCAGTAAAAAGGAAAGGACTCAGGCTCAGATCACTCGGTGCGGGATTCAAGCTACTAAATGACATAGACTAAATGACATTATTTCTTCGATGAATGCACGCGATGTGTCAGTTGACAGCATTTTTTTTTTGAAATTGTCCCATTAAGCTTGCTTTCACTTCTGGACAAGCTGAGACATGTGTGAAAATGACTATTTCACTCAGATCTCCCTATACTTAGAATTTTACTGTCAAATTTCGCTAAATTCCGTGCACAGCTGTTATTTGAGAGGTTGATCACGAAAATGATACTATCTTTGTGGCGTTTTGGCCATGCTTGGGTACCTTAAGGTAGGTATGCGGCTTTAGGTCGCAGTGAGTAGTCATATTAGGCAGTTTTATGCTACATTCCTTTACCCTGGTCGAGAGCTAGAAAGTATACTTCGTACACAATCCGCGCAATGCAAAAATTCAAGAATGCTTTAGAGATAAGAGTGTGACTTCTTTGCAAAAAGAAATATTAATATACAGTTTGTGTGAAAACGCTGTTGAATTTTTCAACGTAATCTGCTTATTAGCAAGCTTTATCTATCAGTACCGAAACCATTGAGCGTTGTCTCCTTTTTTTTTTACATAATATGCAAGTTATCCTTTCTTATCTTTCGCTGCCGTATTACTACCTAGATGACTTCCTCGGTCTCCGCTCGGGTAGTGGGCTCGAATAAGTCCGGTGGATAATTCTACCACAATGGCCCCAGACGTATGAAGAGTTACCATTCCTGCCCCATACCTGCGCCGAAGCTCTTGTGGTAGTTGTCCTCTTGCCTACTCCTTGCCTCCAAATACCGGATCCTTTTCGTAGCGAAAGGTAAGGGAGTTTTGCCTCTCTGTCTACTGGGGAAATTGTCCGATATTGATTGATAAGTTTCCATTCACTTACAAGTTAACAGATCAAAAAAGTGCCCAGGAATCACGCAAGAGGTAGTCTACATTGTCCGCCGGGACTTATATGCAAGGAAGCAAAAAATCAGCTTAATCCGTTCCCTCAAAAAGATATTCATTTGGAGCATACTAAACCTTACTTTGAGTATCATACATGTATAGATTTTTCCTTATTTTCTTAACCTCTCTCTATTCACCGCTTGCTGCAGGTTGTTTTGCTTGTTCAATCTCTAGCTTCACGACAAGCTGCACAACACATCTATGCAACACCATTTATAAAGGACGAAAGCTATAGTTTTGGTTTTTGTTGCGTGGGATTTCATAATTATGTACTCTACTGCAAGGAAAACAATTTTGTCCTTAGAGAAATGCGAACGTGTAGAATTTTGAAATGGGTTGCTGTCTAGAATTTTATAGAAATTTCGAAATAGACGAAGCCATTGATAACTAGCATCAGCCCACTCGAAGCGTTGACACAGGGTTTCGCAATAATTATTGTTATTGAAGGCAAAGCATAGTTAACTTACCCAATAACTGGCAACTATGAACTAGTACAATGAGGATGGCTAACATATTGGTTACCTCTGCCGTGCGGTTGTCACGATTTATAAGCAAGACGGAGTGGCTGTTACTTTTTTTCGACTATCTGTATTGTACTTGACTAGCAAGAAACATTGTACGACAAGCTATTACCGGCTACTGCCTGATCCTGTTATACGTTACAAGCAAAAAACAAGCCATTACTTCCGCTATATTTTTATTACATGTATAAATTATTTGATACAATCCGTTAGCAAGTCACCACCTTTGACTCATTCGACTGTCTGCTTTAAGCGGTGACAAACCTGTAGAATTCAAATTCAAAGAAGCCGAATGTGGTAGTTCTGATGGGTGCTCGGCTGTCGAAGGTGGGATCTGCGACCGTGTGCGAACTCCAAAATCCACATATTCACCGTGGTGGAGATTACGAAAGTCAAAGGGTGGTGGTTTTGGTGGTCCGTCAGGTTCTCTTGCTTCCATACTTGCTCCTGAACTTTTTGGAGGTACATGCTCTGGAATGTGATGCGTCTGGTTCGCAGTTGACCAGCGGCAGTTGGGGCAGTTGTTTGTGAAAGCATCGATGCTTCGATAACCCCCTTCGTTCTCGTACGCCAAGGGCCTCCTATCACTCAAGCTATTCTGGACGGCTGGATCCGTGTACGGTGCTTTAGAGCTGCTTTGGACATCGAAAATCTTTGAAGTTTGCCTGGAAAAACATTTTGTGCTTTCGGTCCAAATCACCTAAGTTCACAAAGCTTATGTGTGAGTGTTCTACGACCAACATCCGGCGATGTATACAAAACAGAATATTGCACATGGTTCGAACATAATCGATGAGTGAGGCCAAAGGTGCCGTTGTAACTTCAAATTTCATAAAATGTCAACACCCAAGACTGCTGTACAGGGTGGTCCACATGAAATGTGACGCACAAAAGCTTTCGTAACTTTGCTAGAACTCGATAAAATTGAGAGCCTTTATTTTCATCTGATAGAAATTAAAATTCCGTATAAGACATTGTAGATTACTTCTAAGATATCCATCTTTGGTTTTGGTGAGAGAATTTATTCTGCCCGGAGAAAATTTCAAAATTCGCACAATGGTTTTTGACCGAACTTCGTCGCAAGATCTCCTTCCAAAGAATCATGAAATGGATCTGGAAGAGCAGGCGATTTGCTCACAGATAGGCCAGAAAGAGAATTCGTGGGTTCAAGAATGCTTGAGAGGAAAGGCCAAACAGCGTTTTCTCATATGTGTTCAACATGATGTTTGACGAGCTGCAAAAAATTCATTTTAGTCTTTTTCATCCCATGTTTCAAAAATAGCTTCTCCATATTCTCTTGTCCCGTTGTGCTTGTTTCCGACTTCGGTTCTTATAAGGGAAGGATACCAGATCGCACTGAAGAATTGAAATGTATGCATATCACTAGACGCGTCTTGATGAGCCGATTGCAAATCTACTATGCTCTTTTCTGGAAGAAATCACGAGCGTTTGAATGTCCAAATTTGACAAGCATTCAGTGCCACTTCTTTAAAAACTACTTGTTCAGAAACACTTACTCATTTGTTCGGTGTATGTATGCATTCCTTGTAGTCAATGCACCCAAAACTATGTCAATTAGTCACTCCCAAGCTAGTTTTTGAAACACACTACGCTTCAAAATCCCATTAACTTCACATCCTCAAACGCCCATAGCTTCTTCTAGAAAAGCTCGTAGCAGATAAGAAAGGTAGATCTGGAATCAGCTCATCAAGACGCATCTAATGATATGCATATCATTTCGGTTCGCCTCTGCGATCTGGTATCCTTCCCTTGTCAGTAAGATTTGGTCAAGCTTGAAGGTTTATCAAAGTCATTCGCCATGACAACGAAGATCGCGGTTTTTGGAGATTCTGGAAAAGCATCGAAAGCAAAGTTTGAAGGGCTGTGGCACTTTTCTGGATCAACGGTAATACCGTAGACGCTTTTGGGAATTTTTAGCATGACTAGACACCAATCTACAGCGAAAAGAAGAATTTGCAGTTGTGTAAAATCCATGGTTTGGACACTGAAAAAAATGATATTTGGCCCTCTAGCTCGCCCATCCTTATACCCACAAATATTATTTTCTGTTGCCTGGAAGGAAAAAGTCTGCCCTTCAAAACCCGTGTCATTTGACTTGCCAGAAAGAAACCTGATGAGAGTTCGAGAGCAGAAACCATCGCGCGCAAATCGAAGAACTTTTTATAGAGGTTCGAAGGAGAAAGAACGATTTCAAATAAACCAGGGACAAATTATCTCAAAAGTTAGTTAAAAGTTTTTATACAGAATTCTATTCTCTATCAGGTAAGCACAAAAGCTTCTGATTTCATTCAGTCCTTGCAGAGTTATAATATTTTCTTGTTGTGTCACACTTCATGTGGACCACCCTGTATATTATAATGAATAGTTAATATTGTTTTGAACAATTTATTTAGTGTGTGGATCATCTAGAGGTGTTTTTGGAATTGCCACCAATATATGTTCAAATACAGATTCGCAATAAGTAGATGTAATGTTCTAAACATGGACAAATGCAGCAAACACCAAGCTTGCTTACTCGTGGGATCCATGCAGTGTGCAGCACATATAATGACTTACATATTCGAATTTGCGGCTGCGACTATCGGCTGTGCTTAGAAGTAAATGGTCAGAACTTAATCCAGCCATTCCAAACAGATGTGCATTTTAAGACTCGCCTTAAAAGGCTAAATTTAAATATATTTCTAATATCTGCCAAGCGACTCTCTGGACGGAGTTACGAGCGCTGTGATAATGAGAAATTTTTCGAGTTTCTACGAATATAGTTAGTTGAAAGTCAGCTTGATGACGCGGATTTACAGTGACCCTGGGTATTCTAATTACAAGGACGAGGCACATTCACTAAAAACCTGAGTGTTTTTGACACATCTTTCTGGAGTATGCATCAAAGAACTGCTGACAAATCGCACATTAAAACGCTCCTAACTTCATCCAGGTAGTCGCTTGGCAGATGGTAAACATACATTTGAAATCAGCGTTTTAAGGCGAGCTCGACGATAAATGGCTTGTTTGGTATGAGTGGGGTGTTCTGACCATTTCCTGCTTAGTTAAAAAATCAAAACAGTGAAATTAGAGTTTTTCATTTACCTCATCGACAATAATTGTTGAATCAAGATAAATGTAGAGCTGCTTTACCTCAGTTTGTAGTAAACAAACTATATAACGCAATTCAATTTTGTTTTCTTTTGTGAAACTCACTTTTCGTAGTTCGTCACCTTCAAATCATCTTGCGCGTCGAGTTGTGTGGATTGCGGCGGCTTATCCAGCTGCGGTTCAACTTGTGCTGGTCTTGTTTGGAGTACAACGTCAACTGGGTACTCATTATAGCCATGAATCCCGCTTGGGGTTTTCACAGACAGCGTCCCGCTCACTAAGTATAACTTTTGAGAGGTTTGCTACAAAAGAAGCGAAAATTTTTCATTACCTTGCTGTTGGATCCCTTTAGGGAAGCTACTAAAACTTTTGAATTCACCCTGCTGACGACCCGACGGCTCTGGTCTTACTACGAAATATGCATCAAATGGACCGTAACGGATGGGCTGCGGAGTTTTCGCATATGTTGCATCGTCTTGTATCTGTACATTCACCCACTTTGCCCGCTCTTTTGATTTTTGACTCCTGTTTCTGTTCGAGGAGTAATCGGGTGAGCGTGTATGTTCTCTCTGTCTATGCTTCTTGCGATATTTTTTCGTTTTTCTTTTAGGCTTTGCAGTACTTCGCGTTGTAGTCTCTTCATGCTCGTATGATGGGAAGGGACCACTAAGTGGCGAATACCTTCCGGGAATTTCGTTTTTGGGTTCTTTTGATTGGTGTGGGTACACTCCTGCTACGACGCCCATATTCACTCCGACTACTTTACCATCCGGTGGCTTGCGAGGCCGTGTTCGCTTTTTCTCAGCGGAGTCTTGCTCACCGCTATACCTTCTTCTTTTCTTCCCTCGTCCAGAATCCTCGTAATGTGCTGAATCCGAATGTTCGGAGTCTAAGCCATTCCCACTCTCTTTCGATCCGTTCCCGTTTGGGTGTCGATATCTATGATGCCGCTCAGGTTTTTCGTGTTCTTCTTCATACTCCTCTCGGGAGTTCGCTTGTTCAGGTTCTGCATTTGCATGAGAATTCTCCTCTTCATATTCTTGTTCGTTATGCTCCGGCTCTGGGCCCTGTGGTTCTTCTTCTGCATCTTCTTCATCATCATCCTCCTCTTGTGACTCATCTTGTCCTTGTTCTTGTGCGGTATCATCTTCCCCATCCTCTTGTTCCTCCTCTTCGGGTTCTTTGCTTGCTGATTTTTCCTTGTCTGCCTCATAGTCTCCGTCGTACTGCTTGTCATCGTCTGGATACTCCGGCGTATCCTTTTGGAGTTCATCATGAAACGTATGGTCACCGTCATCCTGTCGTGAGCTCTGAGTACTTCCTATTGAATAGTCGTCTGTACTATCTTTCTCCTTTTTACGATACGGGTAACCATGAGCTATTCCATATACTGGTAAAGGAAGCTGCTCCTCATAAAGGTATGGCGTCGATTTACTGTATCTTGGTAAGATGTTTGATTCATAGTGCTCTTTGCTTAAATCTGAAAAATATCGTCATCATGTGATGAAAAGATTAGTTTTCTGTCAGAATGCAAATTACAAATTAGTTTGACAGTTTGCCAATTCTTTTCCAAAACGATCTTTCTGAGCGCAATAAAGAACACTACAAACATCAAACCTTTGACTATATAGTGTAAGCACTTATGGGATCGTAGCCACTCTGTAAAATTTTCTAGAATGATACATTTCCGAACATTTTTTAAGAATAAATCTGCACTTTGAGAGAGCTTAACTTGCTCTCAAATGTACTAGGATCAAGCAAGTTTTGCTCATTATACAGCCGATAATCGGTTCTTCAACTGAGCGAAGTTTGGACTTTACGGCTTTTTTCTACGAGAAGATTTTCCCTAAAAATCAGAAATAGCCACTTTTTTCAGCATTTTGAAAATTCCAAAAAAGGGCCTTGTTGGGATTTTTCAATCTTTTCTCCTCGAAACGACGAGAAAATGCTGTCGTTTTCCTAGTATTAGTTGTACTAGGTCCATCTAGCTGTACATGGCGAACTTCGAACAGTCTCTTCTTACCTGAGATTTTTATGCAGCATAGACGGGCCTCAGCGACTAGCCAAGTTTGAGACAAGATTTCTAAGCTCAGATTTCTCAAAAATTCAATGTTGACAAGCATTTTGTGGAACAAAACTTCGCAATCGCTATACATAATTTTTGAAGAAAAATTGTCGGCTTTTCTTGGATTTAGAGCAAGGAGAGTGAAAGTAAAGAATTTCGTATTTTTGTCACTTGTCTTTGAAGACATGAAGCTCCGGCTTGAACAAAGATTTGCGAAAACGAAAGCATACGCTAGAAACTAGAAGAATCAGGCTTTCAGATTCTGTGAAAGGTTTTGGAGAAATGGTTTTTCTTTGAGAACCAGCTTTTCAATAAGAGTAGAAAAACGTGCATTAATTATGAGACAACTTATTAGTGGACCACTAATCAAGGCGCTAGATTGCATCCGCGAACTAGTACTGCCATGCGTTTCCCAGTATTTGCAGATTTTTGAACTGCGCTTATGTTTCTTTATATATCTTATATATAAAGCTGAATGTCTGTTTGTCTGTCTGTCTGTCTGTATGCCTGTCTGTCTGTACGTATGTTCCGAATAGAAAATTCCATTTCTGAACCGATCCGGACTTGGCACACATACACTTCGGGCCCCGGCGGGCGTCATAGGCTACTTTTCGCGTCGATCGATATCGATTTTATCGATTTTTTGCAAAATTTGAGCTACGGGGCTGGGAGTTGGCACAGGGGAATAATCGAGCATGCTGATTACGAATATAATAATGACAGGGCCGGGTGGAGCCGGGTAAGTCCACTAGTTAGATATAAAGCTGAATGTCTGTTTGTTTGTCTGTCTCTGTTTATGTATGTACGTATGTTCCATAGAAAATGTTATTTCTGAACCGATCCGGACCAAACTTGGCACACGTAAACTTTGGGGCGGGGCGGTGTCGTATGCTACTTTTCGCTATCGATCGGCATCGACTTTATCGACTTTTACCGTTTTTTTCAAAAGTTTGACCTGCGGGGCTGGGAGTTTGCACAGGGGGTAATCGAGCAGGCTGATTACGAGTACAAAATAACTTTTTGGAATTATCGATTACTTTTATCGATTTTATCGATTTTATGCAACGTTTGACCTACAGGGCTGGAAACTTGTACAAGGGGTAAGTGAGCATGCTGATTACGAAAAGAAAACGGCGATAGGGAATTGGCAAGCAGAACTGGGCACATGAGTTTGTGCTGGAATAGGGATAGTAACCTTTAACATAGTGTTTTTACCGGCCGGGTGGAGCCGGGTACGCCAGCTAGTTGAAATTAGTTCAAATCAGGGACAGCTATGCTTGCACCCCAAGGTGGCATCTCTGTTAGATATAGTTGATTTTTTCATAATTTTTGCACACTTTCAGAAATTTGTTTCAATAACCATAACTTTTCTAACCTTTGATAGTATCATGGTGTTGTGATTGGCTTGAGCTTCGGTGCTAAGCCGGAGTTTATTGAAGAATTTTACTTTTTTCCAAAAAAACTCCAAAGACCCAGACCCGCTCATACTGAGTGAGAAAATATCATTTTTATTTTTATATTTACTTCGCCGCTGACGAGTAAGCTAATCTTCATTTTTACAATGTCAAAAGTTCTTGGTCTACTCTCGGCATAATGATTGAAAATCTAGTTGCTTCGCTCTCAAAATTTTTGATATGTAAGATTCACAACCACAGGTCAAGAGCTTGTGAAATATTCAGTCCATAAATTTCCGTGAAACATATTTGGTCGTTTCATAGGTTCGTAACTTTTTTATACAGTAGCCATTTTTTGTTGAAGCGGTTGATTTACGGCACACTTGTACTAATCAAAAGAACCAATGTTGTTCTACAAGAAATGTTGCTCGTTTTTGACGCAAATTCAAACCTCCTCGTTTGACGACTTTTCAAAGCAAAGTTTTTTGAGAGGCAAAAATTGGCGATCTCGGCAACTGCAACTTTCGATTCATATATGGAGATTTAGTAGGAATATTTTTTCGAAATGTTAGAAGTGATGAAATACAGCTTTTACGGTTATGGTGCATATAAAAGTAATTTCTTCATCTAAAGAAACAATATAGAGAAGGACAAAGCGTACTTCTGCAAAAGTAGATCTTTTGCGTTTGGTACAATTTAGAAAATTCCCTACTCTAAAAAATTTTGGGAGAGCGTAGAATGTTAGCCAGAGCTTGTACTCATACATCTACATCACTCAAAGGGAAAGGCCTTCAGTTGAGGTGGGGTTTCCATACGTGATGCATATCATTGTGCTGGTTTTGGGGCATTAATAACAAACCCGTGTTTCTTAGTTGCTCAATGATCTTCTGGAAAAAGTTACGAGCGATGGTTTCCCTAGGATGACCACGGATCGCTTAAATGCGGCGCCGAGAAATGTCAGTTGGGGAGGGTGGCCGAGTGGATAGCTGTTGTGATCAAGGAGAAAGTGTTAAAAAGTTTGGAATGCTTATGTTCCAAACATTCTCGCATTTTTTGCAAATTATTCAACGGGTGCCGGGTGTTTCTCTGCCTTAGGGCCCTTTGAGGATGCATATCAAACAATACAATCTACAAAATGGAAGAATGTTTGGAAAAGTATTCCGAACTTTTCACCACTTTCTCCATGGTCTCAACAGCTATCCACTCGGTCATCCCTCCACAACTAACATTTCCCGGAGCCGCTAACTTAAGCGATCCGTGGTCACACTGAGGGAAACTATCGCTCATAACTTCTCCCACAAAATCATTGAGCAGCTAAGGAACACGGATCTGTTATTAGTGCCCCAAGACCAGCACAATGATAAGCATCACGTGTGGGAACCCCACTTCGACCGAGGGTCCCTCCCTTGTTAGAAAAATCTATCATTCGTTAAGCCCAATAGGAGGCCGACTAAACAGCGCGCAAATCTCAAGCGGTAGCAGTCAAAGAGAGAACTACTGACACCTTATTCATACAGTTCTTGGCATATAAGCTGCTGCATTTGTCAGTATACCAATCTTGCTTGCTACCAGCCCATCTGCCTACATATGAAGATAACATTGCGGGACGCGGACCAACTACGGATGACATTTGCCGAAATCGGCAATTTTTGCCTTCCAAAAAACTTTGCTTTAAGAAGCCATGCAACAAGGGAATCTAGGTTTGCTGTGGAAACGAACAACAGTTCATGTAGAGCAAATTAGCTCTTCCGAATGGTACAGGTACTTTGTTGTAAACTAACCGTTTCATCAAAAAATGGCTACCAAAATAAAAACTTACGAACTTATGTGTAGCACAAGTCTCCAACAAACATTACCCCTGTGTTTGGCTATTTTTACAAATCTTCATCTTCAACTTTTTAACTAGCCCTGATAGTTGGATAGAGTAAACAAAATGCAAAACTATATATTTTTGGCATCTAGCCGGCTTCTCAAATATCAATGATAGTATTTTTTCGTTGCTGTCAATTTCCACATTTGGGCAACCCAATCGTCACAGAAAATGAACTGCGAGCAACCAGGTGTCATTCGATGCAATTTTTTCTACTCTTTCTGGTAGATTTCTTTTCCTCCTGATTTGTATAATATTAGAGGATAAAATCATTATAATTTTTCTTTCGAGACTCGTCCCACGCTGTACCCGGAAAAATCGGAAATCACTATTTCAAATCGTTAAATGCTCAGTTGCTTGTAAAATCAGCGTTTAAGCTGTTTTTTGAAGCTTTAAATTTTGAAGATCTGTGTTTGAATCGGTGTGTTTCACGACTTCGCAAAAGTAAAGGCTTTTAGGAAAATTAACTTAGGAATTCCTGCAAAGATAGTTGAAGAGGACAAAATAGTTCATTGTATTGCATTTTGTTTATTCTATCCAGCTGTTAGAAAATAAAAATTTTAAGAAATAATTGATGAAAATTGTAAGGAATAGACTGACTCAGAATGGGTAGAAACCATGGGTTATAGATTCAAACGATTATTCGAGCGGACATCAAAGTAATTTGAACAAAAAAATAGCTCTTGAAAAGAGGAAGAAATTTTGCGTCGAATTTTGTTTAGAGTATTTGTCTATCGTTATTTTAAGTTCTTTGAGTATGGGTCTAAAGAACGGCACGAACTTTCAGACCGAACTAATAATTCTTCAAAAGTTTTGGAAAATTCCTACGACAGATTATTGTTGCACCAAACACTACAACCTTCTGAATACTGAGGTTTTGAAACTCGATTATTACTGTTACTAACCTTTCAAAGTAGATGAGCATTATAGCTTTAGAACTTGAAAGTTTCAAAACATAGGGTACGTCAGTGCGCATACGCGAAATTAGAAATGCTGCGCTTCTCTCCGCAAATGCATTTCTCGCCGAGAAAAGGCAACTCTTAGAAAGAAGAGAAAAAGCTGCAACAAATGGCAACGAGACTGTTTACCATTTTATGTGTACGAGATCAGAATAAGCCGAATATGACATTTGGTTGCTTTAACCCGTTGACGACGACGTAACTTTTGATTTAACTGGCTTGGCTTCGGGAAGGCGGGGCTTTGTGACCTAATTAAGGACGCTCGCGTCCGCGACGCAGTCTGCGCCTCCCTCGTGAGCATGCTCTTTGATCATTACCTGGCCTTAATAAGGTCACGAAGCCCCGCCTTCCCGAAGCCAAGCCAGTTGAATCAAATGGTATAATGTTGCTTGGCGGCGCTGTGGGACGTCGCGATTTTGCACAGCACTTTCGTTGTGGGAAGGTTTTGTGGTTATTCGCGAAACCCAAGGCTGTTTTGTAAACAGCCTTGGACTTCGCGATAAACTATGGACATTTTTCAAACGACGGGCCCTACAGGTCCCAAGAGTGCAATAAGTAGGAAAAAATATGGATTTATGGAAGGGATACTAGACCTACAAAGGTTATGACCTTGCAACAGGTGTGACGGTGATCCACATCGCCCATGGCATCAGAAAACCCGTGGGTAACCAGTAGTCCACATCGTCGTCAATGGGTTAAAAGATATATTTCAAGATTTTTGAAAGACAAGCCACAGAGCTACGAAAAATTGTTATAAATGGCAGAAGATTTGCCCTGTCTGCTGCTTCTTGAAGCTCCCTCAAGTTCTCTCAAAATTTTTGTAAACTGCGAATATTAGACATGGTGAATATGAAGTGTTGTGATCTCCAGCGATTATCTCAGAACTATCTCAATAAATCACATTGTGGATATGACAGCTGGGAGGAAAAAATTTTGTGTAAGATACAACTTTTTTGTTCATTTTTGCTGTAAAGAACTTGTGGGTCAATTCAAGTAAACTGACAAACGTTCTGCATCGACCACATCGAACTGCAAAATGAGGCTTTCAGGTTGGGAGATATTCATGGAAATTGGTTTTATCTACCTTTAAAAACGGCGGCAAAATCCTTGGAATTGCCTGGAAGGATGCGTAAGCCCATATCATCAGCTTGCTTGTCTGATTGTTTAGTCAAGTAATTGAGCAACAAGTCCGCTGTTAAGAAGTTAGCAATCTTACCAATCTCAACAGGAAAAGTGATTTGCAGATTTAAGTCACAGATGATACAATCTGGGGTTCACTCTATTGCAATTAGGTTTCTGAAAAGCTTAGAAATAAGATCTGACATTGTCAGTAATAGTATCATCTTTCACTTGACTGTGAGAAATTTGTTCTAATCGAACGCTAAGATGATTTATGATTTCGAAGAAAACGATCAAATCGGTTTCACTGGCTTTTGCAAATTATAATGCATTGCCCACTTATTAATATAAGGTTTGTATCAGTGCTGATTTTCCAACCAAGTCCTCAAACAGAATCAAGCCATTTTGGGCTTATTCTAGTCCCCCAAAGCGTCATCAGGGTATATAAATTTTCGAATTGATTCCGGAGGGGTAGAGAACGAACACCTTAATTAGGCAGCGCTTCGCGGACTGCTGGTCATTTCGTCCTACTGTTGTGCATTGTGTTGGGACCAGTAGTCCGCGGAGGCGATGCCTAATTGAGGTGTTCGTTCCTTCACCCATTCCGGAGCCATGAGACGAGAAGTCAGCAGTTTGCTATAAACTAATTATGATGCTTCACCGCTTTATCAGAAAATGTCTATCATCTATACATATACATATATCTTATATATAAAGCTGAATGTCTGTCTGTATGTCTGTCTGTATGTCTGTCTGTCTGTACGTATGTTCCGAATAGAAATTTTTATTTCTGAACCAATTTGGACCAAACTTGGCACACATATACTTCGGGGCAGGGAGCGTGTCATAGGCGACTTTTCGTTATCGATCGATATCGATTTTATCGATTTTTTGCAAAATTTGAGCTACGGGGCTGGGAGTTGGCAGGGGGGTAATCGAGCATGCTGATTACGAATATAATGACAGGGCCGGGCGGAGCCGGGTTTGCCAGCTAGTATATATATATATATATATGTGTGTATTTCATGTATATACATATATACAGGGTGTCCGTAAAGTATGTATACACTGTTTGATCGTTAATATCTTTCTTCCTAAGAAGTCTTTTGCCTTGCTTCAGGTACCTTTTTGTAGAGCTGGTTTCAACTTAGATTTGCAGTATAGAACGAATCACCCATCTCTCTTCATTACTGTGGGATTACGGTAGAAACTATAAAGCCACGAAGGACCATATTTTGCCTCAGAAAGGAAACAAAACAGCCTGAAAGCTTTTACACTAGGCTAATTAGAGTTGTTTTTTCTAACTGTAAAGTCACCAACTTATTATGATGCTTCATGTAAGAGTTATGCCTGGTAAGAGGTAGCGGCCATTTTTTCAATGTTCCTAAAAAGTGCGGTTACACCGTTCAGAAAGCTGCAATCTTGTGAATAGTTGAGTATTGAACTCAGCGATCATAAAAACCCTATTACACAAGTTTTCACATTTTTTGAAAAATTCTGAGACGGCAGCTTTTTCCACATTGACACCCGTGTTTCAAGTTTGCCGTAATCCTACAGTAATGAAGAGCGATCGGTGATTCGCTCTATACTGTAAATCTAAGTTGAAGCCAGCTCTACAAAACGGTACCTGAGGCAAGGCAAAAGACTTGTTGGGAAGAAAGATATTAACGATCAAACAGTGTATACATACTTTACGGGCACCCTGTATATATATATATATATATATATATATATATATACATGTATATATATACTCAAAAATTGTTAGTTTGGAGGGTATGTGCGTTATAGAAACGCGCGCCGCTCAACCGATTCAGCTGAAACTTTGCACACATATGTTTTCGACCCCTGCAGATGATAGGCTACTGTTTGCGGCGATTCGTTGGGTTCTTCTATCAATTTATTGATTTGTTCACGTTCTTCTAAGGAATTGAAGGCTTATCATGTTTAATCAAGCATTTTCCCATAGTCATGTAAAGGAGGGCGGTGAAGCTCATTTCAACCTTAGGATCACGAGCATGTGATTTCGAAGCGGATGTCTCAGGGTGAGTCATCCATGCTATATAAGAGGGGGGAGGCTCGCAGTGCAGGTATCCAATGGCCTGGGTTGGACCGGGAAAGCCAGCTAGTAACTTACAATAACGGGCTAAGGGTGTTTACGTGGTTTTGTTGTGTGTGTCTATCGTCCGTTAGAAATTCGAGAGCGTGTTCCAGCCAACGTCCTAAGCCCAAATTTTGCATAGCACACGCTATCTGCATGAAAGCCCACCATGCAAAAGCATGAGCGGATCCGCTGAATGGATCCTTTGAAAATTGCGCGTCACGGATCCGCTTGACTTCTGACCAGCGAAACTGGGCCGGTACCAGCACTTTTTGCGAAGTCATGGATATGTTTGACAAGCTAATGTGCAAGCCATGGGCATTAACCCAAACAATTGAACTAAACTTGATTAGTTTACGAAAACGACGCCAAAAAGAATAAGTTGCATAAATGTTCACTTTGCCAAGATTACCTGATCGTTTGAGAAGATCTTTGCACAGGGATGTAGCCCACGGCGATTATTGCAGTTACGGCGACTATCAGGCCATAAAAGTTAAAAAACCAATTCAAATTCGCATTAATCCTTCTCGGAATTTCATCCACGCGAAAATACCGATCACAAACAAAAAGCTCAGGAATGAGTAGTTGTTTACAAATCATTTGTGATAGCCTGCATGGCTCGTGACTTTCAATGCCATTATTATGCGAGAGTGAATTAGGCATACAGAAAGTAGGGCCAATGCGAGCCTCTGCGAAGCAGAGGTGACACACTGGTCAAAATAAATTGGCTAAAACAAATTTTTTTGAGTTCATAGTTTTCGACAGACTATATGAGCATTGTGTCGTGGCTTGACTGATATAGAAAACCCAGTATGCAATATTTGAATGCAACTGTTGAAACAAAGATTGAAAAGGAAACAAATTTGTGTGCACAGCCAAGACAAATGATCAACGCACCATCTTCCTTTTCCTTCAAATTCTCTGCGTTAGAAGTGATTAGAAATAGAATCGAATGGAAGAGCACCGTGAGAAGTTCCATCGATTCATAGCAGTAGCAGGTTCGCTTTTGTAGGAGAGGAACCGGAGTCGTTCGAGTCGCATTACATGAAGCGTCTTACGAAATACACAACTCGCTTTGTGTTTTTTGCTGATGAGTACGTAAGGAGAGCATAATAAAGGCCGGATTCCATCAAGTAACGTTACGAGAATTGTAATGGTAGTTATGTGATAGTGCGATCACTGCCGGATGTTGTTGTTTGAGTAACAGATTTATTACCTAATAACGCCAAGTACTTCCGTTACGTTTGCTTTGCTCTTCATTACTTTATTTGAACCTGTTTTGAATGCGTGGAAACATTTTGGTTTTTTAGGCTACAAATATCAAAGGTTATTTCAACAATGCGAGCTTTTCCCTAAAACGAGTTGCGCGCAGTGTCCTAGCGCAGCGGTAAATTTGAATTTAGCTTGCCCACATCAGACGATAGCATCAGGCCAACTGCCATCTGACTGCAAGCAGTGATTTTTCGCATTTTTGAAGATCGACGTGTACTCTTCTCCACAGTAGAAGCCCCTACTAACAATGAGCGTGCTTTTGTTATCTGCAGGGTCACTTACTAACTGAGTGCATGTTACGAAGAAGTGAAAGAACATTGGAAGATTCAAAACGAAGATAATGACAGGGCGCATGTGTCAGGTGCAGCTAACCCCTCAGCAAGTTAAGATGAAATTTGTCCTAAAATGGTGGTTGAGATCCCCTACCGCCGAAGAAAGCCGCGGTCCTTTCCCTCTCCCCTTTATACAACTTGTGTGATGAACACCATTGGAACTATTTCTGAATTTCGCTACATATAAGGATATCAACATCTTTATGCTGACCTCGAGGTGAAGGTCTTTAGCTGCCTCTAATGAGTACCGAAGTCGAAATTCGTGATGATCTCGTCGTATAGGCTCACATGTTACACGAAAGGTCTTCACCAGCAGTTATACAAGCTTGAGGGTGAGCTTTCAGAAGGAATGGAAGTTTCTTGGTGCAGCTAATCATCTATATATATATATATATATATATATATATATCAGTGGCGTACCGAGGGGGGGGGGGCGGGGGGGGGCGCCCCCCCCCCCCCCCGAGAATGGGTCGCGAAATTTTTGAAAGTTACCTATATGGGTTATAAAAATGTGCAAACGACTTGTTTATTTTTGTAAATAATTAAAATAATTTTTAAAATTTTTTAAAAATTCAAATTAGCCTTATAAAAAAAATTTTTTCGGGGGCGTGACTGACGCCACGCCCCCTTTTTCCAGATTTTAGGGGTTGGGGACCCACAAAAATTTTGACAAGCGCCCCAAAAATTTTTTCGGAGTGCGTGGCTAACGCCACGCACCTTCATTAGAAAAAATTTTTTGTCGCGCCCCCCCCCCCCCGAGCCGAAATCCTGGGTACGCCACTGATATATATATATATATATATATATATATATATATATATATATATATATATAACTCAATGTCTGTGAGGATGTTCGTTTAGTTGTTCGTTCGTTATAGAAACGCGCGCCACTGAACCGATCCGGCTGAAACTTCGCACACGTATATTTTCGACCCCGGCGGTGGTTTAGAGCTACTTTCCGCGGCGATTCGCCGGGCCTTTCTATCGATTTATTGATTTGTTTACTCAAACCTAAGAAAATGAAGGGCCATCATGGCAACCAATCATTTTTACATATAAGCATGTAAGCAGGGGCGGTAAAGTCCATTTCAGTCTTAAAGTTGGTAGGGTGCGGCAGTTAGTCTGAAAGCGCTTTATGCGCATGTTAGAAGAAATCTGGAGGCGTAAGTTTACAAGTTCTGTTGGCTTAACTAACTTGAACTCTCGGGTGAGACCGGGGCCACAAGCTAGTAACTTATAATAACGGGCTAAGGGTTGTTTACGTTTGTGTGTGTGTGTGTGTCTAAATCTCTGTCTGTCATGAAATTCATGGAGCGAGTTCCAATGAATTTCTTGAGCCCAAATTTTGCACAGAGCATGCTAATTACATGGGAGTCCACTGTACTAAGGCATGAGCGAATCCGTTGGTGGATCCCTCAAAAAATACGCGTCAATCGGATCCACTTGGCTTTTGGTCAGTAAAATTGAGCCTGTAGCACACAACTTTTTGCAAGGTCACGGATTGTTTGACAAGTTAATGTGCAAACGATGGACTTTAGCTCAAAAAATTGGACTAAAGTTTACTAATTTGCAAAAACGGCGCCGAAAAGATTTGGTTGCATAAGTGTTCACTTTGCCAAGATTTTACCCGATCATTTGAAAAGATTTTTGCACAGAGATGTAGCCCACGGTGACATTGAATCTTATGGCAAATGCCAAGCCATGAAAACTCCAAAAACCGATTCAAATCAGCATTTGTTCCTTTGGGAGAAGTTTCATTCACGCGAAATTACCGATCTCATATGGAAAAGCTTTTAAAATGAATAGTTGTTTACAAATCATTCGTGATAGTCGGCATAGCGCAGTGAGTTTCATCGTCACTTTTGTGCGAGAATGAGTAAAGCATACAGAAAGTAGGGCCAGTGCGAGCCTCTGCGAAGCAGAGGTGACGCACTGGTTCCTAATAGCTGCTCAGAATGAAGGTTGGTATGAAATGATATATGGCTAACCTCTGGCACTACCTCCGCACGTCGAGGACCGAGGTAATCTTCCGCCTTTCCATTTTTTTGCATACAACTTTTATAATAAATATTATAGTAAGACTAATGTAAACCACTCTACATATTAGGTGAAAGAAATAGGCACATTCAATCTGGCATTTGGGACCTGATTATTGACGAATTTACACAAATACTCTTTTGCTCATGTTTTACTTGCCTTTCTGCTCAATTTTTAGATAGCAACAGATTTGCTTTCTTTTGGTCTTTTTTGACGCAAATACCTAACCGATCCTGTCAGACTTATATTCTTATTTTAAAGATAATGCTATATCGAATTTATCGCAAGAGTTCTGCAGAGTATCTCCAAAAACGCTTTGTTTTGTATATTGAAAGCATGGCGCGGCAAAACAGAGCATCTCGGAGTTCTACTGTGGTGGATTGCTTACTTCTCAACTATGAAAACAGGGCAACTCCGAGCGCACAGCATGCTGCTCCTGCTAAAACCTACTCTAAAAACGTGCAACGTGCATGTAAGCCTTTCTTACGCGCTCTCTTACGATCCACTCGCCAAAATTCAAGATGAAGAGCATCGGTGGATGGGTTTTCGCCATGAAATGATTTCAAGGTCTTAAAATTGAACATCTCATGCGACTACTTAATATATCTTGTTCTAAAACTTGTAAACTTTTAGAAAGTCATAAAACACTTATTACGTGTTATTTGGTGTCCATCTGGCAATAAAAATCGTGCCTTTTGACATACACCCATTTTCGCGTCTTTGGATTTTTAGGATCAGCGCGTCGGATTATCCCAGATGCGCAAAAAATTTAGATCAAGGAGTTGCCGAGCCAGTGCCTTTAACTGACTCTCCTTACGCTAATCTCTCGAAAGTTTTAGAATATTCTTTTTGCTTGGAACAGTAGTTCAAAGAGATCGAAGAGACCAATGAGCCGTCTTCCCTGAGTTTCCTCTTTAGCACTCATCCACGACTCCTAACAAATTTGTCCGCCTGTGGTTAAGTTGGTCAGCCAAGCCTTGGTAGTTTCTGCCTTCCATAACATGTTTGAGTAAGGAAGGATCTCCTGAGTTTCACTCACTTCTTGGAGAAGAAAAACGACCTGGCTCTTTAGCAAGAAGATTGCGATAAATTTCGACCACTTGTAATTTTCGCTTACTGCTTTTCTTTTCGTGTAGGATTTTGAGACACTTTTGTGTGAGTTATATAAATAAATAATTGATCAAAACGATGCAAAGATGTCCATATATATCATGCAAACAGTAACAGAATATGCAATATACAGATTATCAATATTGAGTACGAAGTACAAAGCACATCATTGATATCTCTTTTGCACATTTTTGTGAAACCGCTCACAAGAAATTTTAGATGGGAGTTATACCACATTGAAGGGCATAAAATGCTGATTACAAATCTGCCTTCCTTATCTGCAAAACGTTTAAGGGCGAGGAGTTATGAGCGCTTATTGGAGCAAAAATTAAATGTGCAGGTAGGTAAAAATAGCCGTAATATTCTTTCTAGCTCTTCAATGGAGCAGTGATAATCATCAGAGCATTTTATTCAAATATACTCTAAAATAAAAAATATATCAAACTTGGTGACATTATTTGAGGGTTGATAAGATTTTAACAACTCATTTTATCTCAAATGCACATTTAATTTTTGGCTCCTAAAAACGCTCACAACTCCTGGTCCATAAATGTTTTGCAAATAAGGAAGGCAGATTTATAATCAGCATTTTATGCCCTCTAATACGGTACACATCTCATTCAGAAAGGCCACTTCGACTAAACAAACTTCCGTTGTCAGTTTACCCACTTTCATGTGCGGCACCTTTGAAAAGAACCCAACAACGGTAGTGGCGGAATTTTCAAAGCATATAATCGCAACCTTATACATTCGCCTTATCGCCTAAAAGTGCTGAAACATCGTTGGAGAAAGTCCATCGTCATCACAACGGGCAGTTAATTTCATGCTTCAACGGTCTTGCGCAGCGCGCGAAAGGTGAGATGTAACTATGTTGCTTCGAAACTTGAATTATAGGTTTTTCTATAGCACGCAGTATTATATGGATAATGATATTGGTTTGCGCATACGCAGTCAAGAGAACAAAACAAAGTATGAATAAAATTGCTATCGAATGCCCCGAAGCTGTTTCTCCATAGGTAGCGTGTTATAAAGTTATTTTTGCCTTGCTCAACTACTAACACCGAGACCATTTCAAGTCTCATCCTCACAACTTCATCTCCGCTTCCATTTATTCCTATCTCTTCTATAAATCTCAACCTTATCCTTTTCTACTCACTCATCGCTTGAAGCAGATTTCAAAGCCATGAATGCGGTAGACATGTTCTTAGCATCACTAAAATCTTTCTACACTTTCTGTTTTTTTTTCATAGTTTTCTCCGCGTGTTTTTTCAGACAGGAATTGAAAACAATGGTCGCATAGAATTCTTTTCATAGAAAACATTAGGCACATAAAATCGCTAGCATATATAACTCCGTATCTGGTATCTATCAAGACTAGTGAACGATGGTATGTAATTCTCCACAAGGCATGCTTAGGTCCTTGCTAGGGCAACATCCATTTGTTGAACGACCATGGAGAAGATCTCATCAATAGTACCCTGAGCTTTGATCTGAAATGTCATATCTTTAACCGGAGAAGGTGGTTTCTAGGTTTCCAAGGCTTACTCGAATGAGTTTCTTTAGCTTTTCGTAATAGTCAACAACAGGGGCTGTAGCAGTGCTGAAGGTGTGCAATCGTTTCTTGATCGTTTCCATGTTGTCATCAACGCGACCACTGAAAAATTCCAATTATGAATGAGGAAGTTCAAAATTCCAAGTTTTTTTTTAACCAACCTGAAATGGCTGACAAAATGATAGAAATTTACAAATTATCACATATCTGCTCACCTTGTTTCTGCGCGATGTAGAAGTCGTTCAACAAGGATGTCATCAGAAACATCGAAGAAGATGACGGAGTTGGCGGCTTGAATCTGTAAATAAAATATTTTTTAGAAGCTCTGCAAAAATTGTGCGCAAAATACAAATTCTTGAAAGCGTAGGACATAAAACTGTTGAAGTGACTATAGAACAAAATTACTGACCTCGCGTTCAAACTGCTCTCCTTGAGCAATTTCCCGTGGATAACCATCAATCAAAAATCCTTTGCTTCCTTTGGCCACCTCTTTCAGCATGGCCTCCTTGATTAGATCCAACACAACCTCCTAAAACGTCCACTATTAGTTTGATATGAAATTTCTTCTTTTTACATCTTCCTGGGATAATCTGGCCATGTGGGATAGCAGCAATTCATAATTTACTTCCTTTACCAGCCTAATATGACCGAACTTTTTTCTTGTTATGAATTCGATTTTGACAGATACAGCGCAAAAATGTGTAAAACTCCTTCAAGGAGGAAAAAAGGCGTATGGGAATTTCTCTTGTAAAAAAATTATAAAAAAATTATAAAAAAGTTCTCGAAATTCTTCCAAAACAGACACTTACCAATGGCACCAGTTTTCCTTCCTCCATGATTTTCGATAGTTGCGCTCCTCTAGGAGAGCCTGATGCGACCTTAACTCACTCTTTCATGTGATAGAAGTTTATTTAAAATCATCTTGAAATGACTAACCTCATCCCTGAGTAGATCACCGGAGGAAAGATGGGACAAGCCATATTTTTGAACAATTTTTTCGCATTGTGTGCCTTTTCCAGAGCCGGGACCTCCTAAAATGCAAAAGAAAATTGTTTAGAGTTCGAACAGTGATATGACGTTCGCTTACCTACAATGAAGAATATCGGGACGTGAGCGTTCTTCAGTGGGGTCAGGTCAATGGGTTTTCGTTCCAAGAATTCTCTAGAAAATTCGAATAGAATATTCTTCTTCAAATCACTAACCAATCATGGCAGAGAACTCAAAAGTCTCTAATTTCGAAAAACAGGAAAAACTAGACTGATTGAACTTACTTGATGCCCATGAGCTGGTCGAGATGCTTCTCTACAACTCCGAATATTTCGTCAATGGTGCCATAAGCTGGGATCTAAAAATTTCAAAATAATCTAGGCCTTAGAAACAAGACTTTTCACAACAATACCGTGATTAGCTTATTCTTCTTCTGGTAATAATCGACTACAGGAGTTGTGGCGTTACTGAAGGTTGCAAGGCGCTTTTTGATAGTATCCATATTATCGTCAGCACGTCCACTAAAATCGAGAGGTATTAGATTACGGTAATGTTACGGTACTGGGAACGACGAAGGACTAACCTGGTCTTGGCGCGATGCAAAAGTCGTTGTACTAGGATATCGTCAGAAACCTCGAAGTAGATGACTGCTTTGGCTTCTTGGATCTGGAAAGGGGTACTGTAGAGGTACTGTAGAGATAAAGGGAAAGTTTACCCACCTCGTTTTCGAATTGTTCACCCTGTTTGACTTCACGCGGGTAACCGTCAATGAGGAAACCTTTGCTTCCTTTTTCAACCTCTTTTACCATGGCTTCTTTGACGAGGTCTAGGACAGTTTCCTGAAATAGATAATTCCGAGCAAGAATTATTTTCGAAAAGTTTTTGAGTTCCCATGGTAGCAAAAATTATAATTTCTTACCAAGGGAACGAGAGCTCCAGCTTCCATAATCTTAGTGAGCTCAGCACCTCGAGGTGATCCAGAGGCTACCTAAAAGAAAAAAATGTATAAAATGAAAAATTAATACAAAAAATTATTTACCTCATCCCTGAGAAGATCACCAGACGAAAGATGTGACAAACCATATTTTGCCACAATCTTGTCGCACTGTGTACCCTTACCCGATCCAGGGCCTCCTGAAAAACCAACCAGATCATTTTTTGACCTACTCAAGTCCCGAAAATGACTCAAACTCTACCGACAATGAAGAAGATGGGAACATTTGCCTTCTTCAAAGGAGTGAGATCGATCTTCTTCCTCTCGATAGCGGGCATTCTGTAGAGAGAAGCATACATATTGGAGAACGAAGGACGGTCAAGGATGGGAATGACGCGGCAAATTTCAAAGCACGAGTATTAAACGGTAACCAAGGGTAACAAATCGGGTATATCGTTGCACTCTGTGCACTAAATCATAATGAGTGCATTGCTCTTGGTGCTAAGATATCAAAGTGCATGGAGTGGAAGGAAATGTAGTTAATAAAACAAATTAATCTAAGGAAGTACATTGCACTAGGCAGAAACGTAATTGCAGGAGAAAAATCACTTGAAGCGATGTTTATTGCTGCGGTTCAAAAAAATGTATTGTTTTCTGTTTTCTAAAATTTCCATTTCAAATACACTAGAAAAAACAATAACAAAAAGTACTTCTGTGCCAAACAGGTTTGTTAGGTGTTCCTTTATTTCCAATCACGGCCTAACGTTAGGCCGTGATTGGAAATAAAGGAACACCTAACAAACCTGTTTGGCACAGAAGTACTTCTACTATACGAATTATGCCCAGGTTTGAAGAAAGCGAAACTTTCAAAATAACAAAAAGTCTTGAAAAAGGAAATTCTAGATTTGTTTATGTTCCAGAGACATGGCTGTCAATACCTAACAAGGAAAGGATACTTGGTGACCGTGGCCTTTTGGAATAAATGGTGCACCATTGAATGCGTTTTAAAGCTGATTCCAAATCTGCTTTCACTATCTGCTGAGCTCCTTCCAAAAAAAGTTGTGAACATTTCTTGCCACAAAAATTTGCCTGTTTTGATGACAGCACCAATAAAAAAGAGACCAAATAAAATAAAGCATTAAGTTGAGCTCAGGAAAACTGTCTTCGAAGCATCAGTGTCTAAAATGCTCGATCCAACTACGAAGATCTCGTGAATTTGATATAGAATTAGTCCATTACTTCGTTTAGAGAGTCGCACAGTAGATGATGAACATAGATTTGGAATTACGGTTCAAAGCGCATCTACTAGTATACATCTCACTTCAAAAGGTCATCAAACGAACTTTTTCGATAGCTGAAGTTTTTTAGCGCAACATCTACGCTCTTTAGCTAAGGTCTCATACCGATTAGAACTTAATGGTTATGCTTACGTAAGGTTATAGTTTTTGCCATTTTTCCCAATTTTGAATGTGAAATAAATGTTCGGTATAAAATACTTTGTAATTAAACAGCAGCAAATATATTACACAAATCGAAATGACCACCAAAAAATTTTCAAAAGTTTTTCGAATGATTTTTGGTGCAAGGCTTATGTTTCAATCCAATGAAAAGAAGATTCTGGAACCAAAATCATTTGAAATCTATGAATTGAAAAAATCTGCGAATTAGTGCGTTATGTACAAAACCAAAAAATCTCTTAAATTCACGAATAGATGGATAAATTGTGTATTTTTGATACTATGTGATGTTAGAAAAATGTCGTAAACAAAAGCTTGAGCATTTTATTCGAGATGATGAATCCGCCAAAGAAGTTCAGCTAATGATCTTTCTTGACTTTAGTTATGACGGTGATAAGCATTCATAAATTGCTCTGCAAATTTTGAATAAACAGTTCTATCGTTTTACCTTTTCGGTTTTATCACGGCTAAATAAGTTGAATGACTTAGACCCTTCGTTTCAATGAATATGGTAAAGTGTTATGAGACAAGGAGAAGCATAAATGCTGCTTAGAGTGAAGTACAAAATCTGCAAATAGAAAGAGACAATAGGGTGGAGGGGGGGGGTCAAAGGCAAAAGTGCCGCAGTACCAACGCGAAGCAATGGGAGAAGTGTGTGGCGTTGAGAGCGGAGCACACAATCGACGTCATGTGTCTCTGATTCTTTTCTGCAAGGTACGGAGAAAAAATTGTAGAACGCGCTCTGTGCATTACACTAAACCCGGCAGAGAAGAGCGATTGGAAGTGCTCGCATTGGCGGGTTTGCCGAGGTTAATCCGAATATCTAAAAAAAGGCTAGCTGGATGACAAGTTTGATGCGGAAATTCTGCATTTTTCCTGACCAAATTACACAGTTTCCAGGAAGTTTTCGGCGAAAATCCCCGCAAAAAACCCCTAAGTCAATATTAATCGACAGTTCTTTGTCAGATTAGTGTCAATAGCAAAATATCTCTATTGAAACAAATGATAATTGACTGTTGCGTGCACTATGACGCCAAGAAATCACAAAATCGCTGGTTTCTATTGCGATTTTCTCAATTAATGATAATCCCTAGGGAAAAAGCAACGCGGTAAGAAAAAGTGATTGATTTTCAAGATTTGCAAGTTAATTAGCTGGCCGCAAAGGGCAATCGAGGGGTAGCAGAGCCTGAAGGTGACGGGAGAAAAGTGCTGCTGTCGAGCAGTGGCAAGTAGGCGGCAGATGCGTGCCAACGCAGAACAGGAAGTAATTTTTATTTCTCAGTGATTTTACAATAATGTATCGGCGAAATGCACGCAGATTTCAGGAATCTATAGGGAAAACGGAAAAGTTGAAATTGCTCGCAGAGATTCAGAAAATTGAAAGGAAAAACAACCTATTACATCAAATTTGCTTTTGTACTCTTTCATTCAAATTTCACATAAACTTCCTGCTTTTTCAGACATTCTTTTCACATTTTTGTTCAAATGCCTTTCAATTATGCTTGTAACAGCTTTCGTTCAGAGAACTATCAAACTATTTATAACTACTCTTAGAATGTGTAATTAGATGTACAAAGTTTGCTAATTTCAAGTAACGAGGAGTTTTTGTTGGAACATCCGATGTAAAATTTTGCTACACTTAAAACTCATGTTATCTGAAGTTTCTAGTCTTGATAAGCGAAAAACCAACCTCCGAAAAAATTCATCACACTTTTAAAAAATTTGAAAATATGTTTTGTTCTAGTACACTCCAGAAGTCTATTCTTACACATCCCATAGAAAACATAAAAAAGAAAGTTTACTGAGTTTTTCGGCAAAAGCTAGAGGAATTGCTGGAGAAGATAGCCTAGCAAGTGATAAAAAACAAGGGAACATATTTTTGCACAGAAAGTTGAACGACAGAGAAACGAGAGATTGAGCGCCGTCGCTGAGATTGCAAAAAGACATGCTGCAGGTGGATATCCATTAATATCCATTAAAAGAAAAACAAATGATGCTAAGAAACTTTGTCTTGAGCCTACAGCCCAAGCAGATGATTTCATTCTTAGGATCTCGAACAATGTCATAACAGTAACAAGAAGTAATAATTTTGACATCACCCATGTTTTTTGAAAAACTTTTCAAAAAACGAATAATATGATAATAAATAAATAAAAATAATATGATGATAAATAAAAAATACGATGATTCAAAAGAGACTATCAAAATTTTTTCAACCTATTTGTACTTGTTTTGAATTCTGGAGTTCCATATACAACAATAACAATAACGAAAGCAAAAGTTGGTCGTTTGAGACAAATCACGACCTTCAAAAAGTCTGGGGGGCAGACATCCCCATCTGATAAGGACAGCGCAGAAGCATAGTTGACACAGCTGTGGTTTGCAGTTATTATGGCCAGCTGGTTCTTAGTTCAACTAGCAAACGACATATTTCTCTACATTTCATGCCTTCCTACTCTGAAATTATTTTCTTACAATTTTTTTGAACGAGGAAGAGTTTTAAGTGGTTCCTTTGATGTTAAACGATTCTTTTTCCCAGCAACGAGACCGTTCATTTCAGTTGGTCTTTGGCCTTGCACGTTCTATGAGTAGGTGACAAAAACAATTTTTCTCGTTGACACAACAATCATTAATTGTTTATGAACAGTTTGCGAGACCGTTTGCCTGGATCAATGGTACCAAAAGTGATATTCTAATATAGATTTTTTCTGTAGATTTAGTCACTTTAGTACTTAAGAACATGCTTCCAAACATCGAGAGGCAGCTGGAGAGAGTACTTCATCGGATGATGCAAACGCCTAATAAATTGAATTTAAGTGCAATTGCACGGAAATGGCGTGATAGCACATTTTTACACACCAATTGTATTATATGTGCATTTGAAGCAAACTAGAACTGGACAAAAGAATTCTTCAAAACTTTTCCCCTGAAGGCAAGTACTTCTCATCCAACGACATAGAATAAAAATTGCTGAAAATCGCTAACTAACGTGCAAAAACCGACAGTTGAGCCAAAGCAGTGAAGTGCCCATTCTCTTCGCTGTAAGCTCAAATAGCCGCAGAACATATGAATTAGCACGTATTGTTCTCAGGCATTTGTTCGATAAACTGCAGTAGAGTAGGGTTTTGAGGGAAGCAAGAAGAAAATTGCACAGTTTTTTGGCATTTTATGCCCGAGAGTAGAGGCTGAAATTGCTCGAAAACGCTCTAAAAAAATTCGAGGTCGTGGCTTGCGATAAAGTTTTGGAGCCAGAGCGGTCTAGCGCTAGAATAAGCCATATTGTAGCTAATGAAAATATGGGAAGCAAGTAAACTCGTCCAAGTGAGCAAATTTTGTTGATAAATGGCTGCTACTCATAGATGAAGCAAAGGATATGGAGTAAAAAGTCCGAAATCGATAGGAGAAGACGGCCACACATTGGCAGCGCATGAGAGAGGAATGATTGAGTTGGGGGAGGACATTTGAGGTCGAAAGCAAGGGCGAAATTCTAGAAAATATCTCCGAATGCCAAGGACAGCAGCACTTCTAGTTTGGCAAAAGTACCGCATTACACCCGCACTATGCATCGTTTGTTCAGGACAAAATCGATTTTTCAAAGTCTATTTTTGAAAAAAATGAAGTGATTGTGCACTTTATTTTCTGAGAAATTTCAATGGGAAGAATGTTCAGGAAAGTGTATAGCAGTTATAGCACTGAATAGCTTGAATGTGAATCAATAGCGTTTATCCAGGCCCCGTTTTTTTCACATTCAGAATACAATGGCGCGCTGAAAATTGCAGTGGTAGTTTTTCTCAAATTGCGTAACAGCCATGATTGTGAGAATTTTAAGCCATTCCTATGTGTGGAAAAGGTAGTAAATGTGTAGTAAATGCGGAAATAAAATATTTCACAACCCCAAGAAAGAATGAACATCCAAAATTCATTTGCGCATTAAATACACAACTTTTATCCTAAGAAAAGCCATCAAGGATTAAGCTTGCACCATTTTAGGTGAAGACACCTTAGAATCTCTATCGAATTTTTTACAGCTCTTTCTCTAGCCCATGGCTTTTTATTTGGAATTTGCTCATTTTCAGGTTACTTGCGCTTCAACACTGGTTGAAAACCGTGGATTTTCGTCGTTATCACAAACTGAACTCTGTACATAAGTGTAATCGTCGATCCCAAATACCCCCATAAAGTACATAACGGTTTCGAAAGAAATATAAGAGCCGCGATGTCAGCTGTTGCTGTCAGATAGTCGCGAAGTTTGAGTAGTTATGATTGAGACAATGAACAAGCAGAATTTTTGACTGATGAATCAGTTTTACATAGGTGATATAATGTTGAAATCTTGTCCTATTCTTTTCTTCAAATTTCGGTGAACAAATTTGCCAAAAAATTGTCACTGAAGCTTTGTTTTTGTTTTTCCACCGATAAATCGTCGTGTGTTAATTTCCAGATTTTCATTCATTTCAGATTCCTTATGTTTTTCGTCATTTGTATCTTTTTATGTTATGTTTATTAGAGTTCAGTTTTCTAAGCAGGTCATTGGTGTTTTTGTCATAATTTTCCAATTATTGTAATTGTTTTTCGTGTAAACCTGTTACTGTTTGGCACATTAGTACACCAATGGACAGTTCTAGGCTGAAGGTTAAAGTTTACCTTTTAAATTAACCTTACCCTTGCGATAATTGCCAGCTGGCCGCCAGCTCGCGCAAAAATTGGGAACGCAACGTCTCTTTGGATGGACGCGAAATAGGCCATCAGCAGTCCTTACAAGGTTACTACTTTCAAAATTTATATCACTAATTTTTGTCCATACAACCATTTACATATAAAGGGGGAAGGGAAAAGGTGTCTGTCGAATTGGAAGTAAGCATCTGTGCTCTGGCAAACAAAACATTTTGAAATTTTTTCTTATTAAAATCAGTGAAAGTCGACGATGTTCTTTTGTTTTTCACATTATTACATCAATATTCATCATTTTAGGTCATGGCTGCGTCCAGATGTTCACTAACCACTGCGAAGATCTCATCAACAGTGCCTTTGGCGGGAATCTGGAAACTCAAAAAATTTGAGATTGCGTGGAAAATCTTGGAAATACAGTTTTTACCTTTACGAGCTTCTGTTTCTTCTCGTAATAGTCGATTACTGGTGCAGTAGCATTTTTAAAAGTGTTTAGACGTTTCTTAATTGTTTCGAGATTGTCATCGACACGGCCACTGAATGAGAAGTGAGTTGTTATATGAACTCCGAGCGATTTTTGGCATACCTGGTCTTGGCACGATTGAGGAGGCGCTCTATTAAAATGTCATCCGAAACATCGAAAAATATCACTGATTTTGCTTCTTGAATCTCTTTCTCAAATTGTTCTCCTTGCTTGACCTCTCTAGGGTAACCATCTATCAAGAATCCTTTGGTTCCAGCGTTGACTGCTTTGAGGATGCTTTCTTTTATTAGATCCAGGACAATCTCCTAAAGAAATTGAGGAAGGGAGGCAATGAAATGGAAGGGGAGTAAACATTGGCACTTACCAACGGGACCAGTTCTCCAGCTTCCATTATTTTGTTGAGCTGAGCTCCTCGTGGAGACCCTGACTTGACCTGAATTTAGGAAAATTTTTCAAAATATGAGTTTCCGCAATTCTGTAGTTTTCTTACCTCTTCTCGAAGCAAATCCCCAGACGATAGATGAGACAACCCATATTTGGCAACAATTTTTTCACATTGCGTTCCCTTTCCGGATCCAGGGCCTCCTAAAAGCTTTCCTCGTCTTTTCTTTCCGATTACGGTAACTTTTGGTTTTTTCTAGGTTTTGAGTTCTTTTTATTTTTATACTAACCGACAATAAAGAAAATAGGCACTTTAGCAGCTTTTAATGGAGATAAGTCAATTGCTTTTCTTTGTAAACCTTCTGTTAATGCCCTAAAATAAATCCATCGAAAATTTTGCAAAGATTTATAAACTCTTAGTTTTTGGCCTGCTCAAGCCTTCACTACTTACTTTACACCCTGTGAATCTAACTGTTTCTCCACCTCCGCAAAAATTTCCTCGACTGAACCTTCAGCTTTTATCTATTGATATTATTGTTATAATCTTCTAATGTAGAACAATCTGCCAACCTTGACTAATTTCTTTTTCTTTTCGTAGTACTCGATGACAGGACCAGCTTCATTCAAAAAGGTTTTCAAACTATTTTTCATAGTTTCTATATTATCATCAGCTCTTCCACTACAAAAGATCGCGAGCTTCGTCAGAAATTAGTAAGAGGGAAATTTTTTCCCGAGAATGGGTATACCTCGTCTTTGCTCTTTTCATAAGTCTTTGAATTAGCGTATCGTCAGAAGCTTCGAAGAAAATGACAGATTTGACCTCTTCTATCTGGAAAATGATGTATTGGTGCCTATTTTCAAATCTAATTATAAGAAACCTACTTCACTCTCAAAGTCCCTCCCTTGTTTTAAATCACGAGGATAACCATCGATTACAAACCCTTTACTTCCACTGCTAATTTCTTTGAGCATGGCTTGTTTGAGCAGATTAAAAACCACATCCTAAAATTTTTTTACCCAGTTCTTCAAATACTTTGAAGCCAAAACCATACCATTGGAACTAGTTTACCCTCTTCCATGATCTGGGACAATTTCTCTCCCCTTGGAGATTTCGAGTTCACCTGCAACATACCAATTTCGTCCTAAAACCGTTGTTTCAATCTCATACCTCTTCTCTTAATAAATCTCCGGTTGATAGGTGCGACAAGCCATACTTGGCCACCATTTTGTCGCATTGTGTTCCTTTTCCAGAACCTGGGCCACCTAAAGAAGTCGATTTTACAAATTTTCTCGCAGTCGGTTTGTAAGTTTTTGTGTGTGCGATGTACCTATAACGAAGAAAATTGGCAAAGCAGCTTTCTTAAGTGGTGTCATATCCAGGAATTTCGTTTCAAAACCAAGTGAGTCCTTCCTAGAAAAAAGATTCAATCCCCATCGTCGAAAGAAAGTATAGGGTTTTTGTTTTAGATGAGCAAAAGCAGGTCAAAGTCTATGCATGAAATTTTTCAAATTTTTACGCGTATTTTCTGCTCTACGATTATTTTTGCTCACGGTTTCTCTATTTGCCCATCGAGATATTTGACAACTTCCGCAAAAATTTCTTCTATCGTCCCTTCCGCCTTGATCTAAAAAACACACCGATAGTTACAGCACCCCTCAGGTGAATGGTAACCCTACTCTAACAAGTTTATTCTTCTTTTCGTAATAATCTACCACTGGAGCTGTAGCATTAGCAAAAGTTTCTAAACGTTTCTTTATTGTCTCCATATTGTCATCTGCTCGTCCACTGAAAAGCTGGTTATTAAGATCTTTTTTCTAGCGGAAAAATCGGCGCGGCTACCTGGTCTTGGCGCGATTCAATAGCCGCTGTACCAAAATATCATTCGAAGCATCGAAAAATATGACCGATTTGGCTTTTTGGATCTATAAAGTTCCATAAGATGTGTAATTTTACGAAAACGATGTATCGACCTCTCCTTCAAACAGTTCTCCCTGCTTGACTTCTCTAGGGTAGCCATCAATAAGAAATCCTTTGCTGCCTTTCTTTACTTCTTTGACAATAGCTTCTTTCAATAGATCCAGCACTATTTCCTACAGTAAAATTGATGGAAATAGGACTTCTATTATAACTTTCTAAATGTCAGCTTACATATGGTACGAGCTCTCCTGCTTCCATAATGTAAGAAAGGATAAATCCTCTTGGGGAGCCAGATTTGACCTAAACTCCAAAAATTTTTTCACTTTTTTCGGCAGTCGTACTGCGTTACCTCATTTCGCAGGAGGTCTCCAGATGACAAATGAGTCAGACCATATTTCGACACAATCTTTTCGCACTGAGTACCTTTTCCAGAACCAGGACCTCCTACAAATTTTGACTTTACTGATCCAAATGCACAGTTTTTATTGACTCCAAATAGTTATTACTTTACTGACCGACTATGAAGAAGATTGGAACATTTGCTTTGTTCAACGCTTTCATATCTACCACACTTCTAGCAAGTGTATTTAGCTTGGATTTATAGTATTCTACAGATTTCTTCCTAAAAATTATTCTCTCACGCAAAGCTATAAAAAGCCAGAAAATCTGATGAGCACTCACTTCTTGATGACGTCATCCAGATGTTCTTGAACTTTAGCAAAAATCTCATCTACTGTTCCCTTGGCGTCTATCTGTAATCAACTATACGACTGTTATCACGAAATAGATTTTGTCGTTTTCAAACCCTATGTAACTTCCTCTTCTTTTTATAGTAGTCCACAACTGGTGTCGTAGCAGTTTTGTATGTTTCCAGACGTTTTTTGATAGTTTCTTCGTTGTCGTCTGCTCGCCCGCTAAAATCATGACCTTCTAGAACTTTGTCCATATCAGCGTGAATATTCACAGATTGTAGCAAATTTTTTAGTGCTAATAAAATTTCTAGAAGGGTGTACCTGGTCTTTGCCCTATTCAACAGACGCTTCACGAGAATATCGTCACTAACATCGAAGAAGATCACTGTTGCTGCTTCCTGGATCTGAAATTTGCTGAATTCTTTATTGAGTAAAGACAATGACGAATAGAAAATTTTGACAATGATAATGACAAGGGGTAGCGTAATCGCTAACCTCACTCTCAAACTGTTCGCCTTGCTTAACTTCTCTAGGATAACCGTCAATAAGAAAGCCTTTGCTTCCTTTGGCTACTTCCTTGAGCATTGCTTCTTTAATCAAGTCCAAGACGACGTCCTATATCGAAAGGACTCCAAGCTGTTTAGAAAAGGAAACATTTGTCTTACCAAAGGGACCAACTGGCCAGCTTCCATAATTTTTGAAAGTGTAGCGCCTCTAGGAGAGCCTGATTTTACCTAAAAAAAAAAGCATGAATTTGTAACTGCTCAGTATATTTTTGACGACCAACCTCTTCACGTAAGAGGTCCCCTGATGAAAGATGTGAGAGTCCATACTTTTCAACAATCTTGTCGCACTGTGTACCTTTTCCAGAACCGGGACCACCTAAACGATAAATTTTGGGAGGGTCTAAGATTGCAACTTAACCACGTACCAACAACAAAGATAATTGGAACACCCGCTTTCCTCAAAGGAGTCAAATCGATCTTTCCTTTCTTCACAGGCCCAGGCACCTTTGTGGGAGTGGGCGCTTTAGGCCTTAAAGGAGTGGATTGTCGTACTTGCTAGTCTTAAAGCAATCTGCTCACTTCTTTATAATTTCGTCCAAGTGTTTTGTGACTTCACCAAATATCTCGTCAACCGTTCCTTTGGCTTCGATCTGGCAACACAATCGATTGGTGGAAGAATAAAAGAAGAGAAGATCCAGTTATGATGCATACCCTATGTAGTTTCTTTTTCTTCTTGTAATAGTCTACCACCGGTGTCGTAGCAGTTTTATAGGTATCGAGACGTTTCTTGATTGTCTCCTTGTTGTCATCTGCACGTCCACTGAAACTTTTTTTTGAGAGCATGGTAACCAAGAAGAGCAAGAATTCAAAACAAGGTGGTCCGCAGAACTTCACATCGGAACCTTGGACTATGTGAAATGAACAAGGGGAGAGATATTTTCTGAGTTATCGTGACGCCATTTATGAAGTTCATACTCGTAGTCCTCCCCACGCTATGCCTGAGAATCACCCCGTGGAAAATTACCGTTGTAAGATTGACCACATTAGTGTCAACAGAAGGTACTGCTTGACGAACATGGGCACGAAGTTCTACACTTGAATATACCCTCTTCTCTATCGTGCTGAGTTCTGCTTAGAATACAATGAAGAGAAAGCCACCAAACTCAGTAATTTTGTTTCAGAACCGTTATCAAGTCAGCTGTGTTCACTGATATTCAAATTTTGGCGAGATACCATCACTGACAACGTCGACGAGGATCTTGAATAACTCGACTTAAATTTTCTCAGTTGCGCTTAGGAAACTAAGAGTGTAAAAAGTATGAAGCAAGCATCTTTCGCCTAAAACTATAACGCCAACGTGCTAACACAAGGCACAAACAATTACTGGCTGAAGTCGAGCTTGTGAAGAGAGAAGCTATGAAAAAAGACGTCGAGGACAGAAGAGCAGCAGGAACGGTTGATGCCACAGAGGCTTAAACGCAAGACCGACAAAGCTTCGCCTGTCACTTTCAGGACGAAGACGGTTACATTTTGCATGACAAAAACGTGGATGCCGCTGGTTACGAAGAGGTCGCCCATAATTTCTATACGGATTTTCATTGACAGACTGTCTACCTTTCCCACTGTCGGACCATCTGCGCAGATTCGTCATCCTACCAAAAGATTCAGAGCCAATCTTAACAGGACCAAGCCAACATCTGAAAATTCTGGCAAGCTTCTTCATCCTGTAACTGCCAATGGAGTGGTTTTCACTAGTTGTAGTTAACTGCTACGATTGATAGAGGGTCCAAACTCCGTGACATTTCTTCACTGATCTAACCGATCGTGTTCTATTACGTTTTCAAGCGTTGTAGCACATGGGCTAAAGCTCCTCTGATTTGTGCCGGCTGACTGCTGACCCATACGTCAAGACAATTTTGTTCTGTGATGACATTATAGTTTTTGCTGTAAGATGCCGCTAAAAGAAGAGTACAACAATTTTTACAAAGCTGTTAAATTTTCTATCAAGCCGCCGTGTCTGCTCAAATCCTATGTCTAAGTGGTTGCCTTTCATGTGCTCTAGAAGTTTTGCGACAAAAGGAGCTTAATTCGGTCGCGTTAATGTTTTTGATCAGAATTTTCAATCTATCGATTCCGTTCTGTCTCATTCCCATTTCCCATAGTCACAGAGTGCAGGCTGCTGGTTGTGTCGACCGCAGCATAAAGTCAATCATGAAGAATGACCATTTAGAAATTGTGATAAGATTATGCCAAAGCTCATTTGTTAACTTTTCGTCAGAGACTGGTCCTAGTCAGTATGATTGGGAACTCACCTAGTTTTCGCGCGCTTTAGCAGCCGTTCTATAAGAATATCATCGCTGACATCGAAGAAAATCACTGTTGCTGCTTCCTGGATCTGTAGATTTGCGGACTATTATCTAACCTCGTGATGGCTAGAACAATAGCTTTACCTCTTTTTCGAATTGTTCACCTTGCTTGACCTCCCTTGGATAACCATCGATAAGGAATCCTTTGCTACCTTTGGCTACTTCTTTGAGCATCGCTTCCTTTATCAGGTCCAAAACCACTTCCTGCCCAGTAGAAACTCAGGAATGTCTTTTGAGGCTAGACTTACAAGTGGGACAAGTTGTCCAGCTTCCATGATTTTCGCAAGTTTAGCACCTCTTGGAGAGCCTGATTTGACCTAAGACGGAACATTCAAATGGGTACGTCTACTGATGACGGGGATAACCTCATCCCTTAGAAGATCGCCCGAGGAAAGATGAGACAATCCATACTTCTCAACAATCTTTTCACATTGTGTGCCTTTTCCAGAACCGGGACCTCCTGAATTTGAAATTTTGCGTACTCCATTCGAAATGCAACTTCTTTGTTACTAACCAACGATAAAAATTATGGGCACTCCTGCTTTTTTCAAAGGCGCCAGATCAATTTTCTTCTCTTTTTCTTGTGGCACTTTCGTTGGAGTCTTCTTGGGCGTTTTTGAAGTTTTTGATCTATAAGAGTGGCTGCAATCCTCGTTAAAGGTAATTTGAGCGTACTTGGTGCTCTCCTTCTTTGCTCCTTTCGAAGTCTTAGCATCTCTCTTCTTGAAGAAACCCATCGGTGTACCACAAAAGAGTCAAATGATTTCTACCAAAATCTTCATTGTTGTTGAAAATGGTTGAAGATAAGCCCATATCCTTAATCAACTGTTGCTCCTAATTCGGATATCACTCGCCAGATTCATTCATCTTCAGCTATAGTGCAGCTGGAATTCTCTAAAGCCTTTTCTAGAGCTCATCTGGGCGCGGCAACTGCACCTACTCTTGAAACTTGCTCAAATTTCGGGTATAAAGCATCTGTGCCCGTTGACTCAATTATGTGCAGGAGAATTTTGAGGTAACGGTTCAGTCAGATCTAAGCAACATCCACAAATCTCCATCCATCGCTCATATGTTTTTTTGCCAGTTGCGAAACGATTGTATTATCCCGCACACTCCTCAATTACTTCACGTGCAATCGAAAATCATATGTTCATGCTTTCTGCGGAACCTTTCAACAAGTACGACTAAAGGTAATGCAAATTTTGAACTAACAAAGCTTTTTTATTGATAAACAAGCTGTGACACTACAGTTGGTGTGTGCACGCAAGAGAAACTATGGAAATTATTCAAAGCTTTTTCGGATCAGCGAGCTTTTGCGAGCAGACAATCTGAAATTGCTATCCCACAATTCGTTAGTCATCTAGTAAACAGTTTTATGGAACTCGAGTAAGCCGGCTGTCTCTGCATGCTGGGACAGTGCACCCACTTCAACTTGCTTCGAACATCTACTTTGCCTCAGCTTTTGCATAGTATTTTTTCCTTTGGGAAGGATTGAGCAGGTGACTGGAAAATTCCTGAAGCACCATTCTGTACGTTCAAATATGACTCTTCACATCAAGCCTCAAAATAATTTTTTCATTGGCACATGCAAAACTCACCCTGGTTCTGACCACTGGTGTTGGATGAATTTATAACAGCACCTAAGCACGTTTACATTTAATCCTACTGCTGTAAGCGTTGCAGATATTCCATGATGAATTGAAAGCAAAAGAGTACTATGTATTGCTTCAAAGATTGTCTATCGAAAATTCGTCTGTTTATGCCCATTACTCAGCAATTCTTGATTTCTTTCGTAGAAATAATATGTCTGCTGATATTGTGATCTCAGTATTTCAATGTCGGTTTGAGATCAATGGCTCCCGAACCGTAACTGGAACCAAGCTCCACACGAAAAGGGAATAATGTTTTTCAATCAAAGTTTTTGAACTCATTGTTCCAGAATCGTCATTGTATCTCGTTGTTTATCAGAGTGGGTGCAGTTGCGCTTTATAAATTCGTACTCCATTCCCTGTAGTAATTTGTGAATGAATTTCATAACATTGCGGACGGATCATGATGTTGATTCAATGAAATTTGGGAGTGTGTTAGCTTGCTTATTGAGGCTGATGAGTTGTGTACTTGAGGCTGCATATTGGTGTGTTTGAGGCTAATTTTACCACAGATTTCTCTTGTTCCGTAATAAATTGCGAATGTTTCGTACTGCAAAGTTTTATTGACTCTCGCTATGAACTGGTGCTATATTCTTTTTGCAGTAAGTCCTGCTCACTTTCTATGTAGGTACCACTACTAAATATCAGTTTAGCTCATAACTCTCACCGTCCACGTAGATGCGTTATTCGTCAAATGCAAAAAACTCCCTTTCCTTACTGAATTAAATAATAAGAAGCGCACTTTCATCGCTGTATGGCTTCTAAAAGCTAGAGGAGGACACATGGCAAGTGTGATTTCCAAACTCATTTCCAGCAATCACTCAAACTCTACAGGAATACGATTGTGTGAACGAAGGTCTCGTGTATTCTTACCTTTATAGTCGACGGCAAGATATAGGAATTCAGTATTTACCCGATAATATGGTTATTAAAACCTATGGAAGGTTCGTTTTCCATAGCATAGGAGCTCAAATATCAATTCTTGACTTCATTCCAAAACATTCTTTATAGCCCTTTGCGCACAACAATCTACCACTTTCCTACACTGACAAAGTTCCAAGTGCTTGTGCGTAATGCTGCTTCGGACTGGTCTCCTTTCTTGAAAAAAGTGAAAATGATTGCGTAGTTTACAGCTCTGTACCTTTGCTCAGCTTTTTCCTTTCAGAAGCAACCCACAAATTTCAGCTGCAACTATAAGAAGCGAAAGGTATCACATCTACTTGCATGCTTATTTTACTAGAAAGGTAGTTGCTCTTCGAATCCGCCTATGAAACTTTCATTTCTCTGTTTTAGATTGACGAATCAAACAAAAATGTTGCCACATTGGTGTGCGTCGTCCTACAAGATCCCTATATTGTTCGATACCAAAGATTCAAAACCTGTACGATCATATGCATTGAATTGCTCATATTGAGCCTGAATGCTGGAATAATGTTTATCTCAATTGTCCATAATTTTTTTACACACGGTTGCCCCACTGCATATTTGGTAGGGACATAATGTACGTACTAGACTTATTGATCTATAGCTTTATGGACTGAGACCGCTTGTTACTGTACAGGCATGGTAAAGTTGAGAGGTTTTAGAATTACACTACCACTCATAAGTTTTGCAAAAAGAAGACGCGATGGTCACCTGATTTAGGTGAAATTGGAGTCGCATCGCCATATCTCGTTTCGGGCATTTCTGAATCCAAAGGCACTATTCAACTCATCATCACTAGGTTACTCAGCGTGCTAATTTTCGCAGTAACTTCCTCCACACCAAAATCATAGATTTCTGGAGGAATGATTAATAACCATAAACCTAAGGTACTCAGACATTTCAATTTGAGTTGAATGGTGTCGAACTAGGATTCCGCCACTCCGAAACGATATGGCAATGTCACGTAACTCAGATAACCTTCGCGTCACTCAGACATCAGTGCCGTAGCTTCGGAGGACAGTCGAAATCTGGCAGAGCTGCGGAGGGCCCAACTGACCATTGAGAACGGGGCGAGGGGGCGGTCCCTTTCTGTGACGTCACGGTGACGTCACAAGAAGGCAGATGGGACCCTCCGGCGGGCTTGTAAATCTCTGCTCCGGAGGTACGCCAGATTTGGTACACCTCTGGAGCACAAAATGGGAGGGCTCCGGAGCACGAGTGGCAAACCTCCGCTGGGCAGACCCCGCGGCCCTGCCATTTCTGCTCCGGAGGTATGCCGTCGACTGTCTGAGCATTTTGCACAACTAATTAGCTGTGTTGTATCACACCGTTGTGCATATAGCAAAGCAAAATTCTTGTTGTTTGAGCGTTAACTTGTGCTGTATGATTTGATGCAGAATAAGGCAGTGAATTCAATATTAGCTTTCCTTATTTTGGTTGATAAAGTTAGCTTTATTACCTTTTCTCATCACCGTCTCATTTCGTCATAGAAAAGTCATCCTACTTGTCACAAGGATTCTAAATGCGTCAAATAGCTAAGAGAATAAATTCGGAACGCCCTTGCGACACAAGTAGGGTAGAACCACAATCACAAAGCTCTCGAGACTCTGTGAACAAATCTCTAAAAAGTGTTACTAAAATTTAAACTGAGCAATGTGAGAGTGATTTTAGCCGAACAGGAGTGAGAATCCATGAACATCTCACTGAACCATTTCTATTAGGTCGTAAAGAAAGTCCCCGGGCACTTGCGAAATTTTTTTCCAGATCGCTGTACCTTTGAGCAGATTGAATCTTTTTTGAAGCTACAAGCTTCATTACAAAGACAATTTTGTTCACAACATATATTAGTCTTGCTGGCTTTTCAGTATCTCAATGCAGTCCACCAGCATGCCCAGAAGGGAAAAAGGTCGTTGCGAAAAGTGCCTATCTGAGCAGGATTATCTCAGACACGATGAAAGCTGGAGAGCTCATATGCTGTAGTTACATAGAAGTCTACTGGGGCTGTTATGGAGACTGTTTAAGCCTTTGAGCGACCACATGCAAAAAAGTTTTTCCAGAAACTTTAAAAAATCAATCATTCTTTGCCCCTAAAAATGCACCATTTTTCGAGTAAGTGACTTTGAACTTTTGTCGTTTTGCATAGAGTAGACCAAATTTTCGATTACTGCGCACATTGATGGTGTAGTGCCTTACACATCTTTTGAACCCATCATCCAGGCATGGCGATCCCCACAGAAGCTACGCCAGCTGCGAAAAGAGCTGCAGTCAGAGGCAAGTTCGACAGCTTGTAATTTCTGAGCGCAAATCGCAAAACTCGAGTGCAGCTGCGAGTTAGAAGTTAATAGGCTCCTGAATCGAATCGCCCATGATTTGGACGAAATTCTATAAACGGCAATAAAATGGCCATAGGAAGAAAAATTGTGAAACTTTTATAGTTGAAAAGGTTTCTTCTTGACTTGCAGATCAAACACGTCTTGGCATCGATAAAAATCAGAAGCCGCATTGAAAACTTTAGGCTTCCCTCTATTGAACAATATAAAAACTTGGTGTTAAAGTACGACTAAGCGCCGGAAAAATGCGTTTGAAAATGAAATTCCGAAAGTGTCCGGGACTTTTTTACAAGCTAGTATTAATTCAAAACTATGGTGAAGCCTCCAATGAGTAATTTGACACATTCCTCGCTCTTGATCGGTCGTGAATCAGGAAAATCCAGGTATCCAAAGTTGAGGAGGGTAAAGCGCTATCTCTTCTAAAATGCCTTTAATAACATTGATAATGCAAGAATGTCAGGTGTAGATGTCTTAAGTAGGTAAATAAAATAATTATACCTTATATATAAAGCTGAATGTCTGTATGTCTGTAGTCTGTCTGTAAACATGTATGTTGCTTATGTGTGTACCGTTTGATTCGACTGGCTTGGCGCCTGGAAGGCAGGACTTCATGACCTAGTTGAAACTAGATAATGATCAGGGAGCACGCGCGCGAGAAAGACGCAGACTCGTCCCGGGCGCGAGGGGCCTTAATTAAGTCACAAAGCCCCGCCTTCCAGCCGCCAAGGCAGTTGAATCAAATGCTACGTACCTACCGTTCAGCATGCTTATTTGCGAGGACATAGGTCTGCATGGTTCAAATTGCTGGTTGTCCTTTTGAGAGACGGGATTAGCGGAGATATGTGAATAAAGATTCAGACTTGCCAGTCACACCACAAAAATTAACAAACAATACTCCAGTTGCAAAATTACTGTTACTTCACCACGCTCATATGTGTAACATACACAGCAAGTTGTGCGGATCTATACTGAGATGCACAGTTTATCTAGATTATAATTGGTGCAAGGGAGACATTCTATCTCTTTTCAATGCTCGAGGAGCAGTCATTCTCTCTCAATCACTTCAAAAGATTTTGAAGGTATCCTTTAACAATCCTGCCATGCCCTGCAGGGTTTCTGTTCGGGGACATCAGCCTCTGGTTCTTCGTGCTCTTCTACATTTTCCAAATGCACTTCTCTTGAGCATGGCACTGTAGTTAGTTGTCGGTTCAGCTCGAAAACTCCTCCATCTTTTGCTTGCAACTCGAACCCTTCCATGTAAACTGTGCACAGATTCTAAAAACAGCAATCCTTAAAATAATAATCCATTCGAAAGAACTACTACTTTACCCCAGAGTATTTGACAAAGGTGCAAGTCGGATCTCCAAGACAAGCGGTTAGGCAAAGATCCTCCTCATCTAGATCCTTTTCATAATTGATGGTGGCGTTAAAGTCGCTGTCCACGGGGAGGAACGTACAAGAGAAGGTTGCATGGACCTAAATGAGTAATATTATAGTAGGCATCAGAATAAGAAATGAGATCACCTGAAGAAAATAAAGGAAAAGCGCAAACTTGCTGTTTGTGTACCAAATTAGCATTCTCTGTAAATAGAAGTTAGGTTTTTTTTATGTATAGGCTGCTGCATGACGAAGGCGCAGTCTTTGGGCGCGAACGCGGCTTTATTAGCCACGGAGCGCATGAGGAGCAGGATTTACAACGGTGAGGATAAGCGCGCGTCGCGTCCGCGTCCGCTCAACTAATACTGCTTCTGCGCCTTCGTCATGCAGCAGCCTTCTATAATGGAAGAACTTTTCTATTGAAACATAAAAAATTGAAAAAAGAAGTCTGGCCCAGTACCGTAAATTCGAGCACAAACTTCGAGCTCAGAGGACGAGATATTTCACTTCTAAAACGACTGCTTTGGGAGACTATAGTAAACGCCTATTTCCGTCTTTGATCGGTCTCCTAGATACACGTACGGACCTTATGTCTATACATACTTACATTTCATAGATGTCACTTGTTTTTGTACCTGACAAGGGCATTCATGTGCCGCGCTTGGATGAGTTATTACAGGGAAATGAAATATAGATGTTCTATACCGAGTATTATAATGCTCAAAAGCGATTTAAGAGAACTGCAGCTTGTACAACATGATAACAAAAAAAGATTTTCGTTAATCCAAATTTACAAAACTGGTCGCGTGGGAATAATAGTAGAACGAACAAATTCACTAAGGTGTTCGCACATAACAAATGCGAATATAATTAAACCAACTTTCGTCATATTGTAGGTGTATTTTGTAAGTATATAAGGTTCTCGTTCATGAAGGATTCCAATACGCAAGCGTGATCTTTCTAATAAGATTTATATAAGTTTTGATACACGTCTTTCGTCTTCCTCTAAAAACCTCTAGAAAATTTGGCAACGTCTCATATTTGGCGTATATGGGGAAGAAGGGTCATAGGTTGGCCTACTTTCATCTTCCCGGAAATGAGTTGTAGTAAATATAAATGCAATCTTTTGTCGGCATTCCACCTCCATTTTTTGTTTATCAAAAAATCTCTCAGACTCCTTTTTTCTTTTTTGATTTTTCATAGAGTAGAGGCATCAATGGCAACATGAGTTAGGAATTTTGGCAGTTAGGAAGTTCAAGCTCTTTAATGGCGCAAACTGGAAATTTGAGAAAAATTCGAAAGATTTTTCAAAAAATTCAAAAATTGTATTTTCATGTGTGACGTGTACATACCAAGAATCCAGAACATCTCGCATGCTTTGGAAATGAGAGAAATTTTTTTTGAAGAAGTTATGAAGGTTTTTTCTAGGTGCGGAAGCTGATGGTGTCGATTTTTTCTTGAATTTCGGATTCTTATCAGGCGCGCTATATATATAGCAAGTATTCCCGAATAGATTTAGCTACTGCTCAATTCTTTTTTGCAGACTGTAGATATCTCACGAGAAAAAACTTCAATGAAAAAAAATGATCCGATGAGCGCATCCCTCTTTGAGTGTTGACATTATTCTGTGTGATTAGCGAAACTTCGCTCAGCGAGCACGTGCACAAACACAGTTATGTGTGTTTATATATGTGTACGGATGTATACACGTGTCTGGTAGTTGTTTATTTACATTATTATAATTGTTTCTGTAATTTTTATTACTTGTCATTTTTATTGAAGAACGTGAAAAAAATTAAAGCTTATAGCGACAAGAGTCCTCTTCATGTATGATGCTATTCGACCTCAGAACAGGAAATTAGATTCGTGACCCACAAAAAATTTGGCACAAAAAATTTTGTGACGCAAAGGCTCTGACTTGGGCTGATTTCAACCCAATGTTGACTATTCCCTCGGTCCGCAACTTCAACACGGTAATTCAAACCAGCATAGTAGCTCAAAGATTAATAGTGGAGCAAGCAAATATTTGTTTAGAAGCTGTTTATTTCTCCCGCTCACTTAAGAAACTTACGGTAAGGTTCACTCAAGAACTGCTGGGAAAAGCAAACGAAATTGTGTAAAAAATTGTCACCGGCCGTGATTCTTCTCAAAATATAGTTAAGCGGAAGAGAACCGATCACAAATGCTACAACTGGTTGATGTCAATCATACATATTAATATTGGTATTTTAACAAGGAATTTTTCACTACAAAATGTTAAGCACATCTGCATGAGTATTTAGGACTCCCGCCGCCTACTCTTGAAACGTCTCACTCTTGAACGTAAACATACTTGCTCAAGTGAATACCTATTGTTGGGGTCTAACAAACGCACAGAAGCAGAATACAGATCATTCTATAATAAAGAATGGCAAGGTTTTGCACTTACATGTTGACAAGTTGCGGACTGAGGCGAGTGATTGCCGAGGGTGCGGAGGGTGCAGATTGTCTACAAGGCTAGCGTGTTTTCGTAGGGGTACAGGGGGTGGTAAATATCGTGTCTCCTCGAGGAAGGCGTCCAAAAGGGGTGCGGTTCTTAAGTGCAAAAAGGCTATAGTTGGGAAGGGGCCGACACTCTCGTAAGGTTGCTAACAGTACCCCCCCCCCTTCTTTCGCAAGTTTGAACTCTGCCGGTATGAATGATTCGGAACTCGCTGTCTAGCGTAGACATGCTTTAATAGTTCTTCAACGTTTACCCTTCGACTGCTCACATTTTCATTTTCCTGCTTAAGTTCTTGGCTGCCCATAATTAGTTAAAGTTCATAGCTGGCATAGTTGGTGAGAATTGATGAGGACAGTTCTCTGTTCTTGAAATAAGTTGGTAAGTTGTAAGGCTATTCTTATAGGTCTCTGCAATCATTTCTCACAACTCCAGTCTGTTCGCTGTTCATTGGGCATATCTTTCAATGCTTAATCTGTTCATAGGGCTCTTTCTTGATTTGTAGGTGCCAGTAAGGCAGTTCTACTAAAAATATTGATCTGTAAGCTCCCCTGAGGAGTTTTTTCGACAATTATCCAGTTAGCGGTTATTTGTAGGGTGGTTCCTTCTCAAAGTATCGGTCCGCAAGGGGAACATTTCATTTTCATATTTATAGTTCTAAAGGTGGACCATAATGCGCTTTTTTTTTCAGATATGAATTTGAAGAGGAGCGGAAGGGCTCGTAGAATCGTCGTACAATTATCGTTCCATAAGCTTCTCATCAGGCACTTTTTAGGCTCGTACTTGTTTCTCAAAATGCTGATGTATAAGCGACTAGGGCACCTCCTAAAATTGTCGGTCTGTGTGCGGCGCGTAGAGGAGTTACTTGTGAAAGTTGTTTGTATGAGGCGTAGATATACTGTAACCTGTTCTAATTATTTTTTCTCTCTCAGAAGACTAATTCATAAGGGACTCGGAAAGCGCTCTTTCTCAAATATCGGTCTTTGAACGGCTGCAATTTTTTTTCGAGATATTGGTTTGAGGGTTTCCAGCTCAATTCTTGATATATTGGTCTGTGAGCGCCCATAGAGCGGTTATTTCCCAAAATGCTGCAAGAGGCCCATGGAGCGATTCTTTACAAATTATCGTTGGCAAGCCCCCCCCCCCCCTCCCCGCTCGGCCGCTCCTTTTAGAAATTATCGATTTGCAGCGGCACATAGAGCAATTTTTCTTGAAATATTGGTCTGTAAAATCCCATAAGGCAGTCCTTTCTCAAATTATGGTTTGTAGGTGGCCCATAGAGCAGTTTTATCACAAAATATTGGTTGTATATAGGTTCCAAGGGCGGTTCCTCCTTAAAATACCATTGTGTAGGCCTCTAACAATAAGTAGCTGGCAGCTTCTTTCTCAAGACTTCGGTCTTTGGCTGTCCATAGAGCAGATTATACGTGAGTGCCTCGTAGGGCAATACAGTTTGTAGGGGCTGTAGATCTGTAATCTGGAATATCTGCTGATCCCCCATAGGGCAGGGCTTCCTGTAATTATCGGTCTGTGGGGGAAGGAAGAGGGGGGAGGGTAAGATAGCCTTTTCTCAGAATATCGGTCTTACAAGGGAAGTGTCAGAACTCGCAGTGGCCTTTTGACATGAAATAAGTATCATCTGAAGCAGCTTGAAATGCTGATTCCAAAGCAGCCTTTCTTAGCTGCAGAACTAATCTAGGACGAGAGTTATTGAATTTAATTTGTGGGAAATTTACAACGCTGAGAATAGCCAAAAATTAAAGCGAACATTTTTTCGGGCTCAAACATAGATGAAACAGTCCAACAATGTTTAACGTAATCCTACGCCTTCATCAAAGTCATGCTGTGGTGCTTAAACAAGCAATTGAAAGGTTCCCGTGATCACAGAGTACTTCAAACAGTTAAAAATTTAATGTTTAAAATGCCCATAACTCGCGACCCAGATCAGTTCTGCAGCTAAGAAAGTTTGTTTTGGAATCAGCATCTAAAGCTGCTTAAGATGGTACCCATCCCATGTCAAAAGGCCACTGCGACTTCTGACACTTCCCTTGTTAGGGCAGTCTCAGCACGGTTCTTTCTCCAGTAGGGTTTGTTGGGAGAGGAACGACGGAGGAAGGGGAAGGGGGTTCTTGTAAACCTCGGTCTGTAGGGGACTGTGAGTAACTTCTCAAAACATCGGTCTGTTAGTGGCCTATAGGGCATTTTCTTTCTATAACTACCACTCTGCAGCGGCGCATAGGGCAGTTATATTCTCTAATATATCGATGGTAGTTACGTAAAGATATGTCTCAAGCAGCTCATAGCTTCTGTTGTTTCAAAATACCAGCTTGTGCTACACATAGGGCGAGCGACTGCTTCTTGCAATAATAGACTTTGAGCGGCTCTTAGGACAATTTTTGAAAGTTGGTTTGAAGATTTGAAGGACAATTTCTTCTTGATATCGGTCTGTGTGCGTCCATAGGGCAACCTTTTCTGGAAAAGGTCCGTAAGCGGCTCGTAGGATCATTCTACATGAGCAGTTCTTTTTGAAAATATTTTTTTTGAAAAATACCAATCTATAAGCAGCCCACAGTGTGGTCTTGTCAAAATAAGGGTCTGTAAGCGGCCCATAGGGCATTTCCTTCTAATGACTAATTACCGTCCGCGGGCGGACCATAGGGCAATTTTTCCGTCTGTAAGCAGCTCAAAGGCTTCCCCGCAATATTCGATTTGTAGGGGGGGGGGATTGTATGGCAGACTTATCCCAGAATACGATATCATTTGTAGGGGTATGAAGGGCACTATTTTCTCAGATTACCGCTCTGTAGGAGGCCTGTAGGAAAGTTTTTCTTGAAGTATTCTTCTCCAGGATCGTGGGGCAGCTCTCACATATACCGCTCTGAAGGCGCGGAGCAGTACGTATTTGCAAAAAGTGGTTTATAGGCGACGCATAAGGCATGAGAATACAATGCTTGTTTTCGCTGCCGGAATTTTTCGGGAACTGAGGTACTTTCTGAGTGTTTAGCTGAGTGTAGACTACATTGTCGCTTTGAGAGTCGACTGCTTGGTGACTCTGTTGAGATTGGTGCAAACATTTGACCCAAAGAAAATTTTTAGAAGAGAGTCAAAAGGTATCGAATAATCAGCAAAGAGGATTCTCACAATCAGAAGAGTCAAAAGTCATTTATTACTCGGTTTCAGTTGCCCAGAACCCTAAAAAGGTATAAAACGTAGAGGTTATTGTGGTGATGACTATATGTACCCTAGCATACTTGCAAGCGGCCCTTAGGGCCGCTAGTGTTTCTATAAAATCGGACAAAATTACCACAAAAATGCAGTATTTGCAGAAATATCTCTTAGTGTTCTACTTGCTTGTAGTCTACTGAACGTTATATTTATTTATGGAACATCTATACCAGGTAAAATTCTCATATGTACTGCGGCTGGCATAATAGTACTTTTATGGGGTTGTTTGGCTAAATATGGCCGGAGCAAACGCCTCATGCCTTCTTTGCAGGAAATTCCTGCAGAAAAAGTAGTTTGCCTTGGCCATATGCCAACAAGGTCAAGATGATGTCATCTGTGTGGTTGTTATTTCTTTGAAGACTTTATCAACACTAGTTATTTGTTTAGCAGCTCAACGAACTCGATTAGTCTCGATCACGGCGCGACCGGGAACTCAAGGAGGAGCGCGCGGTGAGCACGGTGATGGCAACAAACCGTGCGCGCGACCTGTAGCCTCACGGCAACCGAGTCGAGGATCCAACGAACAAACATTGCACCTGCCCTACTCATCGAGTATATAAGTCACTGCCGTCATGGTCTCGGATCCACATCTCTTTCTGTCTCATGTGACTTTGCAAATGTTTTTGAGTTTTGGGAGGTAACAGAGATTGAGATTTTAGATTTCAGAATGAGAATCGTTTTACTAATTACATTGGCGGTGTCAGTCGCATTCGCCCAATTTGCTCAGGTATGGAATTTTCTTCTAAAGTTTCGTCAATTTTTCTTTGATGCGGCCTTTTAGCAATATCCACAACAATACACCACCCGGCAATATGGTTTCCAACAGCCAGGATTCAGGTTTAATCAATACAGGTAATCCATGTTTCTACTAATTACCTTGGAGCTTAAGCAAAACTTCAGCGTTGTATTTCACAGAATAAACTTCGTTTTGAAGAAAATTGCGCTTATAAACCCATAATCCTTTTCCTTTGCACTCTAGTTTCTATCCTCTGTAGAATTACAACATTGGGAAATCACAGGGTAGAGAAGCCACATGACTTGACTTAGTCGAAGAATAACAGAACTGCATGGCTTGTTTTCGATGTCGATGTTACAATAATCTCTCCTTTATTTTCCCTGCCCCTCCTCCGGACAGCGGCCCTCTTTCCTTGACTGGATGTCACTTTGAACTTTGTATAAACTAACAAGGTAGAGATCAGCACTGTGAGAGCTAAGCTTTGGTAAGGAGAGGAAGGACGTGAAGAAAGATGCTCTGTTACAAGTTGACTTTGCTATGCACTCAGACTTTATATCCTATGACTCACCATAGTCTGATTCCTCGTTCGCATTATGACGTAGTAGTACAGGATGTAGTCAGTGTCAGCACTAACCATACATATTTACATAACCATTCTTTGCAACCACTTGAAATATTCTTTTCCTTCTTTTGTTCGAGTGGATGACAACATTACAGAACAAACACCCAGAACAATGGTTACAGCAGTAACAACGGCTACAACCCTGGCTATGGGACCACAGCGTACAGTAATAGCATTTATGGCACGACACCCACCACTCAGTATGGACAGTATGGATACGGAACTACGCCATCCACGTATGGAACCACCAACAATCAGTATGGGTACGGAACGACGACCAATGGAAGACAGTACGATCAGAATTACTGGAACGGTGTCGGATCAACGACAGCGTTGATGGCTGTTATCACCACTGCTGTAGCCTATATTCTGTGAAGAATGTGACCGCTCAGTTCTCATATTATAAGCCTTTGATCTTGTCCGAATGATGTATGTGCTGCTTATAAGCAGAATAATAAATAGAAAATGTTCCACATGATTGAAATTTTTTCGAAAGTAGTGAAAGATCGGCGGATTATTATGACAGTGCGTTGGATAAGCCGAATAGAAATGGTATTACTTGACAAAACCAATGCAACAAATACAGTGCTTCCCGACTGATTGAACGAACATGTGCCGAATGGGTAGCATGTTATCCTTATGAAAATGGGAAAAACCAATTGCAACGTGATAAAAGAATTTTATTAAATCTCAAAGCTGGCACTCTAATTAGATATAAGTATGAAATGAGCTAGTTCCCTCAAGTTCGCAAAGACCACTGACGCATGTCGTTGTTCCCTGTTCGCTACAACGAGCACATGATGGTCCCATTTTATATATTTGAAGACCTTCACCAACGTTGCTACAATAACGTTTATGCAGAACGTAGTGAAAGAATTATTTTGCAAACTCACGCTCCGCTATAATGGCAGACAACATTGACAAAGCTTGGACACGTTACCACAGAGCATCCAATCTTTTTCTGTGTGTCCCATGCCATCTAAGAAAATGTAACAACTCTATAATGAAAAATAGGAGATGGATCTTTGACAAACCTTGGCAAAATGTTTCAAGCCAAGATGATTGTAGTATAGATTCGTCTGCCCCGCCAGTTGCAGCATATTTTTATTCTTGATTTCCTCCCACCATATCCATACGCTCTAATTCTTCGTTTCACGAAGGTCTTGCAAGTGGAGGAAGTCAAACCTACTCAGCTGTACCTTGTATGCCGCGGCTTGAACAGTCACGCTAGTATCGTTAATTGTGTATCTGTTCTCAGTGTACATAGTTTGTGTCGAGTCTTCGTCTATACATTTGCTAGCCCAGTCATGAGCACTCTTCTCGGCGTCACAATCGTATACCTAGATATGTAATGCATTCAGCACCAATGCATTGCGCACGCAAGTTATCTCACCAGGCGAATCATTCTTGACGCCTTTCGAGCCATTACTCCGTTTCCCATCACAACGAGACCTTGAGCAAGTTGTTCTCTACAAGTACTCTTTACGAGATTCAGGAAAACCAGTAGGGTAATTACCTCAGTGCGTTATGATTTAGCAAGAAGGCGCTCCTCACAAAGTCGTCTATTACTTGATTGTTTGGACATCGCTTGTTGAATGCTTGACATTAAATAAGTTTCGAAAAATTGTTGAGCTCGAGCTTAAATAAGATTCCGGGTTACCTGGATCTATGGTTCGCAATTCTGTGGTTGTTGTCGTTTTTGGCGTTGTTGTCCTTGTAGAAGTGGTCGTTGTAGGTGTCGTTGTGGTAGTTGTTGGAGGTGTTGTTGTCGTTGTAGGTGTTGTTGTTGTGGTAGTTGTTGGAGGTGTTGTTGTCGTTGTAGGTGTTGTTGTAGTCGTTAATGTTGGGGTTGTTGTGGAAGTCACCGGTGTTGTTGTCGTCATACATATTGTTGTTGTGATAGCTGTTGGGGTTGTTGTAGTAGACGTTGTCCATGTCGTTCTAGGAGATGTTCTTGTAGTCGTTGCTGTTGGTGTTGTTTCCACTGTTGTTGTAGGCATCATTGATGTCGTAGACTTTCTTGTGGTGATTGTACTGGGGGTTGTTGTCGTTGTTCTTGGTGTTGTTGTCGTAGTGGGTTGCGTTGTAGCGGTAGTTGTGGGAGCCATTGTTGTTATTGTGGTAGTACTTGAACTTGTTGTTGTAGGCGTAGTTGTGGTGGTAGTAGTTGGGGTTGTTGTAGTTGTAGGTTTTCTTGTAGTAGTAGTAGTAGTTGGTGTGGTGGTCGTTGTTGCTATTGGTGTTCTTGTTGTTGTGGTGCTTGCTGAAGTCGTGGTCGTTGAAGGTGTCTTTGTGGTAGTAGTGATTGGGGTTGTTGTTGTTGTAGGCGTTGTAGTAGTCGCCGGAGTTGTTGTAGTTGTTGGTGTTGTTGTAGTAGTACTAGTTGTAGTCGTAGTCGTTGTGGGAGTCGTTGTGGTGTTAGTGGTTGGGGTCGTTGTTGTTGTAGGCGTTGTAGTAGTCGTCGGAGTTGTTGTAATTGTTGGTATTGTTGTAGTAGTACTAGCTGTAGTCGTAGTCGTTGTGGGAGTCGTTGTTGTGGTAGTGGTTGGGGTCGTTGTTGTTGTAGGCGTTGTAGTAGTAGTTGGAGTTGTTGTAGTTGTTGGTGTTGTTGTCGTAGTACCAGTTGGAGTCGTAGTCGTTTTGGGAATCGTTGTGGTGATAGTGGTTGGATTAGTAGTAGTTCTTGTAGTAGGAGTGGTTGTAGTGGTAGTTGGAGTAGCCGTAGTTGTTGTTGCAGACGTCCTCGTCGTCGGCTTTGTAGTTGTTGTAGTTGTTGTGGGAGTTGTTGTTGCTGTTTCAGGCGTGGTTGTTGTGGTTTTTGTTGGAGTAATTGTTGTAAGCGTTTTTGTTGTACTGGTAGTAGGCAAAGTTGTTGTTACGATTGGTGCAGTGGGAGTCGTTGTAGTACTCGCTGATGTTGTTGTCGTTGTAGGTTTTTCTGTAGTAGTGGTTGTCGGAGTCCTTGTTGTTGTAGGTACTGTTATTTCTGTAGTCGTTGGCGTAGTTGTGGTAGAGGTCGGGGTTGTTGTTGTGCTTCTTTTTGCTGTTGTTGGTGTCTTTGTGGTCGTGGTCGCGGGAGTTGTTGTTGTTGTAAGAGTCGTTGTAGTGATCGTTGTCCTGGATGTTGTGGTAGGCGTTGTTGTACTGGTTTTTGTTGGCGTTGTCGTAGGTGTTGTTGAAGTAGTGGGCGATGTTGTAGATGTTGTTGTCTTTTTCGCTGAGGTTGTCGTAGGAATCGTTGTAGTGGTAGTTGTTGGAGTTGTTGTGGTTTTGGTTGTAGGTGTAGTTGTTGTTGTCGGTTTAGTCGTTATTGTTGACGTGAGTGTTCTTGTTGAAGTTGTTGAAGTCTTTGCCGACGTTGTTGTTGGTGTCGTTGTTTTTATTGTTGTAGTCGTCGTAGGAGTAGTTGTAGAAGTAGTAGTTGTTGTTGTTGTTGGTTTCTTCGTAGTAGTTGTTGTAGTTGTCGGTCTTGGTTTGGACGCTTCTGTAGTGATAGTTGGAGCTGTAGTAGAGCTCGCAGTGACTAATGTAGTCGTTGAAGCCAACATTGATCTTGTCGTAGCTGTGACCGGTGCACACCAGCAAGTTGTTGCTGATGGCGATGCTGTAGCAAATGCCGGTTCCTCCTCTTCTTCATATGATCCGGGTAATCCTCCTACACACTGGTTGATATCAACATCACAAGTCGAGCCCGTAAAAGTGGTGCACTCAGCGTCAGTCGTGCAGCCGGTTCCAATCTCATAAATTTGTTCTCCGATGGCAGGCGTTCTACAAGCGTCAACACTTTTGTGTCTAAAGCAGCATAAAACTTACTTAGCATCTAGCACGCATACTGCGTAAAAGTCTTCTCCACATAGATTTTGTGCACAACCGAGCTTTCTGGCTTTCCCGTTGGCAAGCTGATCGTAAGATCAAAGATTGGAAATTAAAATGCTTTCAGTCAAAGGTAGGAAAGCTTGCCGTTGCGAAAGCTTTGGAATCTTCCGTGGCAATTATTGTAGAATTGATATTAATAATTTTTGAAATTTCATCCCACCATTGCTTTATCGACTTATCAGCTAGACCCATGGTATTGCTAGCGCTTGGAGAGAACCTGGAAGTAGATAATAAACAACAAGCAGTGTAGCAATAATCCAAACTAACCTTGCTATCACTTTCGAGTAACCTACCGGAGCGCGGGCGCTGACATCACATTTGTCAGCAACTTCTTGGGCTAACAGCTCTAGATCGCACCAGTAATACTGAAATTGTGTCTTGACTTCTCAGAAGATACACTGGAATTACTTACTAGCATGTATATGTTTTTCCCTTTCGGTAACAAACCATAGCGGTTCTCTGCCTTTCCGTCAGCAATGTCCTTTCTTCTACTGTTGATTTGTGTGAGAAACTTCTGTCTGTACTCATCAGTTGACTTTGGATTCCAGCACTGATAATCTACAACAAATTCATTTGCAAGCAGTAGGCTTTCGTTTGGAAAAATGATGACTAATGCATTGATGCCTAGTTGTGTCACCAAGGGTCGCAAGTATTGGAAGGGGTAGATGGATTTACCATGAGTAGCGTCAGCAAGTCCAACACTTGTTAGAAAAATGCAAATCACAATGTCCACCAGCATTCAGACAATATTATAGAATTCGACGTGAACCGCTCGGCATCGCATATGTGAACTACACTGTAAATCCCTCTGTTTTATCGTTAATAAAAGCGTAATCGAAAGCGAGCCAGATATAAATAGTTCTGTTGCACGTACCAACCTCATCAGTGACTGCGATTTATGAAACGAAATTGATTTCAGATTTGTCGAAATCTGTTTTAATGCTTCGATGAGGAAAAACCTGCACATGTCTGCACGTAAAAAACGTGTAAGCGGAAATGAACTGAAATATCCGAAAATGTTCAGTCCTTCTTCGTTTTCACGAAATAAGTGTGAAATGGTTCATATTCGTATTATAGCTTGCTGCGTTCGTAACATCCATTGATCGCTATACATCTGAAATGATAAATTTTTTAGGTTCTTGTAAAAAAAATGCTTTTCATCTTGAATCTTCTCTACTCAATGTTTTTGCTTGCTAAGGTACAATAGGGGACAATACGAAACATGTGCAATAGTTTTTGCCGTTGTTAGCAATGAAATAACTCGTCTGGCTGTTAGGGGTAAAAAAGGAGAGCTTTTACTTTTATTATCAGAAAAAAGAGAATAGAGTCGAAATAAGTGGGATTTGGACATTATTTGAACAGCGTCTTCCATCATAGCACTAAAATGGTAATTTTACGCCTGCTCACGTTTGTACGCTCCCGGTGGGGAAGCTGGTGTTAGCGAAATGTTAATCAGCAGACTCATGTCTATTGAGTAAAACTGCATCGATTCTAACTAAAAAGCAGTTTAAATATTGTAAAACATGTCAAACCTGTTAGTACTTGACAGACAAGCAATTCTAATTCAACATCGAGCCCGAGAGCGCGGAAAACGATCCTCGATTAAATGGCTGCTTACAGCAAACACTAGATAATGTGCACCAAATTGACCACATGTAACATGTGTACTCTACGAAGAATACTATGTAAAAAAAATTTAGGCATTTTATGAAATAATGCCTCGTTTACAGCCAACTCAGTTGGTTAGAAAGACTTTCCTCCGTCTAAATGAGATCGCTTGATGCATAAGTATCTTTTTTCGTCCGAATCTATCCTCTGCGAAAAGCCCATTCCAAAACGTTGTCTCCCCTACCTAATTCTAAACTGTCCAAGAAAAAGGGGTTTTTTTGTCAGATTTCGTGCCCTATTTGAGACTTATGCTTCTTGAGTAATCCGCTCCCTAAATTGTCTCCAATTTAACTCTCCGTCTTTGTAATTTATGATACTGCCGATCTTGTCAAAGGACTAAGCATTAAGTTGTTTGCATTTTTTATCCATTTTTTATGTTCGCTCCTTCACACAACATGTGAAAACTCAAAAGGCAATTTATAGGGATTTTAAAAAGCTCTAGGACTCCTCGTGAAATTGTGGATCGAAGGAGACTTCGCTTCATTAATTGCAAAACCAACTCGTGCAGCGTGCTGACTACAGTCTAATTTGGGCACTTTCGCTGCAAGCATCATGCAATCGTGTATGTGTAAAATTCAGCCCATCATCAAGTGAATCGGTCTAGCGATAGGATTTCACTGTTCTGCAAGAAATTATCACTTCACTCTTGAGTCTCACCTCGATCATTGGACATTGGACAAATTATGTCCTTTTTGTGCATCCTTCCCCTCAAAAGGGAAGGCACTTGAAGCGGACCGACTTTTTTCAGCAAAGTATGTACATATGTTCTCCTACAATAATGGTTCCAAGTCTACTTTCTGTAAATGCCAAAACAGTACATGAAATTGCAGGTATTTTGAAATTCAGTAGCGAGTTTGGGTGCTTGTCGAAGGATGAATTAGCAGAGCTTCCGCACCTTATCTTTTGCTTTTTTATTTAAGCATGTAAGATATCCAACGATGTATGTTCGAAGCAATTCTGAATTTACGGCAAATTCGCGCTACCCAGACCGTACTTGACAGTGGAGTTTGGATGCAGAAAATTGTTTCAGACCTCGTCCAATGCAACTTTTAGCTGATTTGGAAGCTTATTTTGTGATCACCTTTGCAGCAACTTTTTACTAATACATACCTCGATAAGAAAAGCCGCCTCCAATCGGAATTCTACACTTATTTGTCAAGCCCTCAATAGAAAGGCTATATAGCATGTATTTTTGTAAATTTTTCTGCAGTTTCAATAAAAACGAGGTTTCGGTTAGCACCCGTTTAATTTAGAAGATCATGTCAGATACCGAACAATTTTGAATAACACCTGGTTCAGACTTTATTTGTCAAGTACAATGAAAGTGGCCACTGTTGTGCTTTTACAATATGCAGTTCTACTGCAAGGACTGTGTGTTAATCACTGTGCTCAGTTGCTGCACAATGTTTTCGGCCATGATCTGATTAGCCAGCTGAAGAAGAACTATTGATGTAAATTTCTAAGTTGAAAAAACCTCTGAACACTTACTTCTTCTAGTTTTTGTTTGGCATTCAGTCGCCCATACTTCTTTATTTGTTCTTCGTTAGTAGCAATCGGCTTGTCCGATTGTATATCCTTAGTTCAAGAAAAAAATCGGACGAGTTCCGTTGTTCAGCTGGATTGGCGGCTGGAAGGCAGGGCTTCGTGACCTAGTTAAAGCTAGGGAATGATCAGAAAGAGCGCGCGCGAGGGAGACGCAGGCTGTCGCGGGCGCGAGCGGCCATAATTAGGTCACAAAGCCTCGCCTTCTAGCCGCCAATCCAGCTGAATGTTACATATCGGTAGTTTATTGTACGTACCTTAGTAAATAATTGTGTGAGCTTAAGCATCTCCTCTACTTGATCACTGTTAGCCTGTTCAACAGCGGAAAACTTCTTGATGCTCTGAAATTGAGACTCAAGATAAGCATAAAATGGCATGGATTTCAGATTTATAGTTAGGATGTAATTATATCTGTAGGAAAATAAAGCAAATGATGTGCAAACCATTCCATCTGACCAGGATTTTTGATTTAAACTAGACAGCATCTTTTGTTCCCTTGTGGTTAGTTTGTAGGCACAGTTCAACGAGTAATATCTAAAGTTCCAGTTTTCGTTTGTAGTAGCAAATCCTCTAGTCTACCAACCGTAATCCTAAGCCATGTACGGTAGATACAAGGCTTGGTCTAACAAGATGGCCCATATTGCTAGTGGTTTGACGAGCTTCAGCAGTTGGTGTGCAAAGTCGAGGATTTACCGCCAATGGATTTATGGATCGGAAAGCATCCAGCATTACCTAAATCATGAAGGTGAGCTGATATGAATTAAGAACCAACATCAGGATCCCTCACATTTCCTTTGACGCTCTGAATAGGATCCACGACAAGAGCTACGGCTCTGGGGTGAAGCGCTTCAAAGGATTGTTGGGTGCTCACATCAACGCTGGATAGCCAACAACCGAAGCCTGGATGAGAATGGTACCTAAATAGGGGAGCGTCAGGCACAGATAGACTTTTTTCACTATTGGAATATTTACCATCCGACTACCATTTCGGTACGACCGGTTTGTTTGAGAAGTTCCATGTGCTTGGTTTGATATACAGGGTCGACCGATTCAACCGTGACGCTCTGCAAGGCAGGCATTCAGTAATCGAATACTATATATAGCGGTTCTACGGGCCGCTGTAAGTGGGTCTGGGCAGATACATTAGTATCTGCTTAGTTGGGATATATGGTGGCGCAATTGAGCAGAGCACGCAGCCTTTCTAAATCTGCTTCCAGACTTGCCCGCGCCAAATGCTTGCGCCTTGCAAATTGTCGACCGAGTCGAATTGCCGATCAATACTGAGCTTGTTCGCGTGGGTTTCGGCACCACTCTGGCGCGGCGTAAACGCCCGTGGCAAGTCTGGACCTACTTTAGTTAACTCCCACAGGCCTGCACTACATATGGTCGAGATTAAGATTCCACATACAGTTCCACTCTGAGGCATCGCAAAAACATCCACAACATTTATCGTGTAATCGTCCACAAAACTACCCAACATCAGACCCATAACCTGCAACAAGTAATGCCTTATACCCGTTCGTTTGTTTTTCGACTCATTTTGAACCTCCAATGGCACTCCACTTCGAGCATGCCTCAACATTTTCAAAAGTGCCAGTGCTGACACGTGTACGGTCTCTGCGGAGTCTGGGTGAGTAGGATCATCAGAGGCTTCTTTGGCACCCATCTAAACAATATTTCCTGAAGGTAAAAAGGAAAAAGGTCTGTGTCGCACCCCCATAGCCAATCCACGTAGCAGACGGTCCATGGTAATTTCAGACTAAGAAATGACTTGAACACACTGCAAGACATTATATATAGCCAAGTATCAGATCATCTATCTCGACTATCATTATCAGTTCCGCTTACAGCTTCATTCTAAGCAGGTCTATCTCAGAGCGGCTTGTCGGCTGAAGGATCCTCTGCTCTCTGCTTTATTAGCCTTTGGTTACTTTTCTTTGTGGCGCTGATAATAATCTCTTTCTTATAGCAAAACAAGTAAAAGAATGCCTTATTAGGGCATTCTTATACTCGTAAGAACGCTTATACACGCAAGCCTTCAATATGGTTTCTATTAAATCGTCTTTACCCTTTCCATGATCCAAGTAAAGTCAACAATGAAAATTTGCTATGCAACATATCAGACATTCGCCATTGACTGCCGGCGGACAAAACAAGAGTAGGATGGAATGCCTGCGCGACTCCCGAAACCGGTATCAGGACAAAGTCAGGACACCTGATTTTGTTTCGGGTCAAAAGTGCGCGACAAAATTGGGCGTCCCGACTCACACATTCCGGACAAAATCAGAACACCTGCGGGAGATACCAATGTCGCAATCGCGTTCAGAGCTTGCGGCCTACGCCTTTATAAACGTAGCAGCCGCTCTCTGCCGCTATGCGGCAGGTTCGGCTAATACTCAGTCGCTCCGCTGCCTCGTGAACTTTTCGTTTTATTTTTAACCAGTGCGTCACCTCTGCTTCGCAGAGGCTCGCACTGGTCTTACTTCAAATGCCTTACTCATTCTTGACTAAAGGTGGCAATGAAACTCGCCGCGCAGTGCCGATTATCGCGAGTATGTAAACAACTACCCATTCCAAATGCTTTTTCATGTGAGATCGGTGATTTCGCATGGATGAAACTTTTCGCAGAAGAACAAATACAAATTTGAATAGGTTTTTGGATTCTTTCTGGCTTGGTAGCTGCCATAAGGACAGTAGGCAACGTGAGCTACTTCTCTGTGCAAAATTTTCCTCGAATACTCAGGTAAAACCATGGTAAATTAACCATTTACGCAACCATTCCTTTTTGGCGTCGTTCTCGTAAAGTAGTAAACTTTTGTCCACTTTTTTGGAGAAGTCCATGGTTTGCACATCAGCATGCCAAACACATCCCCGACTTTGCAAAAGGTGGTGATACGGAACCAATTTTGCTGGCCAGAACCCAAGTGGTCCCGTTTGACGCACAGTTTCTGAGGGATCCACCCAACAAAACCACTCGTGCTTTTGCACTGTAGGCTCTTATGTTGGTCGCATTTGATGTGCAAAATTTGGACTCAGGATGTTGGCTGGAACTCGCTCTACGAATTTCGTTACAGACAGACACACAGACATACACACATACACACACAAAAACACGTAAACAACCTTAGCCCGTTATTATAAGTTATGATTTTTACTTTAATGCGGAATTGTGAAGATTTGCAGACAATTTGCAGTGTCAGGATTAGTAGGAGTTTGACTGATGTCTTGAATTCTGAGAGCTTTTTGTTTCATGATTCTGCATGTATACGCAGAATCTCTTTTTGACCTAAGAACGATTAGCTTGCTCTGCTATGATTCAAGTTTTTGAATAGAGCACGAATGCAGCAGAGTTTTCCGCATATGATGGTTTAGCACAAAGCAAATAATTTCCTTCCAAATAACATGTTTATTCCTATGATATTTGGCTATAGTTGTGACAAAAAGTATGTTTGTGTTCCTGATGTTTGTAGTAGAATTCCATGGTATAGGTAGGAAAATTGCTCTGCATTATGTAAAGAAAGCGACTTAATTCATTTTCATAGCAAAGTTAATCATGTTCGGATATCACACATGTGAGAGGGTTATTCAGTATTTACCTGACATGTTGTGAGGCAATGACGCTCATTTTGCCCGAAGTTTTTTGTTATGATTACGACGGGTATACGGTAACAGGTCACTATCTCAGAATGTGCTTAGCATTTTGTGGCAGTTGAATAATTGAGTACTCTGGCGCTGGTCTTATCATGTTCTGCTACGTCATCTGTTTATCTAATACCAAAATTAGTGCCGCCCACCTTCTTTATTGTATGGAGATATTAGGGTGTCCCACAATTTTTTCACCGTTTTTACCCCAAACGTCTGCATTTCTCGATAACAAAAGCCTTTGAAGTTTATAAATATTAGGTCGTTCCGAAAGTAATGTCGCTTTTTTCAAACGTATGCCACATTTCGTGGAACGAAGATATGTAAGAGATTCTGATAGCATTTGATGCAGCATTTCATTCTCTTTCTAATGGTTATGAAGCTGTTGCAACACAGTCAATGAGCTTCCAGAAAAGAGTCAAAATCTGCGACCTATGCTTTTTAAGATGGCCAAGTTTCACAATTTTTCTAAAATTTTATAACAAACCTCAGAAGGAGCCCAAGTAGTGGATGGACGGAGCAAACCATACAAGAAACAGCACAACTTTTTTCTACTTTCCAGAGCTCGTCATAATTTTTGTACAGATTTTTTGATGGAACCGCCAAATTCTAGCAGGATCGTCTCAGACACAAATGCATCAAACACCAAGAAATCTTCGGATTTTGAAACTTACAAAGATGGATTATGGTTTGGCAACAATTTTACAAACCAAACGAGCATTCACCGCTTCGGTTTAGCAACTCTCGAAAATTTCGGTACATCCTGGGGTACCTTGGAAAAGTCGAATTATGATGATTTTATCCCAGAAACCTTGATGAATCGGGAACAAAAAACAACCGCTAGAAAGAGGAGAAAAAGCTGCATCGAATGACACCCGAGTCGCTTGCCGGTTATTGTTCTGTGAGGTTTGACTTGACTAAATATGGAATTTGATGGCATTGAGAAATTGATTGTAGAAACTCTGAGAAGCAAGCTAAGGAAAAGAAAAAATTATTATGTGTTCTATAGTGTTTGCTCTATCTACCTGCCACTTGTGCTTTTTCGGAGATTAGGTACAAAAATTTAGAAAAATAGCCGAACTTAACCATGGCAAAAAGCGTGAGTCGCAGATTTTGGTAATTTTTCGAAAGCTCATTGAACATTATGGAGTGAAATTAGAATCATTAGAAAGAGGATGAAATGCTGCATCGAACGCTTCTAAAATCTCTTGAAAATGTTGATTCCACGAATAGTGGCGTTCATTCGAAAAAAGCGACATTACTTTCGGAACGACCTAATACATGGTCGTTTTCCTGCATGTATGAGCTATATAATCACGTGCATGGGATAAGCTCAGGATGTCTAAGGGCGGAGTTTGCCAATTTAGCCCATTCATTTTCTTTCATGGTTGCTGCATAAGTTCTGTCCGATTTGAATTTTTTAAGTTCAAAATGTCATAACTTCCTTCAAAGTAAGCTTTTACTCAAGATCCTATTTCTGTTTGCTGAGCAGTTCCTTGGCTATCAGACACATATTAAGACCTGCGAAAATCCTTGTTAAGGAGGAAGCAAAAACTTGAAAACTTCGCAGCGTTTTTCTTCAAACCTGTCTTTTTTGACATGGTAATGCTCCCTTATGAGAATTGATAGGCTTTTTATCTAACAACGGATAGATAGAGAAATTTTCGTAGATTATTTCGCAACATACAGGTGCCTACAAGGTCTGCGTTGCCGAGAGATTTTTTTGACTGAGCGAAAAAGAAGCCACTTTATGATCTCGCTTTAGCGCATATGATAATGCTTATTTACGAATTGTAAAAATTTTACAATTGACGTGACGCCGAGAAGGAATTGTTGGATGGGCCTTGCTAGCTCTTGCTTTACCCTAGCACTTCCAACTTTGAACTCATAGATTACTTCTATTCGCAGAAAGTTCCTGCTTGTAAAACACATATACAAAAGATCAATGTTCGACGATAAATTTTACTAGCAAGACGTTTTCTTCATAGAACCGAGCTCCTGCGTATACTAGCCTTTTACACCCTTATTCCGCGACCAATGAAAAAACTTGACTTGAAGGGCGCATTGTGGAGATTTGCTCGCAAGAACATATTTTCAGGGTGAGGACATACCTCGGCCACTTGAATATTTCAGGACTAAAATCTCCTTACACTAAGAAATTTATTGAAATTTGATATGCTTAGCAAGAGCAAGAAAAGTACTTTCTAATGATACTAACAGTATCGCATTAGAAATGAAATTCTCTTAGAACAGTTGCTTCAAACATAAAGCAAAAAAATGCGGACAGAACTTATGCAGCAGCCTAATATTTCTAGCCATGGGAAAAATACCGAAATACCACGGTTGAACGTGCGATCTGTCAAGTATACGCTAGGTTAGATGGGGCATTTCTACGGCATTTTGAGGCGGAGATACGATTTTTGAGGAAAAAGTTCGTTTTTTACTGCTATCACATTTCAGCTCGAAGCTTCCGGTAAGATACGATTTGGGCGGATTCTTCATAGCCATCTTGTAAAGCTTGCTTTGCCCTGTCGAATGATTACTCAAGTCACATCAGTAAAAGGGAAAATACAAAGAGAAGATGGTTGTAGTAAAAACGGTAGAAAATTGTGGGACGCCCTAATAGGTTCGAGTTCTCTTCAAAGCCTCCTACTAGGGTTTGTATTCAGTGAAGGTTCATTCCCACAAGAAGCATGCTTTTTGCGCTTACTTGAACATCTTTCATTCTTTCACCTTGAGACGACCCTTCTCTCTCTTGTAGTTAGTTGTAGTTGCTAGAAAATTTTCTGGAATTGCTGCATTTTTATTACAATGATTTTGAGTGATACTGTCGATATAAAACCTACGCAGGATTAGCGATGCAAAGTCACTGTTTCGTCTTTTTATATGTTTCTTTCTCCAATCTAATTCTAGCTCTGAGTTTGTGCGGCGTGATCCATGTGAAAAGAGTGACTATAAATCATATAGTCTAATATTTATGAGTTACACTGATTGCACATTCGTTCATTTGTATACAACCTTCTGCTCACAAGTTTACCTTTTTTTGAACGATTTCCATTCAAACCGCTACAATTATTACGAACTAGATGGCGCCCCGGTCTCGTGGATTTGGGCTACTTGATCCCAAAAACATTGGAACTTACCGCCCTTCTTCATATCTGCGATGAAATGTGAGTCTTCCTTGCTGATTTGAAACACCGGATCCTTTTCGCCGAAAAATGTAAATGAACTTTACCGCCCGACTTACATGACTATGGGGAAATGATTCAACAATAATTGTTGAACCCTCGATGCAAGTAAACAAAACAATAAATCGATTGAATGGCTTAACAAATCGTCGCAAAAAGTAGCCTATCTTCTGCGCCGTGCCTTATTCATAAGGGGACGAATTTTAGCCCCATCGGTTCACATACAAAAGAGTCTATAAGCCATATACTTACAAACGAACAAATTCACAGAGATTCGGTTTTATTTATACATAGGTTTTCAAGCGCATGCAATGAAACTCATTTTTTTGAATCGTTATAAATCAAGGCAACTATTAGGTGGGTCCGAAAGTTCGTGCCGTTTTTAGACCTACTACAAAATCGTTCAAAATGAAGATAGACAAATCGTTTGAATAGTATCCGATGCAGAATTTCTTCCTCTTTCCAGGAGCTATGCTTTCGAAGTGGCTATTTCGCTGAGATAATTGACGAATACCAGAACACTTCATTTTTACCAGGTCTGACTTTCGGTAATTTTCAGAGTTTTCATTTTAGACATTTGAAGGTGCTTCAATAACCCCCTGACAAGGCAAACCTTTTTCAAATTAGAGCAATTTTTTGCATTTTTCTAGCTTTCTTTTGAGAATTTTGCTAAATTATTTTACTGGAGCATTGGATTTTGAAGAAGTCGCGTGCCACTGCACCAAACACAGCGAAATCCTCAAAATATCGAAGTTCTAAAACTTGATTATTACTATCACTAGTATTACAAAGTAAATGAGCGATTACGGCGTAAAAATGGGAAGATTTTGGAATTTGGACTACACCCTTGCGCACCCGTAAGATTGGGAAGTACAGCAAATTTTTTCTGCAAAATTCGCATATTTCGCGAAGAAAAGGTGGCCACCGGAAAGAAAAAAAAGATGCATCGAATGGCACCTAAATTGTTCAACGCCTGATGTTTTGCGAGGTGAGAATGAGACAAATACAAAATTTTGGTCACTTCAGAAAATACATGTCAATAATTCTAGAAAGCATGCCAAAATACAAAAAATTGCATCAATTTGAAAAGGGTTTACCTTATTAGGGTTACTGAAGCACCTCAAAAAGTCTAAAATGAAAACTTTGAAAATTACCGAAAGTCAGACATGTTGAAAATGAAGGGTTTCTTTTCGAAAATCATCTCAGCGCTCGTCGAAGCAGTCACAACGAAGACGCAGCTGTGAAAGAGGAAGAAATTCTGCATCGGATACTTTTTGAAAGATTTGTCTATCTTCATTTTGAACGATTTTAGAACAGGTCTAAAAAACGGCACGAACTTTCGGACCCACCCAATATAAGACATTATGTTCCGAACATGCACCGAGTTTCATGCAACTTTATATCGGGTAATGCAGGATAAAAAGAAAACGAGATCATGCTAGCTTTAAATGTACACAATCCATGAATATTTTTCGATAAGAAGGAACGTAACTTCTACCAGTCAAAATTGCGAAATAGGAGATAATAAGTTGAGAATGCATTTTGGCATTGCATGAAGAAGATTGTCAAGTTACGGTATGACTGTGCAATCAACACACAAAAGTTGTTGAAGTTTTGTTGCTTTTTACTACTCAACCCGCTAATTTCTAAATACTGTGCTCGTTGGAGTGCAGTCATGCTGTCATGAACATAAAGTCAGAAATGAGCCCACACCCCACAGGCCCATGGATTTGTATCGCTCCTGATCTGGTACGGTGAACTGCAAAACAAAATCAACTGCTTACCATAACCACAACGCAACTGCAGAGTTGTTCAACTTGCCGGGGGAAATCAAATAGAGAATGAGTGCGAAAAAACGCTTTATGTGTTGGATTTTGCTTGCACCGCAGTTTAAAATGTTGGGTTGCTTCGGATAATACACGGCAGCATAAGCGCACTCTTAGTTGAGCACAAGATTATTATATCATACTTTGCGAATGCGGACCTTCTTACCATGCAAAGCCAAATCAGATCAATGAAAAGCACAAAAGTCGAGTAGAAACTATTCATCGTCTGTATTTGTTTTTGGATAATGCCTTTGCCTTCTAATTTAATGCAAGAAGTCGTGAGAAAGAATCAAAACAACGCATCATAGCGGCAAATATTTTCACAAGAAAAAAAAGGAAGGAAAAGTAATTCGATAACAAAGATAAGTAAATTCTGTCATTGTACAAACGAGGACAATAAAGAGAGTTGATTCAGATGCGAACACAACACTCGAAAGGCAACAAGATTATGTTTGAACTCCGTTTCCAATTCAACGGAACATACACGAATATCACGGGCATAGAAAGTCAAGCATCTAATTCAGTACAAACCACAACCTTGGAGGTTTGCTTGGATGATCATATCGATGACAGAGTCAAGAATCATTTGCACTTGATTTGTATCAGTGGCGCATGTTTGGTGCATATAGATTGTTTTTTCGGGATTAGCATTCAGTGCTTCGAATTTTTCTTCAATAAAGGCAGTCGCCTCGTCGTAGTTTTGGGCACCTATAAATCAACATGAGGAAGGAACGAAAGTGGTAATCGATCATCAACGATGACTGTAAATGTAATCCTAATTTTTGCTACGATGAACGTGAACGTCTCACAAGCTCGCAAAACCCTGCGATCCCTGCCGCTTCCCGAAACTTCGCAGGTGCATATGCGTCAAAATGCGGGAGCGGACTTGTGATTACTCCTCCTTTCGCATCATTAGATGGGACTTACAGATTTTAGTCAGCAGAGATAAATTAATCCACCTTAGGCCTCAGACAGAGGTCACGCGATTTGATCGTAGCGATTGATCGCGACAAGACAACTGTAACAATATCATTGCATGCCGATCTTCTTGCATTTCGGTTGTAATAGTTTTCCAACACAACTGATCGTGACTAGCTACACAACCAATATACAAGAAGATCGGCATGCAATGAACTCGTAACACTTGTCTTGTGTATCGCGACGATCAAATCGCGTGAACTCTGCCCGAGGCCTTACCCATTTCTTTTTACGCGACCTAAATTTTAGATAAACCCTCTCACATCTGTTGCTTATTCCCCGTATCACACCACATAATTAAGCGCGTTCTACCAATTAGCAAATAACAAACGGCGGAGAGGCAAACGAGTAACGAAACAATATCTTTAGCGGAACTATGGCAACAGTGCGCCCCGACAAGTCGTAAATGTCATCACTCATGTCGCTTTGACGGAAACAAAACACGATGTAATAATCAACGATTCGACTGTCCTATGCAATTTTGATTTAGCTGAAATTAAGAGGAATATCGGAAGCATTTACCTTTATAGTCGGGGAAAGCGACAGTAATATTCGTTCGCTGAATTTTTTCGGCAAACAAATCTTTTTTATTCAAGAAGAGGATCATTGAAGTGTTGATAAACCATCGGCTATTGCAGATGGATTCGAATAACCGCATTGATTCAACCATTCTATTCTGGAATTTTGCGGAAATTACGGAAGTTGTTTCGAAAAGTTTCTCTGCAATTACAAACCGTGGTCTCATCTTCGAAAAGCACTTGGTCGTATTCCGATATGGCCGCTATGAATATGATTGCATTAACATCTTCAAAACAATGAATCCATTTCTTTCGTTCTGATCGTTGACCACCGACGTCGAATACCCTGAAAATTAGATAAACTTGTGTTATCAACGTCATATTAATCAGTAGCTACGCTAGTTTTCTATGCTTTGACAGGTGCATAAATGTTAACCAACGCTAAGGTATGGAAAAAAATTGTGCGACTAGCTGGTCCGTACGTTTATACATTAGCCCAGGGCGTGATGCTCGCATGCTATAACAACAGATTATGCCGTAACGCCACAAGTTGGACGATAAATTTTGTCCTAGTGATACGATTACAATTTCAAAGAGAACTGGTGCTAAACGAGCACAAAACTCAACCATGCGAGGAGCTGTCTCGTTCCTTGCTTGTCCGTAATTTCAGAAAGATGATAAAGTTAAAAAATAACCCAGCAGATACTTGCCAGCTGCAAAGACGTAAGATGGCAGCGAAGCATTTCTCCGCTTTCTTGGCTGTCAATTCTCATCGTAATTCTTTTCCGTTTAGCTTAACAATTAAGCAGATCATATCTGCATTTAGACCACTCAGTAGTCAAACGAATTCAAACGAATTCAAGCTCAACCTCTAACCTAAAAAATCGTCAGAGGCAAAAGGCTAATCTTACGGCTCAATCCCATACAAGCAATAGATTAAAATCGTTTAAGAGCTCTCCCATTTTCTTTAGCCATAAAGCTGGCTACGTGCCAAAGAGAAGAGGCCCAACAGCTACATCTAGCATCTTGCAGCAAAGCGCGTATTGAATACTGTGACCAGAGTTGAGCAAAAGGTCAGGCACAAATCGTTCATTCCCCCCTCCCTTCCAGGAAAACCCGAAACGACCCCTCTTAATCCTCTCCACCTCTGGAACCTCAGAGTGTGACACTCTGGAGAAGACGAGTCTGTCCTGCAGAGTTTTTGAATTTTATGAGACTGTATGATCGCTTTTCTGTGATTGCACATTACAAGCACACGCAATTTGACGGCGGATTTTGATGTGAATTGCCCTATTGAACGAGCCAAAATTTCCCCAGGGGTGGAGTGTTTTGCTCCAAATATTCACTGAGGCAAGAAGAGGATATGAGTTCAATACTCATACCAGGAATGGACTGATTTCTAGATTTTAAAGACAAGGTAAGTTGGTCAGGCGCAAGGCTACAAAAGCTCAGGCGGCCTGACCTTTTGAGGGGTTGCGCCCGACCCCATTAACTTTATCTCCAAAGGCGCTTTTTCATTCAAGTTGTGTGTAATTCGCTAGCATAAACCTCGAACATTCTACAATAGGTGTTTGAGCTTGGCTCGACTTAGACTTGTTTCGGCTTTGTCGTAATCCGCGGAATTTATGCGCTCAAGGTGAAAAACGCGATGTTTGGAATATTAGCAGTATACTTAATAATCCACTATTTGAAAGCGATATGAATTCTAATTTCTAGTATAGACTAATAGGGAACATTACTATGTTATGAGTATAAAGAAAGCTAACTTCTTTCGCTTCTGAAACCAAGTTAATCATGTTTGATTCTGGCTTTTTAGACTATAGAAAACGCTAAAAAATGTAATAGATAATGGTCTGTAATGCTAGTAGAGGTGATTTGATATGCTAATTACGAACTATAAAAACTTACAGAGCAAGCTTCTTTGGTGACCTTAGGGTCCTTTCATACTACGCCGCGTACGCCGCTGCAGCGCAATGAAAATATGTTCACGGCAGCAGAGCTCCACTTTTTTTATGTATCTATATATTTGCTGCACATTCGTGTCCCTCAATAGTGTTCCTTCACATTATGCATTTTCTTCCTCTCTTTTTATTTATCCTGTCTATCCTTTGTCTATATCAATGATTGATGGAATGACTTGGGTTGTTGTGCTCCCTCTACTTTTGAGTTTCACATTTTGTATTGTAACTGACTGCACATTGCGTCACCTGGTTGTATATTGGTAGCAGTGGCGTACCCAGGATTTCGGCTCGGGGGGGGGCGGCAAAAAAAATTTTCAAATGAAGGTGCGTGGCGTTAGCCACGCACTCCGAAAAAATTAAGAGGGCTTCTAAAAATTTCTGCGGTCCCCTAACCCCAATGCGGCAAAAAACACTAGGTGGTTTTACTTACAACTGTACAGAAATAAATGATGAAATAACGCTCGTAATAATAAGCAGTTTTAGAGAAACATCAAAAAAAGTGGATCTCTGCTGCCGTGAGCATAATTCCATTGCGCTGCAGCGGCGTGCGCGGCGTAGTATGAAAGAACCCTTAGTAGTGTCAGGTAAGGGATGGAGAATTGAAATTTGGCTGAAACTCGATGGAGTCAATCAACATGCTGATCACGACAGTCATTCCTTCAATTCTATTGGAGTTGTCATATGCATCGGTCTAAAACTTCTTCTTCACCTTACTCGATTGTAGTATTTCCTTAGTTTTGAGTGCATTCGATTCTTGATTACGACCCCCTACCCTCAGTCTTACCACCAATACGACCCCCCAGGTCGGGCGCGCCTGACCTCACGTTCAACCCTATGTGACTACCTAACAGCGCAGCAACTGGTCTCCTGGCCGCCATGTTCCGAGGAGCACGCGTGCATGGCGAGACACAAGACATTACAGGTTGGCTGAGATGTAGTCTGTACATGGCTGCCTGTTTTGTTGCTTTTCTATTAATCTGTTCTTACAGATACAAGACACACTTGTTTATTTTCTGAACTCCACCAGTCTGAACACACCAAAAAATATCGCGATCAAAGGACCCTTTACTCTGTTGCTCCTCGCGTAAAAAAGTTGTGGGAGAGCGACCATTCCGCGAGGTACCTTGGTGCACCGAGCTGCTTGCATGAAAAAAAAAAGGTGCGTCTTGTACCCGTTCAAAATCAGGGTATTAGCTTAGAAAACAACTACGAGGCCTTTCTTAAAAGCACATAAGAAAGACACGTAGTTGATGTACAGTTGTTGACAGCATAAACTGATCGTCATTAGTAGAGCAGGCGGTTACTGGCGCGGCTTGTTTAAGGCGATTTGTGCTGCTGCAAGCGTCATATGTTTGTAGGCAGATTCGCACGACCGCTAAGCTGTCAGAAGATTTTCAAACAATACTTTATTCGCGCGAAGCACGGCCTGCGGCCACTTTTTCCGAGCGCAGAGGCGGTTGACTGGCAGTGACAACGATTTCTCTTCGCTATTGAATGAAAAGCTCACCGAAAATCGACGTTTTTCATTTGAAATTTTACTTCAACGATTCCGGTAGTCTTGATTCGTGAAAGCAATATATCATGTTCTGTAGGTTTGTAGTCTTTGGCAGCTATACGATCTATTGAGCTCAAAAAGCTGGAAAAAGCAAGAATAAAAAGAATGGCTGTCGCACTATAAAGTTCGAACTTACTGTGGAGCACTCTCTGTCAACTGATATTCATTGCCACGATTGATTGCAGTGACTGAAATCGCTGGGTCAGCCCAGAGATTTTTTAGAGCTTGAGTAAGCTCCGGAGTGAATGGCTCGGACTCCTGACCAGCCTTGATTGTGTCTAAGACAACGCGGGCATCTGCCTGAATAACAGCCGTCTATAGCTTGTCTGTGAACACAAATAAAGTTTATGGTAATTATAGGAAGTTTATTTCTCAACAATAATTTATGAAGTTTCTCAAACGTTCAGATAACTCCAACTGATTTACTAAAACTACCGTGGATACTTCAGTGGTTACCGCAGAGTCAAGATAGTGCTGAAATTACTACCCATATACTCTACGAGCCTGAAGAAATACATTTTTGCCCTCCCAGCTCTCACTCCTTCACTCTCAATGCTATCTCCTCTCCCTTAGGGAACGGCCATAGGTTGTCGGTGTTGTCGATGTTGTCGGTGTTGTCGATGTTGTCGATGTTGTCGGTGTTGTCGGTGTTGTCGGTGTTGTCGGTGTTGTCGATGTTGTCGGGGTTGTCGGGTTTGCCGAGGTTGCCGGTCGTTGCAGGACCTCATGATAGCCTCCACGTTTCGCGCGCTCTCTAAACTGTCTCTGACCCCGACAACTCCGACAACACCGACAATATCGACAACACCGACAACACCGACAACATCGACAACCTATGGCCGTTCCCTTACGTGCCCTGTCAGCATTCAGTGGGGATGTTACGCTATACCGCGGTAACGATCATGCCCCTGGAGGCTAAATATCGCCATAATTGGATTGAACTTAGCTGTCTCCTAGCAATACGTACGTAATGTACTTATTATCTTCAGCTACATGCACAATGTACGTGCACATAGCGTAAAAATCTATGAGCTAAGCAAACAACTCACTTGTCAGAGAGAGAAAGAAGAGTTGTGTGGTGAAACGAAACTCCTACGATAAGAGGGATCTGATTAAGTCAGAAAAGAAAGCTCAAACACTGTGGATTACGGTAACACAGCTTGAACAAAAGCTTCATATCTTGGAGTTCCTGTGTTCTGGATTTTATGCGGTCTAACAGTTCGCGAGGTTGGTTTATTTCTATTATATATGGAACAAAAGCGAAAAATTGTGCAAGCCGCATTTTCCAGCTTTCTGTACGATCCCCACATTTCCTGACGGCCGACCGTCTTTACTTAAGAGTCATTTTTCTTTCTTCGAAGTCATTGAAAATTCCAAAGTTGGAATGAGCATCTAACCCGACAGTGATGAGCATGTTCCTGATAGAAACGAATGAATTACTAAGGTGTTAAGATTTTCAAACTTCAACTTCCGACTTGTGGTTCATCGCAACTTTCATGACTTACATCATTCGTTCTTATTTGAAATATCCTTATAAAAGAATGATCACAACAAATATAAAAGAACTTAACCCCGCCATTTCAAACAAGCTATATATTAAAGGACTAGCCTTAAAAGGCTAATCTTAAGAATAAGTTTATCACCTGCCAAACGACTATCTGGAAGGGATTACGGGCGTTTGAGTGTGCGGTTTTGTCAGCTATTCTGTAAGGCATGTTCCACGAAAAACTTTCAGAACCACTTATTTAGGTTTTCGGTGAATGTGCTTCTTCCTTGTAATTAGAGTACTTGAATCGTTATAATTGCGTGCTCTCAAGCTGCCTTTAGATGAACTACAGTCGCTCTAACTAGAATAATTTCTCATACTCAAACGCTCATAACCCCTTTCGGATAATAGTTTGACTGATAATAAACATATATTTGTACTCAGCTCTTCAACACGAGTCCAATGATATCCAAATTGTTTGCTGGCTGAGTTCATTTCTGACCATTCTCTAGCACTGTCAGGCTGGATGGTCATTACAACTTTACAATGTTTTCATTGATCTGAGGAGTTGAAAATGACTGCGGAGATGGTCATTATGCGAAGAGCTGGGAAGCGGTTTGTACTACTCGCTCCTGCTAAGTATGTTCATGGCAAAGGATAGTAGGAACACTTGCGAATAATTCCCCAGAAATCCAAAGCAACAGGAAGTTCAAGATATGAAGTTAGCTTCCGAGCTGCGTTCCTTTCTACAGCGGGGATGTTAGCCTATGCGGCCCTCAGAATCTACAAGCTCCTTTCTCTTAGCGGTCAGGGGTTTCTTTGTTCACGTAGCTTTCCCTCTTGACTAACGATCGGAATTCTTTATATTATGTGGGTAGGTCATAATAAAAATTGTTCACTGGGGAGGGGAGAGGAACTTTTAACTGCCAATGATTTTGACTCATCTTACCTCCTTTGATGGATCTTCCAGTGTAATTTTCAGGCTATTCATTGCTCGAAGAATCTGTGCCATTGCTTGTACTGTATTATTGTAAACAACGCCTTTTTGTTGATCGGCCTCCTCCTGTGAAAAGCCATGGTCGTGAAGAATCCTATAATGAGTAAGATGATGTGGGAATAAAAAAATATGAGTAATTTGTTGTTTTATAGTCACACTGCGCAAAAGACGAGGAAGCAAACTGTTTACGTTGATTAGAAATTTGAATAGTGACTGAGATTTGCTCCAAAATTATCTTCGAAATATATTAACAATGAGTGAAGTATAAGATCAATGCCTACCTCATTTGCTTCAAAACTGTGCTCTTTCCGCATTCTCCAGCACCTGCAAAGAACAATATATAGCGATAACAGAACACAGTTACACCTTTAGTCAAAAATAGGCTTTTGCTTACTTTCTGGGCTGAAGTCAATGTTTTTCGGGTTTACCCTAACGTCACGCGTATAAGGCGCACTTTTTCGAATTTTCAAGCGAGCCGCTCAGCCGCTTCACTGTATTCCGTTTAATCCTTACATCGCACAGTTCTCTCAAGCAATCTACAGCACATTATAGGACCCTTTAGTTGTAAAGTCCTTTGGCTTGTCTAGGCTGGTCGATTTTGGCAAAAAAAATCCCCCGCGCCTTATACGCGTGAAATTAGGGTACTTGAAATCTAAAATCCATGACTTTGCGAAAAGTTCAATTAGCGACCTATTTTGGCAAGCCAAAAGTTGCGTGATCCGTTTGCTTTCAATGGTGGATCGGCTCTTGCCTTTGCACGGTTTACCTACACCTTGATAGGGTGCTGTGACAAAAATTTTAGCTCATGATGTTGGCTGCACCTTGCTATATGAATTTCGTGACAGACAGGCATACACACAGACAAACAGACAGACGCTTAGCGCTTTATTATATGTCAAATTTAGGTTGCCTCTGTTATGATCGATTATTCCAGGCGCGCAAGCTCAACATAGTGAAGCTCTAGTCTCGCGCTACTTGATGCGTCTCTCACCTTCTCGCAAAATGTGTGCAAAAATGTGGAGGTAACATTAGTTCGCAATCTACGTCACGATTGCTTCAACTTTAGTGCGTGTTAGGGTCGCGACCTTTCTTTCGAGATCTTTGCTAACGCGATTTGACGGGTGTGTTAAAAGATAGTGGGCAAGTCAACGGTCTGTGGAGTGACGTTAAGCTCGAGCTTATGTTGCGAGCTTCTACGTTACCTCCAAGAGTGGCTTACCACGGGCCCTTGAGTGCAAAAAAGTGTGGAATTCAATTAATTTGGAAAGATATAAGCTTACAAGAACTATGCTCAGTCAACTGACATTTCTCAAAGCTCGAGCAAATTTTGTAAAGATCACCAATTCATAGGCTGATTTAAAGAACTTATTGCTTATCGGCAGTATCGTGTATTGTACTGAACCACACTACAGTATGAAAAGGAAGCGATATAAATCTGGCGATAGTTGTTGGCTGATTCAATCTGCGCGTACCCAAGCACTGCTTCATGTTTTTCACTGCTTCTTTGTGTTAATGTTTTCGTCTCAATTAAGAGCGGTTCATACCGCAAATGACCACTTTCCACTTCTATTTCGTCTATTATCTCCATGAACTTTCTAATGTTATATCTTTTTTCATCTAACAAACCATTCTATGTGCATTCTACGCGTGTCACGCAGTCCTCAAACATCACCTACTCTTTCACTACATCGATTTTTAGAAATTTTTATAGTCTTCATAATTGCTACCATAAATACTATTGAACTTGTCTTCGTACTATAATGGACCCTTCCAAACGATCACATTCTTTTAACAAAGGTTAAATCTGTAAACATCGTTTGCGCTATGCTATTATCGCAAATTATTGCTTGCACATTGTGTGATCACACATCAAACATCGTTAAGTATAAACTGGTGGGTTTAAGTTCTATAGTGATATAGTGCCTACAACACTTGTGGATAAAAGGTTGGCCACTGAACGCACAATACCAAGCAATGCGATCCATGAATGGTTCTGTACGCGCAAGTATGTCAGCACCGCAAATACTCTATATCACCGTTCACAGCTGCTCGACCATAGACGAGCTAGCCACTTATGAGACTACCCCGTCTCCTTAATTGATGTGGTAATTGAAATGTTGGTGGAGACCCTATTGAAAGTGTAAACAAAACCGAGAAACGCCCTGCCTAATGAGGTCGCGCCAAACAACAAACAAAAAAAGCTGTAATAAACCTTACCCAGTAAAAGCAGTTTGACGACTTTTTGCGATGCTATATGACCTTGCATCATCTCTTTGTCGATAGCTTTACTCTTTTGAGCCAGTTGCTTGTCCTCAGCGGACTGACACAAGCCCATCGTTGCTTCGATAATCTTCTCTGCTAACAATATGTGTACATCTAAAAATTACATTTCTCAGACATCAACCCATGGCAACGTTACATAATTATAAACAAGGCGATGTTGTTAGGGAGCTAAGGCGCTACACACCCTTACTATTCATCTGTACAGACATGCTAATGATTTGATTCAAATGGAACCATGATAATTTGTGATTTGCGTTGGAAATTAAAAATAATAAACTTTACAAATTCATGGGTAAAATCGCAAATAAGAGATTGCGAACGGAGAAATCGGCGCAAATTAAAAGCTTGGTGTTACCCTATAGCTGACAGATAACGTTGAAACTAAAATGTCTCTTCTTGTCCGTCACCCTTTTTGAGAGAGAGTTAATGATGTACTTTTAAGGTAGAGTCCTTAGAGCTATGTCTAACTAGCCCGCGGGTAGATCTGACCTTAAAATCCAGGGGGTTGTAGAATACCCCTTGATAAGCCTCGTATTCAATGGCTAATGATGGAGTTTACAAGTACATGAAAAAATATGAGTGGGCTACAAGAGGCGTAATCGAGAGCTCAAAGGAATCGAACGAGACAATGAGATGACTAAAAGGGGATATAGAAGTGCAGAACTATTTTACGAATTGGCAAGTTTCGGGGAGGCTAATCCCCTTAAGTAGTTTTAAGATGGCGTATACTCCATAACCCAAATTTATTTCTTGCGCAAGACATCAAAATTTATGTCCCATAACTCTGAGAGGTAAGCAGATTAGAGGTATTTCATGAGATTCTCTCCACTAAAAGAGTACAGTTATAAAAATTTAGCTTCGCGAGAAAAACTATTAGATGAATTATTTACCGACAACGAAATATTGAAAATGTGTGAAAAATTTTGTGATCACGTTTATAGTAAAAATAAAAATAGAAATAGAAATAGAGATAGTTATATACAAAATGTGGTGCCATAATTTGTTTAACATGGAAATCAATTTTGCAGTGAACTAATTTAACTCCGTTTCGTTCCTGTCCTTAGACGGAGTAAAGGAGCTCAGAACTCTCCCCGGAGATAAAGTATGGGCTAGATATACTCTTTAATCCAAATGAGAGTTTTCATTTAGCATCTAAGCTATATCCGTTGAAGTTTGCGACTGGAGATAGCGGGAGAGGTAGAAAAACCTGCATGTAGTATCAGTACCATATTTAATAAAAATGAAATTTCTTCAATAACACACAGCACAAAGGTCCCTGGAAGGTCAAAGTCCAAAGCGCGCCAAGGGTACAGTAATCAAAGCATCTCGCCATAGAATTGAAAAACTTGGGTTGTTTAGAGTACTATAGCGCTTCGAAATGAATCACGATTTGATTTGAATCTAAGTCTTACTAGTTTCAAGTGAAATGTTAGATCTATTGCTGAAGAAGAGTCTCCAAAATCTCATGTTATTTACATGATGACGCAAATTATACACTTATTTGAGCAAACAAAAAGAGCACAAACGCTGTACAGCTTCTGCTGAACATCGCAAATGAGAATGTATTAGAGAATTATTTGCAAAAACGTCAATTCTGTTCATTCGGTGAATTGCTGTAATTGAGCCCTATGTCTCTCGACTCGAGCCTCAATTAGCGCTTTGATTAAGTTGTGACGCACACCTCCGGCAGAATAGCTTTATTTACAACATCACTTTGACTAGATTTCATAAAAAGGTGCTTTTGTTGAGCAAAATGCTACTTCGAATGTTGCTACATGAATGATTTCCGCATATGCAAACAATAATTGTAAAGGAAGTCGCCGATGGTAATCAAACAAACGTGTAAATCAAACTCTGTGCAGAAAACAACCACATCATCGTTTGCTGGGTCTATTCATCATAAATCAAAGCATCTGCAGAAACGGATAATTCTTTAAGATAAAAATGGAATCAAAATTATCAGCAAGGTATTCGAATTTATCATTTCTGAAAGGCGCTTCTTGAGAAAGAACTAACACTAGTTGCGCAAAGTCTTTAATATTAGACATTGAATATATTAGTTTAAGGAAAACTCCAACAGTCTACAAAGTAGAACTTCAACCTCAAGTTCTCATACATGAGAAGTACAAGCGAAGACCACTCTTGTCCAAGTTTTCAAAAAACAAGTTTATCTTGGATTTTTTAGTTTGAGCAATGTTTTTTTATAGCGACGGCCTAACAGTTGAAACTAATTAACAATGTGTGTCGCGACTCCGTGATGCGAGCAACTCCTGGAAATAGAGAGACGGGAGCGCTGGTTGCCGTACTGTCGGTAGCGCTAATATTTCCGCTGCCAGACATCTTTCGCTGGAGCGCGCCAAAGAAGGGCTATTTATAACCGCAACCTAAGCGCTATATGCCCCTCTGTTCATAGTTTTCTTTACAACTATTGTTTATTGATTGAATTTCATTGTGTTTGGCGGCGACAAGCTGTGACAAGCTCGCGCGTGAGTGTTCCGAGTAAGCTTCGACAAGCAGTTGGACTTGGATGGAAGATTCGTTTGTGGTTTGGGGATTCGAGCAAGTACTATCCGTGCGAGCGAAAGATGATAATGGTCCCGTACGGACCTGGCGTCGTGCGCTAGAGAGACCTTGAATACATTTAGCGGACCGAAGGCTTTCTGTGCCATTAATGGCGCGGGGTATCGCGATGTAAGAGTTTAGTAATTTTAGTTGGATTCAGTTCCAAGTAACTCTTTGTGTTATTCAGGATAAATCTATGATAAGTTTATCGTGCACAATCTCTTGCATTCTAATGGCGTTTGTATTGAATATTAGGGTAAGGGTAGTCCGCGACAAAGTCGCGCAGGCCATGCCCAGTTCGTGCGGTCTTTGGTGACCTCTTAGAAAGTACGGAAATGGATTGTAAGCTGAGGAGAGGCAAAAGCCGCTAAGCTTCAAGGAGCAGTAACATTGTACCTCTTTTCTACAAAAAACGAACGATATCATAGGTGACTGTGTGCCCAACGAAAAAAGGATAACATCTTCTAGTTGTAGCTCTTCTTCTCCCTCTTCTTATGTAACAAGCATTATTGTGTTGAGTCGAACTTATGCAAGTGAACGATTCTGTAGGCAAATCTCTTGTTCTGTTTTGCGAGAAATTTCATCCCTTCTTTTCTATGCTTTTCTGCCGCTGCATGTATCTTGATATCCTTCTAAAAAACTGTTTTCACCAACTATTTTCACTACTTTTCGTTTCGTTGTTTTGTTAACAAATTCTTGACAAAGCAACTAACTGTCAACAAACTCAGGTGTATTGGTCTATTACATACCCAGTAAAACGCTTCTTCTTTGTTAGATTTCTCCTTTTTTTATATATCACCTATTATTCATTAGATGCTTCTCTTCTGCCTGTCGTGTCGCACCAGCCCGATCAATTAATTATATAAATTTTTGGTCTATCGCTCAATAGTTCTAGGCAAATATCAAAGTATTCGGTTGTCAAGAAAATAATGTCGTTTTTTAGGTTGCTCCAACAAAGCAACCAGAGTCAACTCTACAGAGGATAACGAATATTTTTCGATATAGCGAAGCTAGCTCTACAAGATGGCGTTCATGATTTTACGCCAAGCTCGATCCACGAAAAGTTTGAACTCAAAATCTAAAGACTTCCAAATGCTCAAAAAATCGAAAAAATCAGATCTTCGTCCACATAATTTATACGGAAGACCCACTCATATACTTTGATGCATTCGATATCAGACACCCATATATGCAGTTGCTGTGTTTTCTCCTTGACTAGAAACAGAAAGAACGAAAATTTTCCTGATTTCCTCAAAGCAATGCTGAGCCCTTCTTGCACACGTAGTTCTAAACTACAAGCCTATTAAGTATAACTGCAGATTTTCAGCCCATTCCAAGCGGGAAATAGCAGTCTTCGAGAAATAATAAATTCAGCTGTCTTCTTTTCAGTTTCAGTGCTGAAACCGAGATTTTACAAAAACTACCTCTCGGAATGGGCTGAAAATCTACACTTGTACTTACCTAGGCTTGTAGTGTAGAACCACATATGCAAGAAAGGCTCAGCATTGCTTTGAGAAAATCATGAAAATTTTTGTTTTCTCTGTTTCTAGTCAAGGAGAAAACACCGCAGCTGCACATATGGGTGTCTGATATCGAATGCATCAACGTGTGTGAGTGGGAAGTCCGCATAAATAATTTGGACGAAGATCTGATTTTTTTCGAATTTTTGGGCATTGGGAAGTCTTTAGATTTCAACTTACTTTTCGCGGATCGAGCTTGGCGCAAAATCATGAACGCCATTTTGTAGAACTAGCTTCGCTCTATCGAAAAATACCCCTTATCCTTTGTAGGGTTGACTCTGGTTGCTTTGTTGAAGCAAGCAAATAAAAAAAACGACATTATTTTCTTGACAACCTAATATGTGATGTCAGAAACACACCATTCTTACCATAGAAGAGAGCTTAGGAGATAGAAGATACGGCGACAAGAGTAACAATTTTGAGATTGCTGCCAAGAAATTACGTAAGAAGCTACAAGGGTTTGTGAAAATACACTTCAGAAAATTAAGCTTTATCTTAGAGTCAAAAAAATGCATGATGAAGTTACACCAGCAAAATACCAACTTATATAGTAGCTCATAACGAGAGTATATTATAAGGTGAAGTTACGTGATTTCACTTTCTTTTGTTCGCCACCAGCCTTTCGATTGAGGCAAAAAACAATTCTGAACTTAGTGCTTCATTGCTTTTAGTGGAAGAGTTCAGATAAGTCAGTACAAAAGACCATACTCAGAAAAGTTCAAATGGTAAGAACTATTGAAGCCTTCCGTGTGCGAAAATGATCCTAAAATCTCAAGGTTAGCTTTTAAAATTGTGTATTATCTTTTCCTAATTTATTCAACTATTGATTTTTCAAAATGGTACGTATAAAGAGTATTCATTGATGCAGTCATATCTAATTGATAGCTTCACTAAAGTGATGGAACGACGTTGATCGCAGCATCAAGCAAAAGTAATTAGGAATTTAGTAGAGCTGTAACAGAACAAATTCCTCGGGGATTACTCGTACATATGCAATGAAGCGCAAAATGTACGAGATTGTGCGGCTAAAACACCGAAAACAGAAACCATTAGGTCATTTCATGAATTCGTAGAGTTAGCATTCTCGTCCTCATTTGAAGAAGGAGCCGTCTCCGGCAAGATGCACAAAACATTGAGAAGAGCTAAGAATGCTTCTAAGTAAGTGTATTGCATTCGATGAAAAGCTAATCTATCTTAATTTTTCAGCTTTCTCAACTTCTGAAGATGGAGATAAAGGCCAAAAGCAAGCATTTTCGACGTCTACGCTTTTTCTCTCAAATGAAACTATCTCACATAGATATCTTGCCATTTATGAAAAATAGCGTCCGCACATTAGCAGAAGACATAAAAGGAATGAATGCTTCAAAAGGCCAAGGGTTAAACTCGTGTCTCCTGTACAAAACTTTTAGCAGGGACGGGCAGGAGGTCCTGCACTGAAAATTGCCAGACAAGAACAAAACGGTCGATCATACCTATGAAACGACCTAATATGCCACATGTAGATCGTATTAAATATTATATATTGAGTTACAGTACCTTGGGATCTTTTTATTTCTAGTATCACCAATAAAAATATCTTGTTGTTTCTGATGCTTGAAGGCACTCAAAGTCGTCCTTTTATTACAATGACATGCTTGACTCCATGTTTCCATAAAATATCCCGTAGCTTCTAAATGTCTTAGTGATTGGCATGACTCACAGCTTTCCCTATCTTTCCCAGTATGATATAAGATATTTCTCACACTCGCCCACTTCCATGTTTATCCCTAAAAAGAAAATTCTCCCAGAATGGGAAGCAGCCTAGTGTGAAAATTGTTCTCGAGTAAATACTATGTTTTGATAAATACGTGTGAATTACAAGCATGTAGACATATTGCAAACCATAATCATCGTTACTTCTGTGAGAGAAAACTAGAAAAACAAAAGGCATGCGATGAAAAATGTCTAGGTATATATTTCTTCGAAAGTGGATCTAGCAGAAAAAAAAGAAAGCTTTATTTGTCAGTGCCTGAGAAAAAATAACTGCAGATTTTCGAAGCTGATAGATATACAAAGTGCTAGAATTGGAAGTTATGAAGGCATCTAGATTATCGTATTTTTCTCAAAAGAAAACGCGAAAGCTATTTATGGAAATAAAGATTGTAAGAAAATGAATATATCCGTTTTTGCTCTGAAGAAAGACTTTGGTAACGATTTTTTCTACAGATTGATTGTACCTATTGCACAATTTTTTGAACATTCTTTCCAGATTCGCACACGCAGGCATTGCACACGCTGCGCTCGCTGCAGCGACGCGGTCGCAAATCAATGACGCAAAGAAAGTACGTGGACAGGAGATACGCAAACAACCAGAAAGCGCTTACGCTCGCCGCAGTTGTGGACTGCGTGGCTTGGTCGTATAATTTGTTGCTTGGAACTTCCTCTGCAAATGTCTCACATCTGTTCTGAAATTAATGCTACCGTCCAAACATCCGCCCTTGTGTTATCATTGCCATTTACATATATGCGCAGACGTCTGAAATCGATCTGCTTTTTGATCCCGCCGATCTTGTACCTTAGGTGATCAGCACTACCATGAAATTGACATTTGTCCTCATTTTTTCTAGATAAAGTTAAATGAAACCTTTTTAGGGGTATAGATGACGATGGAATGGTCATGTGCGTCAGTGAGTTTTTTATGGAATACTCTTTACAATTCCATTAGGGTAAAAGCGCGATTGTGATGAGCACATTTTAACGAATGCCGTCCACAATAGTACACATATGCGAAAATGTCAGCGTTAACGTCAGAGCCATTCATTTAGTAAACAGATCCTGGGTGAAATTTGCAATTCATGATTTTTATGAGGATAAGCAATTGTTGAATAAGTAGGAATTATAATGAAATATGGATTTTAGACCTAAATCAAAAATTCATCAGTACAATTGTGAGATTAATAATAATGACGATTTATGGGACTGATGTTTCGAAGGGATTTTTTCTTGGCAAATTTCCAAGGCGGCATCGATTAGAATCTAAACTACTCGAAGGCCTTACTGTCAAAATTTCTTGTGCACTTCTAAAGAAGTTAAAAATCTTTTTACAAAATTTCTTCACATAACTCTAGGACCAAATATTTTCTGAAAAATTGTGTTGGTAATAGAACTCAGGCAGGAGTACCGTAAGCAAGCTCGCAAGCCCTCTAATTCCATCATAACCCGTTCCAAGTTTTTTTTTGCTTAACGAGCTGCAGTTTCTTGGAGAATATGATAGAGGGTTGCAATGAGAAGTGATGTGTGGGAATTGCAACATATTATTATATATTATTTAGTTGTATGGGTGCTCGATAAAACTTAGTTTAGGTGATAAGATCTTGAGCCCCTGAATTATTCAATGAGTTTATGAGAGTTGTATCAAGGACCATTAAGCCAAAAGCCAAAAGCCAAATCGAAGATACCCTCAGGGAAATGCAACTTCAAAGAGCACTCTTAAGCACAGTCAGTGATCTCCAATAATCACATTTTTATTGTTATGAGATTGGAATAGCAGAAATTAGATGCACTGAAATTGAGTTCCCCGTATCAAATGTTCAAAAGTGAAACAATGAGTGAGCTGATGAAGTTATTAAGAATCTTGACTGCTTTTACCATATCAATAACAACTTTTTTCCGAAAAGAATTAGCGAATATTATTTGATGTTTTATACTCACGCAATTTGAGTCATATTGCAACTTTTGAGGTAACCTTATAAGGAATTAATCAAATTCCCCAGCGAACTTCTAGAAGAAGAGGCATACAGTAACCTCGCTAGAAAATATTAGGTGAGTAGGCTATATGACATAGTAGAACATAGGCCCTTCCTCCTTGTAGTACTATAGATTTGAGAAGCAGATGCATATGGACCACTCAAGCTAACAGATAGTGGGTAGAGGACCTTGAGGTAGAGAATAAGGTACAGAATAAGAGTCTGCTAAGATTCCAGGTTCCAGAATGGAGATCCTGGGTGGGATTTGAAGTCTGATAAGTGAACTATGAAAGACTCTATCAGACCTTTGAATCGCCCACACTCCGCTAGAAAAGAGCGTAGAATTTGCAGGATAATGAAGCTCTTCTGCACAGAGGGAAGTTCGACGGCATGAATTACATAATTTGGAGAATGGGTGCACGAGAATGCATCCATCAGTAATGAATGCTTCGACGCGGATCTCATGACTTCCATATGAGGAATAAAGGAGCACACGCAGAGATGAGCAATAGTGATAATAACAATGCTGCGAGTAGCCAATATTACAATTAATTTTAGCAAATTATCGGAGATTTATGTGATATTTTGTGCGAATTACGGAACACACATTGCAACTCATCGCGCGCAGAGAAACGTGCCACTGCGTACATTGTTTGCGTCTCTTCATTTTACATGCACTATCATCACTGTCGTCGTCCACCGTCTATTTCAGACAAAAACTGTCTCATTAGGCCGCAAGCTCAACTTATGCGTGCGATGAATCGTCTACATCTGACATTAGTCATTCAGCTTGATGTTTCCAAACCAAAAAATTGAAATCAACTGACACTTCCTTAGCTACAGTATCCTCAATCTCTCAGAAAAAAAAGTATGAATAAGCAGAAAAACTCCTTTACGTAACCTTTTAAGCAAGCACTTCTAAGCCATTTCGTAATTACCATCCATTGTAATGGACTAGTTTATGTGTAACTGAGATAGTGATGCATAGAATATGGCCGGATTTTTCTAAAATTCTCAACGTTAATGCTCCTGATTACGGTGGTTATAACTTACCTCCCAGCGTTTGCGCCGCCGACTACGTCATCTAAACGGCAGATGTCAAAACAAACTTGGGAAATAAAGAATTGGACAAGATAAATTATTGGTTCCACCTTGTATTCTCAAGAGTAAGAGATTCTGAAGGGGAAATTATTTCAGTAGGAAAAGCGGAAGTAAGTGTAGACTATGCTACTAAAATATTTATTGGGGTTTCAAATCAATGTGAGCCTGAATTAAACCCTGAAATTTGTTTTTAATCACAAAATCGCTTAAAGTAAACCTCCCATTAATGCCTTGAGCGACTTTTTCCACTTCCCATTAACCTCCCTTTACCAGTGGCTAATAAATTGCTTTGAGAGTTTGAAAAAACACAGGCAGAGTTGTTTCCCCCGAAAAATTATTAGGAACCTACTACGAATATTAATTTTTCTGTTTTAGGAGATGTCATAATACACAACTGTTGAGAATTGGCCTCAAATTCTCAGAAAGGGCCATTAAATTTTTCATGAAGCGACCGTATAACTACAGTAACATGTACGGTAGTGATGATGTCACCATCTTTTTATGAACTGTCTGGGAGCAATAATTCAACGACTTTAATTACATTGTTGTTCTTTTCCATCCTACCTCCAAAAAATTCCCTTTGCCATCATTTTATACTAGAGGTTGAAAACTGATTTCTGATTTTTATTGCTTTAGGAGCTGATGTGCTTGCAATAAAACTACTACAAAATTGTAACTGCTACAATTTTCTAATGATTGCGTAAAATTCTGGAAGAATGAGCAAAGTTGGATGGATACAACGTGATGCATTGGTTATAAAAATCTGGAGCCATTGGTATTTTTAAGAGTGAAAGCATTTCGTAGGATCAGAACACCAACGCCACGGCCAAACAGAAGTTTATTCATTATTGGTAATATTGCTGGTACAACCGTAACTTTGACGACAATATTTTAGTTAGAGAATTACGTTGAATGATGGAGCACGGAAAAAATAGTACTTAATTTGCGAAGGATTTCAGATTTATGGGTTAAGTGTCTATAGGGCTTCCATGCTCCTTCAAAAATTCTCCTAGGGATGAAACGCATTTTGCATTTGAGTTCTTAACCAAGATGATTTTCACTAAAAAGGGGTGTTTACTCCTGCATTATTTCAACAGATTATCCCTGACTTCCTCAGAACAGCTATGCATAAATCATAAAGCGCGCAAAAAAACCCAATATTTCATGCAGTATGCTTTTGAGCATTACCTTTGTGATGCAGGTTTATCCCGCTTGATCTCAGATTAATTAAAGAAATTGGTATGACACGACTTTTAATACAATACGCTGCATTGAGTCTTGATACCGGTCAATAAAAGTCAGGGTAACTCAATGTAGAGCAATCTATTCAAAATCATATTGCGAAAAGCATGGTACTTTATTCCAACAACGTGACTTTGGTTTTGCGCGCAAAAGCCATGCTACGATTTGTGCAAGCTTGCTGTTTTTTCTACATTCTTATCTGAACAAAGGAATTGTACTTGGCCTCATTACATGAAATGCAATTCCAATAGTGCAAGCACTATTGCCTTCGATTTTTATGCTTCGATGTGTACGGTATAGGTAAAAGCCACCTCTGTCGCAAATGATGTCATGCCTACCGTATCTCATGTATTGGTTGGTTGGATGATTCAAGAGTGGTTTCAAGGATATTGGGAAAAGCGTAGACTGAGAGATTGGCTACCACTAGAATACTAGCTTTCCCATGAGTAAAAAAGAGTGTCTGCATAAGGCGGTAGAAAACACAGTGAGTTGAAACTAAGTGCCTTCCCTTTTGGAAAAAGCACTTCACTTAGAAAATTCCGTGTAGGTGTGCGAACTGTTCGAAAAGAAAGAGAGCGAGGCGGTGACGACTACCTCGTCGTCGCCGTCAGCAGTCAGAACCTATTACCTACATCGTTACCCGTGGAAACGGACTTATCGATATGGAGAGGGAATTGTGACGACGTTGAAAAAGACTCTAATTATTGTTGTAGCGACAGTGGAAATGCTATGCTTAAAATCACTCGTCTGTGAGAATCACGAAGAAGGGAAAAGAGATTCCGCTCGAATTGACCGTGAACAAAGAAGGGTGACAAAAGGATAGTATCTGTACCACCTGTTCGGTAAAGTTAAAAAATGTACTCATACTGTCCTAAGAGTACTCTGCACCTATTTATTCAACACGCTACGGCTTTTGTTCTATAATACAAAGAAATTTACGAATGCGAGTAGCGGGAAGGTAAAGAGTTACCGGGGGAGGTATGAACTCATCAAGAGGGGGATAAAGGGAATTGTGTAGAACATGACGATGCAGATCCACTTCTTATTTCTCTGTGGCTGATGAGCTGTGGGTGTCTAACTGATGCTTTGACTTGCTTATTACTAATAGAGGGTACACCTGCTCAACATTGAATAAGGTGATTATTACAAGTCTTCAAATGCGTGGGAATGAGAAAGTTAGCTTAGGAAATCTGCGTCAACTTTGTTTTTCTGGTTGAGGGTAGCTCACACCCATATTAGTCATACATTCAAGCTGCTTTGTGAGAAAAGTTTTAATCACTAGAACTGCGCAAAAATAAGCTCAGAGTGTTACTACTGGGATATGGTTAATCTATAGCTTTTAAGTAAAAATAAGTAATCAAGCCCTTTTGTATCCCGAAAGCCACAATCCTTACCGTAACCTTACAGTAACAAAGAGCTCTAGTTCGCCCCTCAATATCAATCCAAGTCAACGCTAGCCTTTCAAAATGAAACCGTGGGGCCGTAATAGAATTGGAGAGAGATCTCAACACTCAAATAAAGTGTAGCATACTCTTGGAACACCCTATAAATTACCGTAATCCTAAGTAGGATACGGTAGCTGACGCTGACCAAAAACGTCGCGTGTTGCACTACCATAGACAGGCGGTTCTAAATCGTTGCAAAACGCAGCAGACCGCATCATGTGTTTCACGCTGCAAGGGATTACGGTAGCATACTGGCAAGCATCATTCTTGACCATGGTTGACCTCTGGTTTATTGGTTTAATTACCAAAGTTTGAGAAGTGATCACACATATGGACTGAGGTCGAAAGAGACAAATTAGACGGAGGTTAGGGTTAGCTCTCCTATTATTATTTTTCTTAATCATACGATCTTCCCTCACCACTGATGATTTCCGGGGAAGATCGTGCTCTTATCCTTTTCCGTTGTGGAAGGAATGATACGGAATTGAATATCCTTTAGTTTTGTTGCTTTCTCATTTTGTTTTATTTTTTCTTATTGCTGTTCCTTGACAATGCACCATCCAATCGATAATTATTGTATCTTAGGATAATCAATTAGCTGTAAAAGGGCATTTGAATTAGTAAACTGCTGCCAGCAGCTGATTGTACTCATAAATGACCATGTGACTACATTTCCAGCAAGGCGTTTTTTCACCTCACGTGAGATGACGCAGCAGGCTGAGGGTGGCTAATCACAGTTGTTCATGTCATTTCCTAGAAGAATTGCATTTGATCAATAGACTTCATGGCAGGTGGATATCTTGCGAAAATTTACAGCCTATTATAATGAAGATCTTAGATGCAAACTGTGATTAAAGGGGGCATTTTAGCAACCAAAATAAGAACTGGGATAACTAAGAGTTGAAGAAATTATGCGCGAAGAAAACGACGAATGCGTCACCATCAGTGAGATTTTCCCAGAGATTGTCTGAGTTATTCATCAAAGCGGCCGCAAAGACCGGTGTGCAACTTCCTTGTACCCTATCCTATCTATTTTAGAGTTGCCTTCATTTATTCTTTTTCTGCGCATATGCGCAACAAATGAGCTTGGTCAAACGTCGAGATCAAATGAGCAAAAGGTCTTAACTTTTTTGATTATAATTAGTTATTGGCAACATTCTTCATTATTTTTCATTCGTCATTTCAAGCTTCATCGCTTTGCTATGGCTGTAGATGTTATAAAATCGACGTTCAGTCTCATTCCGCTCTTTTCCTCTACTTCACTTCTGTTTTTCTCTTCCGTTTACTCATCGTTTGCTACAAATTAACTTGAGCCTAAACCATTTATTATACAAAGCCAATTCAAGCTATTCAGTTTGTGCATAATCAAGAAGACATGCTTCCAACAAAAGAGCCAGCACAAGTCGTTTTCTTCCCTTTTCAAAGCCGCTTTGGAACTAAGACGACAGACAGATCTAAATATTGCAGTAGCTAGAAGTAGCGACAGTAATGAGAGAGGGTTTATGTCGCCAAAAGCTCAAATGAATATAAACTAACAGATGACGCAAGATTTATGACGTAAAAAGTAAAACATTCCAACCCTCAAATTACTAAGGAACGATATTCATCAAAGTGAAGTTGAGTGTGCAAGTGATTAGGAGAGAAAATGATTAAATTATGTAGAATTGCATCACGGTGGCATCTTCTAAGATGGTAGTTAGACAGGTACTGATTAATCTCAGCGGTTACATAGAATGAACACACCGCGATGATTTCATACATGGCTCCAGCTGAGCAGTAGATCGTCTTCACTGACAATGATCCATTCCTGTTCGCGTCGCCAGCTCGTTTGGTAAGTCGCGTTCTTGCTCCACTTCTCGTCCAAAAAAGTGGTGGATCAACCACGGTCTTCCATCAGATCTTCCTAATAATATCCTTGGTGGTATAGGTCAGAGCAAAGAGCTAGTCGACTGCTCGCAGGGAAGGTGAGAGAAGTGCTTGTAGGGTGACTAGACTGAGTGTGAAAAATACATCATTTCACATATTCAAATTACATATAATTGAAACTGTATGCATTTAGTCCAACTCGTCACTGGTCTCTCTAGGGCTGGCGTGGTTTAGTTTGTATTCAAATTTTGCGCGCTAGCGAGAGAACATAACTCGTTCTCGAAGAAAGAAAGTGTATTCGAAAGTAACGATGTTCTCGGCATCTCATTTGCTTTTTCCCTAAAAATGGAGTCTAATGTGGTTTCACAACTTCTTGCCGAGCCCTGTTCAACAAATCTTATTTAAGATCCCATGTCGAGTTCTGCCTAGCAGATTTGGAAAGAAGGTATGACAGCATTCCGAGCCGCGTAAGGCAGAATTCGTATCTTTTCGAATCGCATGGTGGCATAACATTTAAAAAGGAGATTTCGGCTAAAAAAGCCCTTGGAATCAATCTGGATTTCTGCAAAAAAAATAAACAGAAACAAATAGAGTGTTTATCTATAGCCGCTGACTTCCTCTGGTTTTTACAATTATGTGAGCCATGACCAGGATCAAGCGTAGAGTGTGGCATGCGACACTTGGGGTCGTACTGGGAATCAGAAACAGAACGGAGTCGTGATCGACGTCATACTGATACCAGAGATACCTAATGTATAAACAAAGTCACATAAGATCACTGCAGAGAAGCACGCTGAGGTATCGATCTATCATCGTCCAGTGAGCATGATAATGAAGAGCATAACGAGTATCATTTTTTATTGCATGTCGTACAACCCTTGAAGATCAAGCGAATTCTAGGTTTCCAAATATTGGTCCACGAATGTGGAATTGTTATTTTCGCACGAGATTAGCTTTGTTTTGAAGATGGGTTAGGTATTTTAGCACTCAGCACTACACTCAGCACAAAGCACCACCACTTCTTTAGCCTAATAAAAAAGCCAACCGAAGTCTCGTTTGTCTCATTTTTGCTCTCAATTGTTGTCCTTTAGCAATATTATTCGGAATAAAAAGGATTTGGCTCAATTTAATCTTGTGAGGTTCAAGAGATTTGAGCTTTTATAATGTATTTTCCTCACCCTATTATCTCGCGATATAACTAGTTGAGTTTTGGCATACTAACTGTACAGTAACCCAATAATTGTTCCGAACATAAAATTGGAAAACCACTATACCTTCTTCTAGAAGAAACGGTTTGGTGATGAACTGTAAAGAGAAGAATGTTTGGTGGTAGAAATCATTCAAAACAAGGAGATAATTAAATTCTCTAAGGGTAGGTTTGTCGCGGATTGCGCGACTTCTCCAAGGAGTCCGCTGCTCGTGCGCGAAGGGGTCTTGAAACGCCAGTCCTCGCGCGCTGCGCCGCCCTATAGGGATATATCGCTCGCTACGTATACCGTAGCTTACGTTTGAAAAGTCACCTACGTCACATGTGTTTGCTCGCGGGCGGTCGTCTTCAATTTAACTCCACTATCGATCGATCAAGCCGTTTCCACAACTCACGCGAACAAACCACCACGCTTGGAAGACTGACTGTCGCCTCGAGATGACTGATGTGTGCTTCTCGCTTGCCTCGGCTGCGGAGCAATCTCGGGATTTTCTTTCTTCCGGCCCCTAGGTAACATCTTGGCTGGCGTGCCCTCAGCCCATTGTATCTAGTTGTTTGTGTGTTAGTTAAGTTCCAGATAAATGGTGGGCACTTCAGTGTCGTAGTGCATTGACTAGAGTGTTGGGCTATGAGCTTAGGCCTTAGCCTCAGGAACATAGGTGCGATAGGGGGAGCCGGGCTCTCCCCGGGTGAAGGGGGTCTCGGCTGTTTCCGACCTTCCAGGTGAAAGGGGTATCTGAGCCTGGGGGGGGGGGGGGAGGGAGAGAGAAAAGGTAAAATATCGTGGTATGAAGTGCTCTAATTTTACCTTATTTAGGTACAAATTGAAAAAAAAATTTTAGAATTAAAAAAAAATAGTATTAGGTTGAACCGCAAGTTCTTTCGCACCAAATCCAAAAATTCATAATTTCTGAATAGTCTAACCGATTGGACCTCTCTTATTTTAATATGAAAGAGTAGATCATGGTCTTTATAATGACCATCAATTGTTTACTAATGATCATCTATTGCACAGATAGGAGCGGTAGAAGAAAATTGGTCAAAAATTGAATTTTCTGTGTAGGGTCATAAAAAATCGGAAACTTGCAACAAAAATCTGAGCAGTTGGTATATTGTAGGTTTTTTCACCAGGTCTTTCTAACTGTGCAAAGTTTGCGCCGATTGAACGTCTCTATGAAAAGTTACGATTTTCGAGCAAGCAATACAAAAGGATGATTTTGGTTTATTTTGGCATTTTTCAGAGAAATTGTAACTTTTCATGGAGACGCTCAAGCGGCGCAAACTTTGCACTGTTAGAAAGCTGGTGAAAGAACCTACACGGACTGCTCCGATATTTGTTGCAAGTTTTTTATGACCCCTACACAGAAAATTTTTTATGACCCTACACAGAAAATTCGAATTTTGACTAATTTTCTTCTACAGCTCCTATCTACGCAACAGATCATTAGCAAGCATCTAAGAAGTCGTTATAAAGAGCATAACTTACTTTTTCAGAAAAAAATAAGAGCGTTCCAATAGGCTGGAAAATTCAGAAGTTATGAATTTTTGAATTTGGTGCGAAAGAACTTTCGGTTCAACCTAATAAATCAAAAAAATTGACTTTATGAAGATCTGTGCTCCTATTTCATTGCATCGACAAAAAAGAAAGCAGTAAGGTATCCCAAAAGATGTACAATTTAGGAACAACTTACAATTTTTGCACGTCATCATCAACAATATCACTATCGCTAACGTCAGAGACAACAAATTCGCTGCCTGAAAGATCTTCTGTCAAAAGATCATCGGAGTGAGTCGAAAATGGATCTGAAACGTTTTTCTCCTTCTAGCGCTTTTGTGTTTTTTTCCTGGCCCTCTGGTAGCACCAGGAAGTCAGCAGTAGCTGAACAGTTTCTTCATACCATCTTATAGGATATTTCAAAAAGTCATACGATGACGAACGCCCGTAAAAGGGCTCGGGACTGAGAGGAGTTGCAGGTGCGCTCCATCGCCATTTCGATTAGAGCACCTCTTTTCAACTGGAGCGCACTATCTCTAAATACTGTGCATCTGACAAGGAGTGTCACCGGTGATGAAAGGCTGCTGATGTATGACTGTTGCACGGCTACTAGTACGAGTCATGAGGATGACTGAGGAAGAGATGGCTACATGTTATCCGGTAAACTAGAGAAAGTTGTTGAAGTATGTAACGCAACAAGTTACACCAGTGTATTAATCACTGTTACGATTGCTTCCTCTTTCAACATCATCCTCCAACACTTTTTGAACTCCATAAAAGTGAGTGATTCCAATGTACGTTACAGGGCCCGGCACGAGCTTGTCAAAAGGGGTTTTCGAAAACGAATTCCCCTTTGATCCAAAATTTCTTTACGAATTCCCCTTTGACCCAAAAACTGATCCCAGTGATTGCGCAGTGAACACTGTACCCACAGAACAAGTTGTTGAGAAAAAAACAAAAATAGTTCATTCATGCCTCTCTTGATCCAGACCGAAGGTGATCTCTCGCTTCATTGCTCATTTCAAGTGTCGTAAAGATTTCTACACTTGTTTTCACCTTAGCGCCACTTCGACTTAGTATTCTTCGACTTAGTATCTCCCCTTGTAAAACTATCAGCTTATCTCGAAAGCAGATGAAGCTATTTTCGAGATAAGTTGATAGTCATATACTTGGAAATTTTTCATTTGCAATAAACGGTATGGATAGGGATGTGGGAAGAGGAGGCTGCATCAAGACAAATATATGGAAATTTATTTCAGACAAGTAACAGCAACTTCTGTTAGCAACATCTCTTCCATCGTGAATCTACTGAGTGGTAAAACAGAGGCGGTGCTATGCCATCACTGTTGTCCGTATTATGAGAAAACGGAACATGGTTAACCTGAAATATGCAGTTTTGACAGTTTCAACGCATAGCTGCAAAACCCACCTTTTTGTCGGCTATACCTTAATTTCGGATTCTCGCTTACATATGGACAGCGATAGGAATACCTGGAAACTCCTAGAAATAACTACATAATCATCTCCGACATTCGAAGATATGAAGGACCTGTGCAATGAATAGGAATAAATGTGCAAACCGGGAGTTCCTTAGTTTAGGTTGAAGGGGCTCAGACAGATGATAAATGTGCTTTGTTTCCACTGCAGTACATTTTTGCTGCCTTCATTCGTGCTCTTCTAAGCTTCCAGGCAACGCGCTTGCTACGCGATGTCGACAAGCTCGTGGTTTATGTATTACCTATGCGATCGTTGTACTTAGTATCGCAGAGAGGATGAAGCATGATTTAGGTCGCCCTCTTTATCGAAAAAATATCGGATTTTTGTATCACTTCATATTCCACCGTCATTCTCTACAATTGCTGATTCAAAATTCATCTCCATCCCTTTTCATTGAATTTACAGTGAATTTGCTGTAAAAACGACGGATTGCAAGTTTGTCATGGATTGCTTTCAGTGAAAGGAACTTAACAGAGATTGGTCCTATCTTCGAATTCCACCAAAAAGTACAACGATTTCAACCGCAATACATAAATCACGGAATGTTCGACACTGAGTAGCACGCTCCGTTTGGCTGTAACGATACGCAAGCACGACTTAAAGGCAGCCAGGAAGATTTGGACCTATGGGGATTTTACGTGGAAAGTACTTTTGAGGCCCTAACTAAGGAACTGCTCAAGCGGCAGCGCAGGTAGTGCTCTAAGGGCTGAGATATTCCCCAAACTGGACCCCTCGATCGTATTCGTATGGATTCATGGCAGTTTCGCGCCAGGACATGCGCTTTGCGCCATGAATCCATGCGAAATACGATCGCGGGGTCTAGTTTCGAGGGGAATATCTCAGCGTTAGAGCACTACCTGAGCTGCCGGTTGGGCAGTGGCTTAGTTAGAGCCCCATACTATCCACGTGAGATCCACATGTGTCCAGACTTGCCTGGACGCTGCCTTCAAACAACGACAGCTTGTAATCTTTTACAGTAAACAGTTTTCATTGTTAGGAAAGTAATATCATTTTCGCACCACCCGCATAAATGCAGAATAAACACCAATATTTGGATAATAACAAGAATCGGATCCCTTCTCAAAAAACAAGTTGTATTTACCTTTAATGCATATATGATTCGTCCCAGGGCCACCTTCAAAGTCGTCGTATTGGGGTGAACTGATAAGCAGCGTCAACAACACTGGGTTTATCTGGGTGTGGAGTTGAAACCTAAAATCAGCAAAACTATCTGTTCAGCATCGAAGTAAAAAAAACCGGCAAGCTTGACTTATAGAGCTCTGCGTAATCGCGGGAGTCGGTGATTTTGCGGCCATTGCGCATGCAGCATGCTACAAGGCTTCAAACTAGTTGAACAACTCTGTACTTTTCAGAATCGCTTCAGTTACACCAAAGCTAACATTTGATAGCAGAAAAGCCTTTAAAAATCAATACTGAGAAAGCCCAATGTGCGAGCAACGGCCACAACCTCAACGACTCTCGCGATCACGCAGAGCCTTATACCAAACTCGTTCTTGATGGTTTTAGTAAGAAAAAACTGACTCTTTGTGCAGCTTTTCTTTCTTTGAGTCAAGACCGAATAAAGTTTTTGCTGAAGTTAACAAAAGAATTTGACAGATTTCAAGAGAATTGTCTTTGTCACAGACTCAAGAATATAGAATTCACAAAATGGCTTGAGCTAAAGCTAGCAATGCAGTCGAGAAATCAGAATCAACCTAGAATTCTTGATTTTACCCATTAATATACACCCAGTTCCTAGGGAAAGCACACCGCTCAAAAATTGAAAGGTTGCGTCCGGTACTCCACAGCTACAAAAGGTTTCATGCATCACACTCTCTTTCAGCTGGACACTTCAAAGATGCAACAGCCAAACAAAAAACAGACTGTATACGAATGATGAGAAGAAATAAGGCGAAAAAAGTAGCGAACGTTGCTTACCTTTAGCCATTTTATTTGCAACTTCCTTTCAGCTAAACCTTGAACCAGCAGCCCGCACACGATCATCAGCCATATGCAGCTCCAAGGACATTGGGTCGCTCAATCTAGAATACAATTTTTTCACAAATTCATGACCAAAATTACTTCAAATGCATGCTCGCCGCTAACCGAGCAGATTGAAACCAGCAGGTGCACGTTTGAGTGCCGCAAAAGGCGAAAACAGCCAGAAAGAAACTGATGAATAGAAACTAGCCAGTTTTACAGCATATTTCTATGAACATACGAGTCAAGGGTTGTGGTGTAGTACTAGTTCGTTTTTCTATGTTTGATATATCCTATAGTTCACAAGTTTCTTTGTTTTGGCTGTTTATCGAATCGATAAGCAGCTAGCCTGGCTAAGGCATCCTAGCGTGCCCCTAGGATACACGCTGTGAGAGAGTAAGGATTAGGCAGTGAGAAGGGGGCGGGGTTGACCTCATACAGTGCGCTACGCTATGGCTGCCATGAGCTAAGTAGTGTGATATCCTGCATTGACCAAGAGTGGTCACTCGTCTTGTTTTCCTTTTATTATCTTGTCATCTCATAGTGCCTTAATTTCTTTCATTTGTGCCTTTGTGTTTCATCATTTTGAAAAGAAATCAGTTTGCAAGTAAATATTTTACTTTGCAACAGTGTTTGTTGTTCACATCTGTGTCGGATTCGACCGTGATATTTCGATATCGTGCTCATTTATTTGTTGAAGAAACCGACTTGGGGGCCGAGCCGGTGAACAACTCACACAACTGATTTTTTTTTGTTGCAGAATTCCGGAATGGATTCTTTGATGGAGCAATCGGCAAGCGGACACGCCACGCCACCACCACATACCCCCGCCAGCCAAGAGGCGCTGAGCAATTGGAATTCACTTGAAGTGAGTGATAGTCAATTTGGTGATATTTTGACTTTTATGGGGGATGTGTTGGACAGCCAAATTAGGCACCTCTCGCGCGTAAAGCGAGATCAGATATTGATTTCGTTGCGCGAGAGGTTGCAAGTTAGCCTCGGAGGGGAACTTGACCATGCAGGTAGCTCGCACTCCGCTCTTTGTGATAAATTCCAAATGAGCGTCGAGGAATTGCTTGAGTATATACCCATGGCCAGTTCCCACAGCCAAATGGTAGTGAGGTTAGGGGCTAGGTTGGGGTGTGAGATAGATGAGGTAGAGGCCGTAGTTGAGGATAAGGCCGCAACTATAGCCGATCTGGAAAACAGATTGGCAGCCTCACAATCTAAGCTTAGGCTAGAGGCCTTGAACAGTGTAAGGAGAGAGGAAGATTTGCAAGCGCAAATATTAGTATTACAGGAACGTGTAAAAGAACTCTCCGGCCCCTCTCAGGATTCACAAGCCACAGCTTCGGCAAGCCTAGTCGAGGGTGAGTGTGAACTTTCACATTCTGTTCGGGAAAATTACCGAACATTACAAAGTGTCAACAATCGTGTTCAGGGATCCCGCGTACGTCGAGAAGCGACCGCTGGGCCACACTGCGACCCACCCCGAGCCTCACCCAAGTCGTCGCGACCATCGTCGGCCATGTCCTCCCAAGGATCAACGATCAGTGAGTCCCTATCGATTATTGATATGGGATCTAGGGAGGGGGTAGGTGCTGGGAACCCGGTAACGGACATGTTTACGATGTTTAAAGAAGTATTTAAAGCACAAAGCGTGGCCAGCGTGCCACGATACACGGGCAAAAATTCCCTAAGTGATTTCCTCCGGGCGCTGGAAGTGAAATTCCCCGAAAGCGTATGGCAGGATCGGGATAGGAGGGATATCCTGGTCAACCACCTGGAGGGCACGGCTAAGGCAGTGTTTAAAAGCCTGCCACAGAGCGTGCGGGAAGGGAGCTTCAAGGGTGTAGTAGAAGCCCTTAAGCAAGCGCGAAGAAACCCCTGCGACCGCTTAAAGAATATAAGAGAGTGGGAACAACTCTCAAAGCGGAGTGGGGAAACCGTGGTGGATTTCTGCTGCAGGATGGAGGATCTCTCTAGGAGAATCCATCCTAGTTGCGAATGGGATTTCATTCGCGGCTCCAAGCTGTACTCATGCTTGGAGAATTGGCAGGATTCCTACCACATGCTTGCTGCTTTAGACTCGCCTGAAGGGCAAGTCTACGAAGCAGTCAAGAAGGTAGCAAGGAGGCTGGAGAAGCTTCAAGATGGAGCGGTGAGGTACCCTAGTGACTCGAATGTTCGGGCAAAGAGGGTAAATGCCTATGTGAAGCCGCAAGTTGAAGCCAGGTACCCAGCGGGTCCTAGTAAACCCCTTGTTAGTGGTGCAACTAATAAGGCCCCTGTAAAATGTTTTACTTGTGGCGAAGTTGGCCACATCTCTTCAAGATGTGATAAGAGGAATCAAAGCACAGCTAATCGATTTCCACAGGGAAGGGGTATGAGGTGCATTCAACCTCATAGCAGTGCTGTAGGGGGGATCACCCTGGCCGACGATGTTGAGGGATGGTGCAAGACCGTCCAAGCCAATCATGCCAAGGTAGATGCGAGCCCCAAGGCTATAGGAGAACCATGTCTCTGCGAGGTAGAAGTGTTTGGCATAAACACAAAGGCTTTGATAGATACCGGTTCGGTAGTTTCGATAGTTCCTGTGGGATTTTTGAAACTGGCCCGTCAGCAAGGGGTGGATTTCAACACACAGGCTAGGAGGGTCGTTGATTCTAAACAGCGCAAACTTGTTGATGCTTCAGGAAACCTCATGAGCTTTCTCGGGGAGCTAGTAGCTAAGGTTAGTATACACGGGAATGGAAGCATTCCTGTACACTTACATGTCCAGAAAACCGAAGATACAACGCTACTTTTGGGGACTAATGCCTTATCGGAGCTTGGTATTGCGCTAACTTTTCCAACATTACCGAATAAAGGAAGCACCGATTGTCAACAGGTTCATGCTGTAGCAAGAGTAGTTATACCTCCGGGATGCGTGGCCACGGTACAGATCGAGGGATCATCTCAATCAGGTCCCTGCCTGTTCTGGTCACGTCATGACCGCATAGAATCGGGTGTGTGCGCAGTCGAGCAGAGCAAATCCGAAATATCAGTGTTGAATAGAGAAAGTGAACCTTGGGTTATCCAAAAAGGGGAACAGTTAGGTACATGGTCCCATGATTCATGGATAGATCCTAGGATAAGTGAATTACCTGGCGATATGCTAGTATTGAAGCAGCCTACATTGGTAGAAGATGCGGAAAGGATAGGTAACCTGGTTGGTTTACTTGACGCCAATAGAAGAGCAGGTCCTATGCCTATAGAGATTAGGAAGGTAGTGGAAGACTATCATGACGTTTTTGCTATTTCTGATTTGGAGCTCACTCAAACCCATCTGGTTGAACATGACATTGAAGTGGGAGACCATCCGCCCATCAGGCAGAAGACTCGACCGGTACCGTATGGACTTCGTGCGGAGGTTGAGACAATGCTTGATGAGCTTAAGGAAAGGGGAGTGATAGAGAATAGTGAGTCACCATGGGCATCGCCAATAGTCTTAGTGGCAAAGAAGGATGGAACTATCCGTCTTTGCGTGGACTATAGGGAAGTGAACAAAGTAACGAAAAAGGATAGTTACCCACTCCCACCTATAGATGTTACCTTGCAAAATCTGCAGGGGATGTGCTGGTTCACATCATTGGATCTAGCGAGTGGGTATTGGCAAGTACCGCTGACAGAGCGCGCCAAAGAGATTAGTGCTATTACCACTACCGCGGGCCAATTCCAGTTTAGGGTGCTACCCTTTGGACTCACAACCGCCCCTGCGAAATTCCAGCGCTTAATGGATCAAGTATTGGGCGATGTTAAAGGGCGCGAGGTCTCGGTGTATATCGATGATATTCTAATCGCCACCGAAAGCGTAGAGCGCCACGCCGAAGTGCTGAGGAAAGTGTGCCAAGCTTTGAGACAAGCTCAGCTTAAGATGAAGCCACAAAAATGCCGGATTATGGAACCTAGCATCGAATTTTTGGGGCATGTAGTGGATAAGGATGGTGTCAAAACCGACCCGGATAAAGTGGTGCGAATTCAAAATTTTGAGCGCCCAACCAACATAGCGCAACTACGGACATTCCTGGGTATGGCAGGATACTATCGCAAATTTGTGTTACATTTTGCGCAGATCTCGAAGCCTCTCTATGAGCTTACCAGTCCTAAGAATGCTTTCTTTTGGACGGCAGCGCATGAGAGAGCTTTTAGCAAACTGAAGGAGGTTTTAACAGAAGCCCCGGTTTTGGCGCAGCCAAATATCGAAAGAGCAAGAGACGGAAGCCGTCCTTTCATAATCTATACCGACGCAAGTCGTATAGGTTTGGGCGCCGTTTTGACACAAGAAGGCGAAGATGGATTGCTCCATCCCGTATTTTTTGCTTCTAAGCCGTTAACGCAAGCGGAGAGGAATTATCACGTCACTGATCAAGAAGCGCTGGCAGTAGTTTATGCGTTAAAGAAGTTCCATTATTTTATCTATGGGGTCAAAACCATAATAAAAACGGACCATGCAGCGCTTGTATCGCTCTTTAAACGTACCAATGTGTCTCCCAGGGTGCTGAGATGGGCGCTGGAAGTTCAGCGCTATGATCTGACCATCGAACACCTGAAGGGAGCAGCTAACTGCGTTGCTGACGCATTATCTAGGGGACTCCCTGAACACGTATTTGCTAAATACGGGTACGCCGAAGGTGAAAAAGTAGTTTGTGCAGTTCAGGAGCACGAATGGTTGTCGGAATTGCGCCAAGATTCCGATTTTGCAGCCTTGATTTCTGCAGTAGAGAGCGAGCGCGAAGAGGAGGTGAAACTCCCAAGACACGAGAAAACCCTTAGTTCTGTGGATTTTACCATTGAGAACGGAAAATTACACCTGATAAAGGAAGATGGGTCTTTGGTCCCAGTAGTGCCGCGATCACGCCGCCAAAGCGTGTTTGACGAAGCTCATGCAGGAGCCCTTGGAGGACATTTTCACCCGCGAAAATTATTCCTTCAGCTCAAGAAAATGGTATTTTGGCCTGGAATGCGAGCAGACCTGTTTCGGTGGTACCGATCTTGCCAGAAATGCTTTCTGACCAACTGGAAAAAGGACAATGTCCCACCGTTGCGACCCTTTGAAGTATCTAGACCTTTTCAAATAGTGGGAATCGACATTTTAGAGATGGGTTTGACTAGCCGCGGAAATCGGTATATAGTCACTATCATCGACCATTTCACCAAGTATCTTGGAGCGTATCCAGTACCCGACAAAAAGGCGGAAACTGTTGCTGAAGCCCTATTCAGCAACTGGATTTGTGCGACAGGACGCTGGCCGGAAACAGTGTTTTCTGACCGTGGCGGCGAATTTGAGAACGGTATAATGACGGTTTTCTGCGATTATATGGGGATTTCCCAAAGTTTTACCAAAGGATATTGCCCGAGAGAAAATGGAGTGACGGAGAGGGTAAACGGGACTATCGTTAGAATGCTCAAGAAGAAGACGGTAACACCAAGTGAATGGGATAAAGTGCTCCCCACGGTAGTGTACGCATACAACGCGTCACCTCACAGAGCAACGGGGGAAAGCCCGCATTTTCTGCTATATGGAAGTGACCCTAAGTATCCTTCTGCAGTAATTCCGTCAGAACATCTATCGCCGTACATTGTAGACTACGATAATTACAAAACGGAGCTCTTGTCGGGGTTAAAACTTGCTCGCGAATGCATTGTAGAAAATGCACGGGAATACCGCGAAAATATGAAAAAATATTACGATCGGAAGCTGGAGACGGCAAAATCCGTGAAATTTGCAGCGGGAGATCGCGTGTATATGAAACTGCCGGCTGAAAAAGGGCAGTCTGAACACCCCAAATTAGTTATGGACTGGGCAGGGCCGTTTCGAGTGATCGAAGCCAGCGACAATTCGGCGTTAATCACTCAGATTGGCGAAAACGAGGAGCCCCGGCGAGTGCAATTTGACCATTTGGTCAAAGTACCGGCGGAAATCGACGATACGCCTGTGGTAGGAATAACCGGGCGCAGAAAACGGGGAAGACCCAAGAAAACTGTGAAAATGCCCGATTTATCCACGACGAAAACTAGTAGAAAACGGGGACGACCCAAGAAAGCTAGTCAGGAGAAGATTGATGGGGTTGTGAGTAGCATTAGACTAATAAATTTTCTTTTCAGGAAACCCTTATCATCTGCAACCAATGCCAGACACGTCAGTTGGAAATGTCCCGGAAAACTCGCCCATGGAAACACCGTTTTGGAATGCTCGATCGAGGAAAGAGTGCCGGACGTCATCCCGAATTCGCCTCTCAGCTGCATCAGCATAGGAACGCCGTACGATCTCGCCCGGAACATTTCTGTGATAACCCAGTCCCATGTCCCTGATAATTGGCGTGTTGCTCGTTTATTGGATGTCTCATACGATATTCTGACCCCCCATTCTCTAGGAATTTCATTGTCATATTTTCGTAGTCATTGCCTTCATGCGACCCTAGCCTCAGTAGTCGACGCCAAGGAGCCCTTTAGAAATTCTTGCAGAGGACGGCTAAACTAGTCGCGCAGTGGAAGCGCTCTTTGCAGGGGACCCCCTTGTGGTGTAGTACTAGTTCGTTTTTCTATGTTTGATATATCCTATAGTTCACAAGTTTCTTTGTTTTGGCTGTTTATCGAATCGATAAGCAGCTAGCCTGGCTAAGGCATCCTAGCGTGCCCCTAGGATACACGCTGTGAGAGAGTAAGGATTAGGCAGTGAGAAGGGGGCGGGGTTGACCTCATACAGTGCGCTACGCTATGGCTGCCATGAGCTAAGTAGTGTGATATCCTGCATTGACCAAGAGTGGTCACTCGTCTTGTTTTCCTTTTATTATCTTGTCATCTCATAGTGCCTTAATTTCTTTCATTTGTGCCTTTGTGTTTCATCATTTTGAAAAGAAATCAGTTTGCAAGTAAATATTTTACTTTGCAACAGTGTTTGTTGTTCACATCTGTGTCGGATTCGACCGTGATATTTCGATATCGTGCTCATTTATTTGTTGAAGAAACCGACTGGGTGGCTTAATTGACGAACTGCTCATGGAATGGGCTAGCTATTATGCTTATCGAGGATTTTCACTTGAGCACAAGCTTTCTTTTGTCACAAACTTCATACTAGTTGATGACGCTTAGATTTTTCCAAACCAAATGTGGATCTCTGCTAAGGGGTAAATTTCGGGTTATTTGTTAGATGAGAGCTCAGTAGAATTATGATTTTAGACTTTGCTGTATTAATAACTGAACTCATCCGTATGCTTAGTGTTTTCACAAATTGATTGAGCTTTGAATAAAATATCCCTAGGTAATTTATGATTAGTTATCGATTTGTGCTTCGTAACATGAAAACAGCAACATTACTACGAAGATTATATCTATTTTTAGGCGTTGGACTGTGCACGTTTCATACATGACCTTATGAACGAAAAAAATCGCTGAAATGAGCGCTTCTAATCTTACAAGTCACACATCGTGTGCAAGCATATTAAATTACAAATGACTCAAGGATATCTATAGACGACAAATTCTACAGCATAAGAAAACTCGTCCAAATCGAGCATTTAGAAATTTGGAATGATACTTGGCTTTAGCGATGAAAGCAAAAAAGGAAGGCCAAATTTGAAGTGAAGATACCCACTTGCAGTTGCGGCTTCGCCATTCTTAATAGCTGTCCATAGATCGGCACCATTTTGTCCCTGGAGTCGACCTCCACAATCACCGGAGATGTATTTGACGTACTTTTGGTAATTCGTACCGAACTAATCTAGTATAAGCCTTAATAAAAGAAGATAACATCGGGCAATGCTGCAAATATGAGATTGCGAGGCACAATACAAAAAGATGAATCTAACTCTAGTGTTTGGGATCAGCCGTACTACTGCAAGGATTGCTGCGACTCCCGTAATTCCCATAGTTCTTGTGATTCCTCGATTTCCGATGTGCCGCACTACGGAGCGCTTTGCAAATTTCAGTATACATTGCCTTTTCAGGATTTCCATTGTTACGGAACACGTTGGAATTATGGAAATTGCAAGAATCCCAGGAATAGTATGACAAGAGAAGTAAAGACTAATGCCCCACAAAATGCTTTTTCCCGAAAAAAACTAATCCCAAAAATAGTCGCTGTCTTGGCCACTGTTCCTACGAAATTCACAACACAGCATAATCAAGAACAGAACAGAGTAAAAAGTAAAATGCAAGCTAGTAGATAAGTGACGACATATCGCAACGCCGATCAAAGGACTCAGCGATACGTCGTTCGATTGGAGCGCGCTTTTTTCCTTAGGAAACGGGGCTGCTGAGGCTATTTTTGCCTCTAGCAATGGGGAGAGGAGGAGGTTTGCAACCAAAATTTCAATATATACTAATGTTTAGGTGTAGAGTAGATTTATGTAAAAATTTTGAAAAAATTATGTGAATTGAGAGTTTTGACAAGCTCAGCTTGTCATTAGCTTGTCAAATGACAAGCTAATTTGGAAATAAGTTGGGGAAACTCTTCATTCACATAAGTTTTTCATAATTTTTCATACTTTGTTACTTAGTCCTACTGCGCATATACACACCGAATCCCGCGCGATTTCGTCGCCTCTGCGTTGCAAACGAGCCATTTTTCCATTTCTTTGGTAGCGGGAAATTTTCGGAAAAAACTTTGCCACAACCTTCAGTCACATAATTTTTTAATGAAACTCCTAAGTTAGCTCCTACAGGCACGTGTCCACGTGCGTACCAAGTTTCATACCATATCGTCATCTGCGCGTTGCAAACGAGCCATTTGAATTTACAACTTCATTTACCAATTTTGCAAAATCTTTGGAAAAAATGCTTATTACTCGTCCCTTTCACATAAGTTTTTCATAATTTTTCATACTTTGTTTCCACTAGCCTCTCTCCGTTCGCCTACAAAATCTGGTGTCATACCGTGACGCGTACACTGAGAACTAGTCATGTATGCCGTTACAAATAGCTCGTTTGAGCGACGTCGCGCGTGCGGCAATTAGCGACGGCGCGGTTTGACGCGCGCGAACTCCAGTCTTCGCATGTTGAGGCATATAACATGTTAAAATAAGCAGATAACGTGCACTACCAATTTTTTTTCCGGGGCTCCGCCCCGGACCCCGCAAAAACGATTTCCCCTTTGCTTTTTTTGCCGAAAACGATTTCCAGCTTGTCATTTGACAAGCTCGTGCCGGGCCCTGGTACGTTATATTCTATTGTTCGTTTCCACACTTATCATGATCAAGCTGACATTGGATATGTCCTACACTTATTTGAAGAATTGCTTTCGTGGAATATATGTTCGTTCCCCAGCAGGATTCCCATAGTCTTTTGAATGTGTTAACCTCGGCCAGTTCCGTTGAAATCTCAGGAGAAAGGTGTCAGAAAGAGCGAAAGGCAGCGTCGCACCACGTACGCACGCTGGTTCATATGGGAACCTCTCTGGGGCGCAGACGGTATAGCTGCTTTGTTTGTGGAGCTATACTTGTCGAGCTGTTACAGCTAGGACCGTTCGCCAAAGTTGGCTCAGAGTTCACATATGACCTGAAGAAGGTCATTTGTCCAATCTTCAATTTGAAGCGGTAGCTGCACAATGATTCGACGCTTGAACAGGCGTTAGTCTTAATGCAATTTACAAAGAAGGGGTTACCTAGGATTCTCTTCAAAAATATGTCACTGTACTCAATTCTAGACTGGTGCGCGAGACGCATCCAGGGAAAATTGCTATGTAGTGCTTAGCACTTTATGAAAGCAACGTTATCAAAAAGGATCAGAATGATTTTGGGCTTCAAAAGTAGCCAAGAACTCGTTTATGTACACAATTTCTGCTCAGAGTGCAACCAGATTCAAGTAAATTTCTTCTATGTTGTGCGATTTCCTTCTTCCACAACTTATCAATCAACTTACTTTGTATCGTTTGCACAATACCTTTGATGTTCATCAGTAGAATTCGCTGATGGTGAACGAATCACCTAACTTCATCGAGAAAGGCAATCGAGAGAACAGCATGCGATCCCTATGCGATCCCTATTAGCAATTCATGTGATGACAGATTACATTGTTCGGCAACTTCCTCTCTATCACCGCGAAACAGCACTACCATCTCATTTTCAGTCAGTCTCCTGACTTTAGTGAGAGCTATGCATTGCAATAATACATCAACATCCTTTCATCACTGATGATATATAATGTATAATGTGGATATATTTGCCCCAAGCTTTGCTTCTCTGCTAGCGGGATGTTCCATAAAGCGAAAAGTCTCCTTTTCGGAAGAGCATCAACGAATCAGGAAAACCATTTAACAGCAACGAAATAGTTTTTGACTCTCTGACTAGCGTGTACGTACATGCCAAATTTTCTCGGATGCAAAAAAATACACGTACTCATCGCTATCTACGAACGGCGTCAAACGTGAAGTGTTTGAAGATAGTGCGCTCCAGTTGAAAAGAGGTGCTCTAATCAAAATGGCGATGGAGCGCACCTGCAACTCCTCCCAGTCCCGAGCCCTTTTGCGGGCGTTCTACGATGACAGCCTGTCTGGACCACTTATAGCAATCCTTTAAATGAAGTTTTTAGATAACAATATGTTCAGTAGAAGGTTGACAAATCTTAAGTAATTGCTTAGATGCTCCACCGTTGCACGAGTTCTGCGTTGCGTTCTGATAACAGAGTAAATAGAAAATCGCCTCTCTACCTCTGCCGTGCTAGTCGGTATGGGAACTAGCTTTGTTAGTAAGCCCATCAGATTTTTGCGGTAAGTAATGGGGAAAGAGCCAGATCGCATATGCTTTCGCAACACGGGAAGTAATATTGCATACTTTTTTGGGCCTTGTCGAACTCTGGCTTCACCTCCTCTGGCTCACGTCTTGTTAGCTGACGAGAAAGCCGCTCAACTTCTTCTTCAACAGCATCTGCGGAATAGCCGAAAAAAGTAGATACTATGCTGCGCGTTGGTTTTTTTCAATATCATAGGTCACATTGTCACAAGGCGAGATACTTCCAGCAGCATAAAGCACAGAGTTAAGTTCGTACTCCAGTCGGGATCTAAGAGCAGTAGCTATGCTTTGTACTAACACCTTCCTTTTGTTCATATCCATATTTGTAAATTTAGCAGCTTCGAAATCTTCAGCAACCTGAAGATCAGCAATGGATTTCTTGGACATTTACTCATTGAGACTAGGCAATCTGCTTGGATTTCTGATGTACGAAATAGAGAGTTTCGCTCAATTGTCAACTCTGTATCAATGTCGACAACATTTTGGTCGGCGTAAGATTCTCCTTCTGCCTCGCTTTTAAACTGGAACACATCCGAGTCATCTGCAATTTTGTAAAGTATTCTGCCTGCCGCTTCTTCTTCAAACTGTCAACCTTTCGAAAACATTGAAGGATATTTTATTAACATGTTCTTCTGAATGCCTCGAAATTTTTGATTTATTGAAACCAACCATTCTCTACAATTAGGTGAATCTAGAGCATATTCTTCAGCACTAGTTTTACAGAGTATAGATTCCAGAAATGGGCGGGTTTTTGTGTGAAGGTGTGGAAATTCACCAACTCCCATGGTTTTTTTGAGTATGTGTTGATGATGATGGCACAACTGTCAATCAAAAGCGCATTTTTTTACTAAAAAAACATAAGCATATAACAACGATAAGCACGCTTAAATAGACGCGTTCGCTCGCGTTCCCGTTAGTGCTGATAGTGATGTCAATCCACAGCACATTTTTTACTATTAGCTTGCTCCACCTCGCTCTTACAATGTATTGGCTTTTATCGGTTACCGGAGCAAATGATTTTTAGAGCCGGGAAGCAAAGAAGCCCTAACAAGCTGTATACCATTCGAAAGCTGAGATCATGGAGAATCGACGTAGACCGTCGACTTTTTTCTAGGTCTTCTGTGCCGCGGAATATGAGGGATTTTATGTGCTTCAAAAATTAACTGATTTTGTGTCCTCACTTTCTGCTCTCCAAATGAATTCTACGAGAAAGTCGACGGTCTACATTTGTTAATGAAGACTTGCTCTTTAACATAGATAGATAATCAGCAGTGATTAGGTCTTCATTTGGCAGAAATCTGCTGTTGAGAATGACCATATTTTCAGATAAAATGCGGTGTATCTCTCGGTAGAGGGGGGCTAGAAAGAAGTCGATGGTCTAGGTCGAATCCCCTTTTTCTGAGCTTTCGAAGTATATAGGTTGCTGGGCGAAAAAACTAACCAGTTTTCAAGAATGGGGTGGAGATGTTTACTATTAGCTTGCTCCACCCAGCTCCACCAATGTATTGGCTTTTATCGGTTACCGGAGCAAATGATTTTTAGAGCCGGGAAGCAAAGAAGCCCTAACATGCTGAATACCATTCGAAAGCTGAGATCATGGAGAATCGACGTAGACCGTCGACTTTTTTCTAGGTCTTCTGTATCGCGAGATATGAGGGATTTTATGTACTCTGAAAACCAATTGCTTTTTTGTCCTCACTTTCTGCTCTCCAAATGAATTCTACGAGAAAGTCGACGGTCTACATTTGTTAATGAAGACTTGCTCTTTAACACAGATAGATAATCAGCAGTGATTAGGTCTTCATTTGGCAGAAATCTGCTGTTGAGAATGACCATATTTTCAGATAAAATGCGGTGTATCTCTCGGTAGAGGGGCTAGAAAGAAGTCGATGGTCTAGGTCGAATCCCCTTTTTCTGAGCTTTCGAAGTATATAGGTTGCTGGGCGAAAAAACTAACCAGTTTTCAAAAATGGGGTGGAGATATTTACTATTAGCTTGCTCCACCCAGCTCCACCAATGTATTGGCTTTTATCGGTTACCGGAGCAAATGATTTTTAGAGCCGGGAAGCAAAGAAGCCCTAACATGCTGAATACCATTCGAAAGCTGAGATCATGGAGAATTGACGTAGACCGTCGACTTTTTTCTAGGTCTTCTGTATCGCGAGATATGAGGAATTATGTACTCTGAAAACCAACTGCTTTTTTGTCCTCACTTTCTGCTCTCCAAATGAATGCTACGAGGATAAATAAATAATATAAATAAACATAAGTACCGTTTCTTTTGTAAATTTATGAGTGTACTTGTTCTTTGAGGTACTTAGCCTGCAAAACCTTTTAATAACGATTTTTATCATATTCTCAGAGTACAATACCAATCTCAGCCCAGGTGAAGGGGGTCAACGGGAGTTTGGCCTCAAAGTGAAGGTGGTAAGATCCATCACTCCCCCTATCGCAACTATGCTCAGGAATATCGGTATGCTAAGTGTGTTTATTGAGTACTTTGCGTTAAGCAGGATTCCATCAGCAAAGTGGACAGGCACGATCCTAAGCAGTGCCCAAGTTACAATTGTACGCGACCGTCGTAATGTGTGAAAGGCTTGAGATAGCTGGCAGTTGAGATTAGGGGGTAGGTTGGTAGCCTAGGGCCTCGAAGATGTTTAGTGTATCCATGTTGTGGCAGGCCATAAGAGCGTGGCGCAAGCTAGCTACATACCTTTCCCCGCGTGCCGGTACTTCATCTTTCGGATGGAGTCTCAGCTCCCCTCGCCAATGGAGAGGAAAGCACTTACCACTGACGTCTAGAGCTGGCCGTCTAGAGCCAATCCGCGACGAGGTTAGTTGGCCATTCGCAGAAGCGGTTTGAGCTGACTCGTCTATTATACTCCGAGTAACAACTGCTGAAAACAAAACACTGCAAGCAAAAATGGGCAGAACAGGAATGAGTAGTACTTCCAAGTCTGGCGATTTTTGTAGGACTTTTCACATAAGCGAAGAAGGGTGGTGCTCCGTACTGTGTGCAAAAATGAATGGCCAAATCACTCCTTGAAACAAAGTTGTTCATGTCTGACCATTTCACTTGAGTGGCTTAATACTATGAAACCCCCACAATGGTCGGTCGCCTCATCGTGGCGTGGGGGTGACACTGGGTGTCGAACTGCGATGCACAGCCGAGTGTATACTCTGGTAGGGCCTCCCAAGCTGTGAAGGAGTTCGACGTTTCCGGTTTCGGCCGGATGCCTAGCTAAGAACTGGCCACGCCAGATCCTCCGCCGTCTGGCTTCTTCTGGTCGCTAGGCGGTCCCTCCCCGCTCCAAGCCCGGGGTCAGCGATCGCCTCGTGGAAATCAAGAGTAGGCCTAATAAGCCACCTCTTGTAGGGGAACAAATTTTATTACTCAGATAGCAAGAAGATTTAGAAAAAACCCTGTACATCGGATCTCGCCGGCGCCGGGTGGTAGCAAGAACGATGTCAGGGTACTCAGGGCGCCTTTCGGATTGGACAAAAACGACACGTCTGCCCGGACGACACGCCATGGAGATTGCCTCATGCTCTGCATACAACGCCAGGACAGTCTCCACAAACGCCGACCTCCACGCTCTTCTCGACGCTGCAGAGCACATCAACTACCACATCATCGCTCTGCAGGAAACGAAGTCCAGGAAGAAGGACGTGCGACAGATGAGTGATGGGACCCTCATCATTCGTGGTGAAAAGGTTCCATCACGAAACGTGGGAGGCGTCGGCTTTGTCGTCCACCCATCTATCGTCCATCTTGTCGATTCGCACGAGATCCTATCACCTCGACTAGGCATCCTACGACTACGACCTCCACATCAGAAGACCATCAGCATCATCAACTGCTATTCTCCAACATCAGCAACTGACGAATCAGAACTAGATGCTTTCTACGAAGATGTGGAGGAGGTCGTCCGCAACGAGAAGTCCTTTTATAAGTTTGTGGGCGACTTTAACGCGAAAATCGGGATGCCACTGGAAAAGGAATATAGGATCGGGAAGTTTGGATATGGGCTCCGGAACGAAAACGGCAACAGTCTTGTTGGGCTTCTCTCCGCCGCACGACTTTTCCATGGAAATTCCATCTTTATGAAGAAAGAACATCGCCGGTGGACATGGAAATCGCCCAACGGAACGACCCACGCGGAGATCGACCACATTCTCACCAACCGAAGGTGGAGCTTGCTCGATATCTCAGTAGTTCCATCCTTCTGCAGTGGCTCCGATCACCGCCTTCTTCGAGCGAAGGTACGATTCAGTCGAAGGCTGGAAAAGAAGGTCTGCCACAGTGCCGCAAGAAGGAATAATGTCGTTTATGACGGTAACAGGCTGGAGGAGCTCATATCAAGTTGTGACTGGCCCATCGAGGAGGACCCAACGTACGACTACGACCGGCTTCTGAAAGGATTGCGAGCCTACGGAGAGTGCGCCTCAGTGACTTCCGAGAAGAATTTAGAACGCGTTTCGAAGACCACCAAGGAAATGCTTGAAAGAAGAAGATTTCTGAGGCAGGATCCGAATGCAACCCATCTCGAGCGACTGATAGCCAACGCCAGTTGCAGAACAGCTTTGCAGGAGGATCTCAGGAAGTACAGGCAAGCCAAGATACTGGAAGCAGCCGAAGGAAGACGAAGTCTCAAGAAGTGCCGAAGGGACCTCTGTGAATATCACGTACCGCTGGCTGCACTATTGAACGAAGACGGGACTCCGACTTCTTCCCGATACAAGATGGAATCTATCGCGAAGAACTTCTATACCAACCTTTTCCGCTCATCAACACCCGTGCCGATGCCCGTTGTTCCCACTGGAGAAGTACCACCACGAATTCTACCTGCTGAAGTGCGCACAGCGATTCAGACCATGAAGACGTCCACGGCTCCAGGACCAGACCATCTTTCCGTTGATTTTCTGCGAGCTGGAAGGACAACGTCTACACGAGATCCTCGCGTCGCACCTAATAACTTACCTTCAGAAGGAAAGGATTCCCGACCAGTGGAGAACATCAAGAACCGTCCTTCTTTTCAAGAAGGGTGAATGGGAAGATCTTCGGAACTACCGTCCAATATGCCTGCTGAGTGTGCTGTACAAGCTTTTCACGAAGATTATCCTCGCTCGCATATCTAGGACACTGGATGAAGCCCAACCCCAAGAACAAGCTGGATTTCGCAAAGGATTCAGCTGCATGGACCACATCCAGACGGTTTCGAGGGTCATAGAAGTCTGCCGGGAATACCGATTGCCTCTCGTCCTAACCTTTGTCGACTACGAGAAAGTCTTTGACAGCGTCGAAACCAACGCCATCCTGTCCGCGCTAGTCGATCAAGGAGTGGACCCAGCTTACGTGAGGACGTTAGCCGACTGTTACAAGGACTGTACAACGACGATGCAGCTATTCCATCGCCCCCTGACCATCCCAATTGAGAAGGGGGTTCGACAAGGCGACACAATTTCGCCGAAGCTGTTCACCGCGGCCTTGCAGTGGGTGATGAAGTCACTGGACTGGGACGAGAGAGGCATACGAGTTGATGGGAGATTCCTGTCGAACCTTCGTTTTGCGGACGACATCGTTCTCTTTTCGAGCAGTATCACTGAAGCAGAGGCGATGCTGAAGGAACTGAACGAAGTAGGGAAGAAGATCGGATTGCGAATCAATCGAAAGAAGACTCAGTTCATGAAGAACGCCCTTTGCGAAGATGCAGAAATGGAATTGGAAGGCACCCCTATCACGGAGACGTCTTCTTACGTGTATCTCGGACGTTCGATGAACATGGAGAACGACTTGAGGGAAGAACTTAACAGGAGAAGAAGAGCAGCCTGGGCCGCCTTCAGGCCTCTGAAGGAAGCCACCGACCAACTGACGGACCCGGAGCTTCGTGCCCACCTGTTCGACTCAACCGTTCTCCCGGCGCTCTGTTACGCAGCTGAGACTTGAACTGACACCGTCGCCACTTCGAAAGCTTTAAGGACCACCCACAGAGCGCTAGAGCGTAGTCTTCTGAAGATGACCTGACACAAACAACATCTCGTCGGACTTCGCAGTACGAATATGAGGAGAATGTCCCGTCTTCGTGACCCAGCGGATTACGTTGCGAAAGCGAAGCATCGATGGGCCGGTCACATCACGAGAAGAACAGACGACAGATGGACACTAAGAACATCGGAGTGGATTCCTCGCGAAGCAAAACGTCCCCGAGGAAGACCACCAACGAGATGGGCAGACGTGTTTGTGGAACGGATGGACCGGCTGAGAAATCAGCTGGATACGATTTTTGCACCTGGAACTCGTGGACGCAGCCACCGACGTCAGCCAAGAAGATCGTGGATGTCAGAAGCGAGGGACAGGGAGAAATGGAAACTTCTGAGCTGGGGCCCGCACGTCACGTGAAGCCGGGCCATCTAAGTATCTAAGTATCTAAGTAAGTAATACTATGAAATCTCAAAGGAACTGCTAAGACGTTGTCGGGTGATTTTAGATGCTAATTACGAAAATGTTACTCACAAGGGAATGGTCAGAAGTCGAAGTGGCCAATCCATACAAGCTGCATACCATTCGATGCAGCATAAAATGCTGATTTCAAATCTGTCTTCCATATCTGCAGAGCGCCTTTGTAGGCGAAGTTATGAGCAGCTTTACTGCGAAAAAATCGTACACAAAAATTGAGAAATTAGGCACATTATTGCTCGTTCAGCTCAACTCTAGGTGCTGGTCATATGAAGTCACCTAAGTGCGTGTTTTGGTCCAAACTGAGCCAAGAATGGCTTTGTACGGCCAAGTTTGCACTTTACACGCACAATTTCTTAGCAAAATAATGACCTTCAACGGCTTATAATTTCGTCCACAAAAGCGCTCTGCAGATAGGGAAGACAGATTTAGAGTCAGCATTTTATGCTGCATCTAATGATATGCAGCTTGTATGGATTGATCACTTCGACTTCTGACTATTCCCTTGTCAGGTAAGTTAGACGATCCGGCGGTCACGTGCCACACCTCGGTGGTTCCCTAGTATTCTTTTGCCTTAGCAATTTTTCGTAGCATTAAATTAGGGGAACAGCCGAGAGTGGCGAGACAAGTGGAGACGTTTGGTGGGCTGGAATCAAGACGAAGAGATGAAGACAAAAGCTTTGGGACGTACGGCCGTAGATTGACGAGTAAAGAACGCCCCGTTCGACACAGCAGTATCCGGCACCAGTACACGCATTTTTGGGACACTCTGTCTTTCGCATCAGGATCAACTGGATGCGCATAACACATCTTTCATTGTTTTCATTTCCATGGTCAAAAAGTGTACGATCCTTTGGTACAACCGTAACGGAGAAGCAACATGGTGTACGCATGACAACAAAGGTGGTGCTATCAAGATAGGCTGCAAGTCACTGGAACATTTATTCTTTCTACTAAGGTGTCTCACACAATCTAATAAATAGGATATTTGATGTTGTCGACTTCTAGGTGGAAAATGCAACATTAAAAAAGCCCCGATGAAAGATATATTACAATGACATATATGTAAAAAGTCGCCTTCGAAAATACAAAGAAGCAAAACAGCTGCTAAAACCTTAAACTCTATCAGGGGATTGTTACCCGCACAGGAGACTAAGGGCCGCATGCATTAACATCTCCGCCGGGGAGGGGATCGCAGCTTACAAAGAAAGCTTCATATCCTGAAGCTACGAACTTCTGATTTCACGCCGTCTACCCATCCGTAAGCATTCCTACCATCCTTCACTATGAACATATTGGACAGGAGCGAGAAGCCGTACAAGTCGCATTTTCTAGCATTTTGTATGATACCCTGATGATCCATGGCGGCCGACGTCTTTTCTTCAAAGTCATTTTTCTTATTCCAACGTTAGCGAAACATTCCAAAGTTGTACTGTTCATCTACCCCAACAGTGCTATGCACGTATTAGTCATGAGAAAAATTCGATTTTTCAAAAACTCATCTGTTTTTATCCAACATGTTTAGCACTGTTGGTCTAGACGAAAAGTACAACTTCGGAAGAGTATCGCTAACTTCGAAGGAAAAAAAGTGACTTTGAAGAAAAGACGGTCGGCCGTCCGGTATCATCAGATGATCACAAAAAATGCTGGAAAATGCGATTTGTACAGCTTTCCGCTCCCGTTTATTATGTTCACAGCGAAGGAAGGTACGAACACTTACGGATGGGTATACAGCGTGAAATCCAGATATCTGGAGCTTCAAGATGTGAAACTTTCTTTGTAAACTGCGATCCCCTCTCTAGCGGAGATGTTACTGCATGCGGCCCTAAGATAAATCTCTGCTAAAACAATCTAGAATGAGTATGATACAGGGCGAACACTCAGCAAAAATTGCGAAAAATCGTCCACTGATCCGGCAACCAGTAGGATGGAGGGATAAGGGTACAAGGAAAAGAAAGAAACACATAAAGAAAGCAAATGGTATAAAATTCGATATGAAGTAAGCTAAGGCAACAATCTAGATAGTGAATTGGCATCACGTACAAAAGAAAAGCTAAATAAAATCACTGACAACCAGTAAGTCTCATAACTTTGGTAAAGCTGTTTTGGTCCTCGCTATCAAGTATATAAGATACAACCAAGACTAAGCAAAGAGATATTCGGTCAAAGAAAGTGGTTGACGTTTTGTTTCTATGACTGGTAAATGAGCAACCTGCCTTCGACGTCCTTCCGCTTTGATGAAGCACCATCGCGGCTTGAGATGGTGATTTGCACAGTAAACATCAACAAAGTACCGCGACAGCTACAAACAAATATTGTGATATCTATATTATATGGATATCAACGTACCATTTCTTCATAGTCATGAGGATAGCCATTTGTGATAACTAGGTTGATATTTTGCAATCTTCTGAAGATTCTGCTGTCGACAATTGAACGCAGCATGACCGAGTTTACGGGGACAGAGCAATGCAATTCTTCTAGATTTGGAAGACCAGAGATAGCCTGCAAAATAGGTAGTGAGTTGAGAAGTTTTATAAGACGAGAACCTCAAAAAAAAAGCTCACTCGGTAAATTCCGCTAGAAGAAACTCGAGGTAATTTTGACAGTTTGAGTTTTTTGATTGCTGTGAGTTCCTGTAAAAGTCATATCGTATCAACAAACGCAGCGATCTAGTCAAATGATACCTCAAAGATGTACATCAGATCCGAGTCGGTAACAGAAAGACTTCCAAGAGATAGTGACTTGACGCTTCGGGGAATTGAAGTTAATAAATCGGCAATTTCGTCAGGACCAGTTTCGATTATATTACTAAAGTGAGTCCTTACAGCAATCAGTAGAACGTGATACAACAAAAACTGACCTTATAATCAAATCTTCAAGAAAACAGCAACGAAGTAGACCATTCTGTAATGCAATAGACATTCCATAACATTTCCAACCACCACATGAGATCTTTCGCAGATAGGGGAACTTCCCAAGACCTAAATAAAGAATGAGCTTATTTCAAAGGCAGAAATTATAACTCTTACAACTGATTATGTTGCATTACACATTTGAAAAGAAGAAATCCCGAATATGTGACTATACTCCATGTCATCTATCTCTTGAATTATAGCGGCTTCGGAGCTTGCAACTCATGATCAATCGATCACTTTGGAAAATGCCGTATCTCTTTGCCTGTTCCCTTCAATTTTTCAAAGTTTCCGTTTGTCATCTAAATTTTCCATTGTGCATTCCTTTTGGCTCATCTCCGTACAGGTGATCATGGTTGCTTTGGCGACAACGCAAATTGGAAGAGATAGTTCATCAGGATGCTTACTGAACTATTTCCACAATATTTATTACGAATTTCGATCCGTAATGTCGATGAGTTGCTTTGACATTTCTGACTTTCCTTCACTTCCAGCGGACGCCTTTACTCTCATTTGCATCGTTGGAAGCTTCCTTATGTAACTCTGATGCTGAAGACAGTGTGACTAGTCAGAATATTCGGCTCTATAGCATAGGGCGCACTTCAGTGTACTCTGGCTCTATAGCAGTAGGCTTGACACAGATGATATCGATACTGAAGTCCAGGAAGATGAGATGTACTGCATACCTGAGCACATTCTTCGCCGACTCCATTTCGGTCATAAAACGTGGTAAAGCAACACCTGACCTTTAATGTATAACAACATAAGTCGGACTGCTCTGAAATAGATGGCAATTCTTTGATACTACACAGAACATCAATCTTATGAATGAGATCTGCTGATTGAACTTCGTGTTTCCAATTGCACCCTCAATTCTTCGCATCCCTCTTGCTGAAAAGAGCTACGAATCCTGACACTGACGCGCGTAAAGATCTGGTAGCCATTGAAGATAAACAGAATGAGCCGTTCGCTTCCTTGGTTAGCGGTCATACCCGTGAGAATAAACAAAGCAAATAATACCTATTAAGAGCCACTGCCTCCAAGTTGTGCTATATATGATTTGCGTCAATATCTTTAGCAAATATAATCACTACGACTTGAACTTACGCTTTTACACTAATCGAAAAAAGTGCTTGCGACACAGGCACATAAATTTATAAACTAGCAACTGCCGTTGTCAACTGTAAACTCGAGATACTAGACACAGAATTTGCTATGGTTGTCAATCCGTTTGTAAGTTATTTACAAAAACTTTTGAAAGCTAAAACGAACAACATGGAAGTAAACATACTGTGGAGAACGAAGGCCAGATCTTCGACTTCTCGACGATTCTTGGGCTGAACCATCAGCTGCAGTTCGGTGATCTATAAAGCATTACATCAGGTAAAGGGGAACTGCACATAAGCTCTGAAATGATAATGCCAACATAAAAATTAACATTTCTGAGTGTTGGTAGCACGCGAAGTGCTAGGAACAGCATGCCGCCTCTTTTGCTTTGCGAGCAAGCTATGTCGACTCGTAATTCACTGGTAGCTGTAGAGACGGTTTCCAAAAAAGAGCGGATGTCTTGTAAAGTCAAATTGCTGAAATAACGAATTGCTTGCACATAACTCAGGCAGCAAAATGTTAGAAATTATAATAATAAGAGGATGAAAGAATTGAGTTCAAAGCCCAAACTAACTAGATATTAGAAACGGTGAGGCGAAGATAAACTTCGTCAAGAACCATCTTCAACTCCCGTATACGACTGAAAAGCTCCACACCAAAAGGCAATATTTTGAAGTTCTCCAACTTGAGCTTTCGTAAACCAGAGCATAACGACAACTGAAAATGCTTCGTTTTTGTGTGCCATGATAGTTAAGTTCTGACAGACGGGCATATTGCACCCAGCAAAAAAAGACTATTTATCGCGTCAATTGATCACGTTTTATACAAACACGAAGTTCAGATATTATGTGAAGGATGGATTTTTGAAACTCATGATATGGTGAGAAGATGTTTGGCGAACCTGGGAGGTGCTTGTAAAATCACAAAGCGTGAGTGCCTTTACTTTCAATAAAGACAAATTTCCTGTTCAGTTTGGTCATCTGTTTGGATCAGGGGTGCTAATACATAGGTAAAGGTTAAGTGCACGAGCATCATATTGGAGACGGCGCCTAATGACAATTCTCTTCCTACCCCTGACCTCTGTCTCAATGACAGTGTTGAGGCTAGTGCAGCTCGAGTCCCGCGCGCCGCTATATTCGGCTTTGTGCCGCGAGGGGTAGAGGAACGAACACCTCAATCAGGCACCGTCTTCGCGAAGTTGGTGCTTTCGCTGTACTACTGTCCACGGCGTGAAGACCAGTGGTCCGCGGAGGCGATGCCTAATGGAGGCGTCGTTCCCCTAACCCGCCGTGAGTATTCGCTGACCAATCTTAAAGGCAGCGTCCAGGCAAATCTCGACATATGGAAATCTCACGTGGACAGTAATCGGGGCCCTAACTAAGCCACTGCCCAACCGGCAGCTCAGGTAATGCTCTATCAGCTGAGATATTCGCCTCCAAACTGGACCCCCGAGATCGTATTCGCATGGATTCATGGCGGACATATCAGTTTCGCGCGCGGACCCACGCGTGTCGTGCCATGCATCCATGCGAATAGGATCCCGGGGTCTAGTTTGGAGGCGATTATCTCAACTGTGAGTTTACCATTTGAGCTGCCGCTTGGGCAGTGCAGTTCACTTATGCGCTCCAGTTGTTTAGCCCTATGGCTAACTGGAGACGTGAGAATCTCGCTTATGTTGAACTTTGGTGTCTCCTTTTTACATGAACACGATATCTTTCAAGCTTTATTGAGACAATTAATGTGCGAATAGGTGGAGGGGTAGAAGACAGCTCCCAACAGGAGGAGCAAAACTAGTCGACATGCATTTCAAGAATGTAAAAACTACCCGTGGAAGTCGCAAGCTGATGATCTACTGTTCTTGAACGCTAAGCCAGAGAAGCAGTACATCAGGATGCGCTGCCTGTATTGTCATACAGCGGGCAGCTAATGACTTAAAAACAAGTAAAAAGAAGCGAAATCAACAACCATAAATCAATACGAATATGATGACAATATTATCTTACAAGATGCTTTTTTCTGAAGCGTCGTAGAGGTGTAACTTTCGGTTGACGCTGAAGGCGTGGTAGGCGAGAAGAACGATAGAAGTGATGTGAAAAGGATCCAGCAGTACTCGATGATGATTTGCAGATTTTCCAGACTGAAAAGAAGGTAAAGATATCATCACAAGATGACGCTATAAGCGGTTTCCACATCGTTGGTGTTCGAATAGTATGAGATGCTGCTTCTAGCAAAGCTCATTACACGTTTTTGCCCGTGGCATCTCTTGTATAACTTGTGCCGGGGCCTACCTACTTGCGCATACGCACTAATTCAGCCAATCGTGGCGTCTCTTTGGGCCTTGTTTTCGCTGACAATGAGATGATTGACACTCTTCTAACCTCACTCTTCAGGAGATGCATCCTCAAACTCCTTTGTGTTCCAGTATCTTTCAATGCAAACTAGTTTTCGTAAACATAATTGTTGCCCCGTTGCTACTGCAGTTACGTTTGTGTAGGACTGCATAGCTCATTTTGGTACATCAACCGAGCGCACGCCAATTGACGCTACAGCATAGGCAAATAGTTGGGCTTCGTTGATAATCCAACTCACAAATCTCTGAGCTCATTCATTTCCAAAATCGCCTTCCTTACCATTCTTACACTATTCAAGATAAAAACCTCGCACATCTGAGACACACCCTCGCATCGCGCATATCCATCGAGGATCTCACGATACAAGCAGGTAAGGCCAAGTACGACGTTGTCGGACTGACCGAAGGAGACACCTCCGGCCGAACTGCACGTTTGATGCTGAAAGAAAAAGCTGTTCTTAGGAACATGCGACAGCAGTGGACTCAGCGGTGTAAGAGTGTTTTTATAGTCAACGGTAAAAAAAGTGCTTGTTTATAGTAGTTTCGTGAACCTCGATTTATTCGATCATCTAACAATCCTAACCAGACGTCTGCAAACATCAACACGTTGATCAAACCCAGCCTTGACAAACCATTGCATACGCCCAAGATCAAGCTACGATGGAGACGACGTCAAGGTTTCTACACGGATTTGGAGAGGCTTCTACAGAAAAGAGCACACCTTTCACGAAGTCATGGTCGGTGACTTCAACGCAAGATCAACAAGAAGCTTGCAGAGCTTCACATCGGGACCCACGGATTTCAGTGGGATGAGTAAGGGGAGAGCTCATCTGAGTTTTCATGACGAAAATGAGGCTTACAATTCCAAGAAGCTCCCTCCTAACGCTGGACGCGGGTTTCACGGTGGAGGGGGACATAATAAGACCGATCACATTTGTTGTTCCCAAATTCTACATGGAATCGGATCAATGTATCCTTCGTGCTGAGTTCCACTTTTTCGGGAATGGAAAGAGAGCCGCTGAGTTCAAGAAAAACACCGTCCCAAGACTACCATCAAGTGGAATCTAGTCTCCGGCTTTCGGTAAAACACCATGGCCGACAACATCCACGAGGGATACGAACGCTTTATCCAGCATCTCGGATTGTGCTAAGGAAGCTGAGAGTCTAAGAAGTACGAGAAAGCGTCTGTCTACGAAGGCGCTACTCAATCGCCAACGGACACCAGGGCCCGGCACGAGTCGGTTTCTAGGGTTCCTGAAAACGAAGTCTCTCCTGACTTTCGGAAGCTTTACGAAGTCCCCTTTGACCTAGCTGCTTAGGGGAAGATGAAAACAAGAAAGATTTATAAGTCTGAAAGAAAAGACGTGAGATAAGAGTGAAAATCCAGTGAACTGGAGCTGATTATTATGCATGCACAAGACTTGACATTAGAGCGCGATATTCAAAAAAGCGAGAAGAAATGAAGGCAAAAAACAAAGGAAAAGCAATGATATGAAAATGTCTTTATGCTCAGTGATAGATTTTTGACCGGGGAATCCGTCCATGCTGAAAAATCCGAAACTTATGTGAAGTGACGAAAATATATGCTCCAGACGATCTCAGATCGTCTGGTGGCCGTTTGGAGACGATCTAATTTTGGAAAAGGTATTACTTCACATAAGTTTTCAAATCTTTTTACATAGTTCTTCCGCAAATAATTTTCTATATATACGGTGCAATTTTGGTGTCATATGATTCTGTGTACGCTGTAAACAAGCAATTTTTTCATTTTAGCCTTGCTTTCAAATCGCGCGCACTTTTCGCCATCACGGTAGAGCATGCCAGTCGTGTGATGACCTGTCCGGAAAGCTTGTGTTCGACCAAATGGCGCTTATTCTTGGTGCTCGGTTCCTACTCATCAAAAACGATATCCCCTTTGCTGTTTGCTTCAAAAACGAAGTCCAGCCTGCTTCCAGACGATCTGTGCCGGGCCCTGACGGACACGCGTCGCAGGCAAACACCAACTGACGTCCAAGATAAAACAAGATCTCAAGAAAGAAGTGTACAAATGATAATCGACGCTGCGGAGGCTGGAAGAAGTATGCGCAACGCTCGCCGGAGCATCGTCATTTCAAAGATCGACATGGGAAAATCGCACTTCGCCGCTCTACTGGAAACACAACCTCTCTCGAAGTTTGACGGAGAAAGTTATTCACGACTTCTATTCAAATCTCTATGCGAGCCACGTCCACATGGCAAGCCAATGGAAGACCAGCAAGACTGTGTACAAGAAGGGCCCGCGAATCGCGATTTATCAGCTCGTCTGCTCAAAGGCAGTGTCCAGGCTAAACCTAACCCCCTCCGATTAGTGTCGATCCTGAATGTAGGCCCCAAAAAAGGGGCATCTGCGCTGGTCCGGTCTTCTAACGTTGTCTCTGAATAGAGATAAGCGGCCTGGAAGTCCCTGGCTGGGCGGTCTGATATCAGACTCCGCCCATCAGGGACTGCCTCCCGACACATATTGATATGGTAGTGAGCAGAAGCTGCACACTGCACACTGCAATGTAACTGCACCCATGCAGTTGCAGCTCCTTCCCGCTGGCCTGCCGACGTGGACGAGCGATTCGAAACTCGTCCGCGCCCTCGAGACAGGGTCCCCAGGAATCCGGTTTTTTGTGAATTTTGGAGAGTTTGAAGTCTGGAACTGTAATCATGCTCACGGAAAGGCCCCAAAATGACGAAAACATGGAAGGCCAAACTCTGGATGGACGCTGCCTTTGATGCCCATAGTTTACGAACTTTTCAAGAGTAATTCTCAACAGGATCAGAAAAGAACAGGACGAAGGACGACAATGGGAGCAAGCCGGGTTCAGGAAAGGAATTAGCAATTGGACCACACGCACACGTATCAAGGCTCATCGAAATATACCGGGAGTAGAGGACGCCGCTCCGTTTCACCTCCATTTATTTGAATAAGGCATTTTATTAACTGTGACTGTCGTCGATGCCCCGAGCAATCAACGTATACTAACTCAGTACCTCAAGATAATTCGTTAGCCATACAACAACTTCACAATCATATCAATATACAAGGATATCATCACCCACGTGAAGAGAGGAGTTCGACAAGAACCATCGCCGAACAATTACGCTAGAATGGACATGGGAGTGAAAGTCGACGACCGGCAACTACACCACTTTCGCTTCGCTGATGTTATAGTCCTGATTACACCAAACATCGCGCAAGTGCAACGAATGCGGGCCCATTTTGATGACGTTTGCGGGAAGATCGGAGGCTATACGACAACGATGTTCATGAAAAACGGACGGTTTCCTGATGCTTTCTTCACACTGAATGGAGCGACTATCACCGAATGCCTAGCTACGCCTAACTAGGTCGAGTTTAGAACGATCTGGCCCTGGGGCTGAGTCGGATGGAACGAGCAGCATGGGAAGTGTCGCATCTCGTGATGCAAGGCGTTCTTCGAACGGCCGGGACATCAGTTACCGCGCTATCCGGCGACGATTACAGTAGTCGGGGCTTGCCGCGATCGTCCCCAGATCTCTCCTTCATTGGCTCGCTGCCAGCCATGCGGCTATATAAAGCGGCAGCGCCTCACCTTGGTGCCTTGTTCGTCTTCGTTTTTATCGATTACTGATTCAATTTCTTGTTCGAAAATTAATTCATCCGCTATGCTCCTGTCCTTATTCGTAAGAGCAGTTGAGCCGAACGTTCCTTGAATTGGAAAACGGATTCTCTTAACCAGCGCATTTAGATGCGCCGTAGTACTGATCGAAATCGAGTGTCAGGTTGGAACTCTAATATTTCCAGGAGCTGGAGGGGACGTGACGTAGTCTGCAACTTGGCGCTGCGCGGTGGATTTGTTGCGCGAACCTTGGAAGCCACGTGTATTTGAGATTACTTCCACAGACGCGCATGGTAGCGTAGGACGGGCCTCGTCCCGTGTTTCATCTGATAGTAGTAGTAACTTGTTTTTAGTTGTGTTTGTTCATTTTAACTGTAGTTGATGCCATTAGGGTAAATAATAAAAGGATAAAAAAAGAAATCGGCGTTTTCAATACCCTCTGCGGGCATGCGCCGAACGCACACTACTTCATAGTCGAGGAGGCAACTGTATGCGTGCGAGCCTATTACACTGACTTGCGGGAGTCAGCCGTTTACCAAGTCAGTGCTTTTATCCTCCCCGATTACTCTGGTGCCAATTTACCGGCCCCGGGGGTAGAGGGCTTGGTGGGCCCAGGGGCGGGGATCGAACTTGTGTCCGATCTGGTCATGGCGGCGCCTCTTACCACTACGCCACTCGTCCCCCCCCCCCCTGTAAGGTAAATAGCTTAATTTATTTCCTGTTTTTCGGTCGCGCGTTAGGAGCGCAGTAAGATAGGTTCGTCGCTTAGTATCGGGCGAGCACCAGGCCTCGTATTCCATTTAGGTGCTATGAGCCCACGAAGTCGCCACAGGACATACAAGTCAATTGAAAAATTACCAAGAAACTCGGCTCCACGCCCATTTCTTCAACAATAAGGCTCTTCCCGCCTTGGCGTACGCTTCGGAAACATGGACCATGAGGAAGCAGATCGAATATGGTCACCGAATGAGCTGCTGAGAGAGTGATGTTAGAAGTGTCCCGAGTCATTCAAGTGAGGGAAGGAAAACGAAGTTCCACCCTATGTCAACGATAGAAAATCAGGAATGCTTCAGCATAGGCCAAACAACAATATATGGGCTGGACGTGTGATGTGTTTTGACGATAATCGGTGAAGAAGCTGTAACGAACTGGGTATGCTGGACGGGAATGCATTTTGAATAAGACCGCCCACTCAATGGTGAAAGCATAACTTGGTCCCGCTCGTGTCAAACGATCATCGGGGATATAGGCGACTACTCGAGATAAAAGTCCTCATATTATTCAATTCCGTACCCGTCAACATTATCGCACGCTACTTGGTGCTGCACAGCATACGCAGGTAGTTGGGCTTCCCTGATAGTATGGTGATAGGCACATCATCCATTTCAGAACTCATATGTACATATGTTGATCAAGCTAGATGTACAAAAATAGATAACGTGCATGCGCACACACGTCGTTCAGTTCTGCGCCCTTGTTCTGCCGCCCAAGACTGACCAATCACAGCTGCGGCCTGAATCAGTCAATCAGAGACAAGTCGTTCGTTATAAGCGGTTCAGGGCCGGTCTTTCCCCATCGTGCTGCCGTTGTGCACTGCCTTTCAAGGAGCTTGGCCCACGTTAAAGTGGCCAATTTTTGTGCCGCTACTAGGAGCAGAGCACTATTCAAGGGAGCTGGGCCCAAGGTCAGGGCTAGACTAACCTCCATGTTGCTATTTGAAGCGGAGCACTGTATAGTTCCTGATTTGTCAGACAAACTACAGAATATGAAGGCTTACCAGTCACACGTATAGCCGAAGACGTAAGGGCGACGCCTATGTAATGGAGTTTAACGTCTTCTTTGCTTCTAAATAGAACACAATAGCACTTTATCGAGACAATCAACATGCACGCATAGCTTCCAGTAGAATGGTATTCCTGATAAGCGGAAGAAAGTAAGCTAACATACATGATAATGTACACAAAATCAGCCCGCCTGTACTCGTTCAAGGCTGGCAGTGCCAGAGGCTGCATTTATAGCTCCCCTGACTTTAACAGCAAAAGGCCAGCTAAAGGCAGCAGCCCGGCAAAATCTGGTTTCAAGTGGACGCAGACTTACCTGTCAAACTTTTGGCAGATTCGCATCAGGTCCTGGCCGCACAAAAAAACTACATTAAATCGGCGCCCGAGCGCACGGCACACGCTTTGTTTATTCTGTTTGCCGAGACTATCGGGACAATCTCGCATTCTCTAAACTGACCCGTTCAACGTTACAGCCGGCAAGACTTCCCTCTGATCCCACTTCTGACTGAACTCTCGTAAGCTTCTATTTCAAATGTGCAAAAACCCTATGATTGCGGCCTTTTCACGCGACTCAAGGTTCGCACGCGGTTTCAGGTCGAGAGAAGATCTGACAAGACGCTCCCTTTGGATCGCAATGGAGAAATTCCATGAGGAAAAATTCCATGGAAGCTCATATCAACTCGAAATCATAGAGTATATCCTACCGTGAATTTCCTTATCAGTCTAGTGGAGTCAAACCATATTCCGTCAATACCGAGATCGTTAATTCTTTTCGACAATGCGCACGCATCAGAACTCACTGAAAAGCATAGCAATGAGATGAAGCTACAAAAAAAAACAAATACGAGCATTCATACGTGAAGCATGTCGTTCTAATAGAGGGTATATTGGAGGTTATTGAAAGTTGAGAACAAAATTCAAATAAATCGGATGTGACGGACATCATTAACCTCAGCGATGTCCGTCACATCCGCGCGGACTAGACTACTACTTCATTGTAAATCAGAGTTCGGTGTAACCATTCTAGATTGTTCTTCAGCACGTTGCGCTTAGACGCGGTTCAAATGACAGAGTCTGGTGAGGCATTTGGTCATGTAGACTAAAAGTTGATATAAATGCAATCCCTTTTCAGACCTCCGAAGAAGACGATTGTCGAAACCTAAGGTCAATAATAAAGAACCACCACAACAGGGGCATAATAGCACTATACATATTCAATACAACATGGATATGTTACTAAATGAGGGTACATGGAAAATCTGAATTCAGATGGGCAGCTTTAGAAGCCAGTTTGTACAAGTGTAGCATAGTGTTGTCAACGTGGAGCCCACGTTCATTCCTCAAGATAACAATACCGCTTGCAAGAAAAAGGGTTCCTTCATACTACGCCGCGTACGCCGCTGCAGCGCAATGGAATGTCATTATTTGACTCTGATTTCCTTTTTCTTGTCGGTCTGGTCACTCTGTATCTATTTTAGGGTATGCGGAGCACACGTTAGACTTTCTCACTGACTGCTGGATCATATTTGTCACGCAGCAACTCCTACTTTGAGCATGTGTTTCCTCGATCGCTGTTTTTTCTCCGTCAGCAACGTCAGCAACATCTCGGAGATTATAATTCTTGTCGCAAACAGTAGCAGTGACAAGAGTGGTCCCGTAATCTTCTTGTAGAAATCGTTTTCCCATTTGTCATTGCTCATTATTCATTATGCAGTGTCAGTGACGTACGTAGATGTTATTTCAATTTGGCAGATGTAAATATATTTGAAAGTAAAACGCCTAAAACGCGTAATAGTAAACATCACTTCCACTGAAGCCTACTGTTTTAATTTAGTATCTGAAATTTGAGAATCTGGCTAAGGCCCTTCTATTTTCCTAAAATTGGTCTATGGATAGAATAGCTGCCAGTTGGTCTTGAGAGCTAGGGCCTTCTTTTTGCCGTTTTCTTTGCATTCAATGCCGTAAACTCACCAAATCTACTTGCTCGCTTTTATTTGCACCGCCACATCGTTTCCGAACGTTGTAAACATTCAGTTGCCATCGCTTGGCTGCTTCGTATCAGTGCAATAGGAAAATAGAAGGGCCTTAGCCAGATTCTCAAATTTCAGATACTAAATTAAAACAGTAGGCTTCAGTGGAAGTGATGTTTACTATTACGCGTTTTAAGCGTTTTACTTTCAAATATATTTACATCTCCAAATTGAAATAACATCTACGTACATCACTGACACTGCATAATGAATAATGAGCAATGACAAATGGGGAAAACGATTTCTACAAGAAGATTACGGGACCACTCTTGTCACCGCTACTGTTTGCGACACGAATTATAATCTCCGAGATGTTGCTGACGTTGCTGATGGAGAAAAAACAGCGATCGAGGAAACACATGCTCAAAGTAGGAGTTGCTGCGTGACAAATATGATCCAGCAGTCAGTGAGAAAGTCTAACGTGTGCTCCGCACTCCCTAAAATAGATACAGAGTGACCAGACCGACAAGAAAAAGGAAATCAGAGTCAAATAATGACATTCCATCGCGCTGCAGCGGCGTACGCCGCGTACGCTGCTTGCGCGGCGCGCGCGGCGTAGTATGAAGGAACCCAAACTAACTGACGGACACAACTCTGAAGGCACCTTTCCATAAAAGAAGCTAACTGAAGACACAAGGAGAGTGAAGGATAGACATTTCCAAAAATAATTCGTCAAACACTCACTGAATGCAATCGCGTCCTGATCGAATCCGCAGTTTGTGAACGAGATTGTGTGAACATTTTTGAATCTATCACTGATAAGTCGGAGTAAGTCGGACGTCACTATGAGCTAAGCAAAGGGGAGAAGAATAAATTACAATACTAGGCCAGAAACAAAATCAAACCTGGTGATTTTGGACTCCTCTACTTCTGCTGTCCGAATCAGTGCCTCCTAATCTGATTGTTCGTATTTCTGGAGCAAATCTCTCCGCCATTCCGTATAAAGCATTCACTAAAAAGCAGTATTTGACAAGATCTACAAGCCGCTAAATAAGAACTCACTTAACTTCGCAGGCTGGGTATTTCTGGGACTGTCCCTCCTTATCCTGCTCTCCATAGTGGTAGAAGGTAATGCAATGTATAACTCACCAATTTCCACCGACACATAGTCGTTGAAGGTCTAAAAATACGGGTTTCAAAAGATAAAAGGAACGGAACACATTGTAAAAATCGACATATTGAATTCAAATACCTTGTATGTCAAAGACAAGGTGTGACCTCCTGATTTGAAACGCCAGAGCGATGTTCTGCTCAACATTCGAAATCTTGACGAGGCCAGTTCAACATTTGTGCGATCCTAAACTTCATTTGATTTAATGGAAAACTGCAGTGCAACATGAAAACAGCACTGGAACTTTGAACAATAACACCCACATTTATGTCTGTTATAAAGCTTATGATATGCCGCATGAGTAAGTCATTGTTGTAAACCATTGCAATGGCTCTCTCATTTTTGACATTGTTCGCATCATTATCGTTTCTTCGCGGCCTCCTTTGTCGAAAGGAGCCTAAAAATCTTTTTTCTTCAAAAGTGTGGCGGACGAATACCCAAAATGCGCATTATGCAACCATATGCACTACATAAATTGTTAATAACTCGCCTTGGTCGCCAAAGTCAACACTAACAAACAAGCAGTTGATCTGAGGTGGCTCGATACCTCCACTTTTCTCGGCTTCGCTCATAAAAGCTGAAACCAGCAAACTTAAATCAAACACAATATTAACTTGAGAAATCGATGGCAATTCAAAAAAATTACATTTGGTCAGCTGATGGCAAAATAGGGGTCTGATAGTCGGAATGCATCCATTGAGATAGGAAAGTGCTCTTGTACCGAATTCAAAATATCCAAAAATCGAGTTCGCACTGTCATAAACACATATTGCTATCGACACTTTCCGATTGTCGATTTGTTCAACACGTGCTACTACGAAATGATCAAAGATGATATATTTCACTGCTTGGTATATATACGGTTGAGTAAAGTAAAGCGCGGCTCATGGTAAACAAAGAATCTTTTCAACATTCTAAGTGGTTGGATAGATTCTTTGCACACGAAAGAAGTCTGGCGATGGGCCAATCTTGCACCCATTCTTACTATGTGTTTCTCGAACAAGATAGAAGAGCCCTGTCGAACATTTCCCCCTGCTGTCTATCGCTATATCGATGACTGCTGCACTTCACGTCGACACACTCCGAAACGGATGAATGCTTCAAGATTCCAATGGAAAAGGTGTACCTCAGCTTAACTAGGGAAAAGCCGTACGAAGCTGGATTCTATTTCACAAAGGTGATGCTGACCAGTGGCACATATACAGGGTGTCCCAAAAGTCTTTGAGCCTAGTATTTCCTCCGCTGAAAATGCATGAAGCAACATAGAAGCATGAAATTCAGGAGGGAATTTGCGAAGAGCCTACAAAATAACATGATACACTCAAATTTCTGAAATCCCTCCTTTGGCCTTCACACAGGCTCTCAGACACTTGCGTAATGCATGCACCATGGCAGCCAGGTAGTTGACATCGAGTTTGTCTTACATCTTCTGAAGCAAACAATCCAGACTGTCCAAAATTTAGCATGAATTAGAGCAAACCTTGTTTTCCATTACTGATCACAAATAAAAGTCAAGGGCCTTTTGACCCGGCTATTGAAGGGACGTAAATCTGAGAAGCATAACTGTGAGCTTTGACAAAAGTGTCAAAATGTAGCATTCAAGTATTTGAGAATACCAAGAAAACAGCAATTATGGTGTACCGGGAGTGACTTTAAAATGGAATTTCAGTAGGAAATGCAGGGCTTACAGCTAGAATTAGTGACTGCAGCTGATTCGGTGCTGGACTTTCCAGCTTTTCCAGGTTTTTGTTTCCGAGAACTTTTCTTTCTCATTGGCACGGCACAACTTCAGTGTATGTATCCTAATCCTACTCTAATGAACGAAGGCTATCGATTGGTTTTGCACTGCAAATGTAGAGTGAAGCTAGCTCTACAATATGCAGTTTGAAAGTCCACAGGAGCTCCAAAGACAAAAGAGCTGTAAATATTTGAATAGGGGGTGCGTTTCCTTCGGCTTGTCTTCACGATTGTAGTATTCTTCGCTTCAAGAAGTATATCTTGAGAATGTACAATACAAACGGTATCATTCTCTTGAATAATATTGGCAACTAGACGAAGTACTCAAAGGCAAAATTTGGCTGAAAAGCGAGGAATACTAACAAAGTTACTACGTTGAAAATTTAGGCTTAAGGACTTTTGGGACACCCTGTATGTTAAGCGATATCGAAGAGAGAGGTGAAGAACATCATACTACTGCGACCTCCGCTCATTCAACTGCCGTGAAACGCGCGATAATTCGCAACATGTTTGGAACAGCAAGAAGTGTTTGCAGCTGTAAAAATATGATCGACTAGTGCATATACGATACAATTCCTGATAATGGCTACTTTAACCCCCAACTTCCAGACGAAAATCTGTAATAGCAGCCAGATTTGAACTTAATTTCCTTGGCGTCTGCCATTCATATCGGACAGGTTATCAATGCGTAAAACAATGTGTAGTGTGCAAGCACAGTATCAAAATGATGTTGTCAGGGACAATCCCACTGAACAAATCAAAAAGCATAGTTCGTAACAGGTTGTGTGATAGAGCCTGTACTGCGCATAACTGCGTCGTGTGTCCAGAAAGCCCCGGAAACTGCTCATTAGCATAGTAGCGTATCAACTAAAGTGTCAGATCTGCCACGCCATCTACATGAGAGAAACGCTCGTCCGCTTATTGTACGTATAGATAACATTTGGCTGGTAAAAGAAGGCAGAGCCTCGTTAGTCCACCGATAGAAGAGAGGTATTACGATGCAAGATGTTACAAATAAAATGTATAGTGCTGCGATTGAAGAGCATATCTCGGCTCGAGAAGTCTTGGGGGCGCATATATTCTTGCACTAACATTAAAATCAACAGCAAGAACAAACAATCGTCCCTCACGAATGACTTAAAGCCTTTTTGCCAAACTGGTAGCTATAATGGCCTAAGTCCGTCCTGAATCTCCTGGGAAATATCCCAGGAGTATACTTATTGTCATCATCAACTCTAGGCGCCCGGGCGTACTAAACTACGTCCTATAGAGCTGTCCTCAGGGATCGTTCATACCGCGCACAAAGGCGGACGAAGGCGGACAAAGCCGGACGAAGGCGGACGAAGCCGGACAAAGGCTTCGTCCGGCTTCGTCCGCCTTCATCCGCCTTTGTGCGCGGTATGAACGATCCCTCACCTTAAATTCACAGTAAGAGAAAATCGCCGTAGCTCTTTTTACTGTAAGATTATGGTAAAACCTCTAGCTTACAGCGTCATTGTGGAGCATCCGTTTTTTGAAGAAAAAAATTCCAAAAATTCTAGAAAGTAGTTAGTTGTAAACAAGACCACCTGATTTTTTACAAGTTTGTGAGGTTAAATAGTGTAATCACAATTTTAGGTTACATGGCAAAGATAGCTACTGCGGTTTACTTGGCGAAACTTATTGATGAAGCTTTTGCAAAGTTCATATTCAGTAAGACACAATCTGTAGGCCAATAACAGAGATAAGACTCTAATTAGCCTGCACAAATTTCAAGCTGTTTAGCTTGCATTCCAAGACAAAATGTGGCCCTCAGTGGCTCACAAACTCGCCGGAATTCCCACTGTAATCACAATGATGAAGAGCGACCTGGTTCGTTCTTGGTAGGTCGCATGATCTAATCAGTATGCGGCCAAAGCTATATAAGGAAGGCATACAAAACTCGCCAAAAACATGAAATTAACAATGCAACAATGAAGAAAAAAAAGTAAACATACCTAAACCTCCTTAATGGTAGGAACTGTAGCTCTGAGCGCAGTAATTCAAAATTACGATTTCCACTCAGCTTTCACAGACGGCCGTCATATGCAGGTACATATGGACTGGAATACACATGATCGCTGATCGTTTCTCGTGGGCCGTAAATCGAACAAACAAAAGAGGGGATTGACTCACCACTGCAATGACGACAAAGAATCAGCACTTCAGACGATCTATAGATCGTCTGAAGCAAGCACTCAAAAAGCAAACCCGAGTATAACTATTCTGAAACGATAACAACTGAATGAGCTCCATTACTACATATGATTCATCTGAGACTAGGATGAGACGCTGTTGCAACACATTGTGTAACAAGCTCATATCATTCATTGTCTGAGTAAGAGACACGAGCAGTTCCGTGTACCTAAGTCTGATTAAAAGTTCATGAATGTTTTCTAACGCGTTCTGAAAGGTATGTCACTGAAAATTATGTAAGAATGTGTTCGCTCTCATTGAAAAAATGCGATTTCGAACTTGTTTGTTCACAAATTCGAAACAGTAATTAATAAAACGCATTGAAAAACATTCATAAACTTGTTTCAGGCATATGCAAATAGTGCTGTCTCCTAGGCCTCTAACAGAGTTCACGCGCTACTCAAAATGCTAATTAACTGTATGTACGAAATCAATTCACTAAGATAGGTACCGGCCAGACTTCGCCCGAAAGAGCCCAAAAGCGTCCAAAACGCCAAAAAGCGCTCAAATTCCTCTAACCTCTTTTCACCTTCTCTCACCTCTCCCCACATTAGAAAGTGAACAGACAATAGGGAAATTTGGGCGCTCTTGAGCGCTTTTGAGTGCAGTCTGCCGGGCTTTAGAAGGGGCCATGATTAAAAATCAATACTTCTCTTCAGAACAACCAACAAGGCACGATTGAAGTCAAGAATAGTACGTTTGCAGTGAGAGGAGTAGGAAGTTCGAAAGCAGAGTAAAACACTGCACATAGCGAGTTTATATATCAAAGAATTGAAAACATGATAAGAGCTATTTTCAGTTTTTTACGATGTCACAATCCACCACCACGGTAACGGAAGACAACAATGCGGAAAGATTCATCGCAACAGCTGTTTGTCACATTTCTAGATAATTCGTTTACGAGAGACTGCGAAATCACCGCCGATCGTGATCGCGCCGTACGGCATAAACGAACTTTGATAGGAGCACGTTTTCTCAGTCCGATGGCAGATTGATAATGTGGAAGAAACTAAAGCTTGAACTTCCTTTTTGCAATCGTGTTTTTTCTCAATGTATCCTACTCGATTACAACGATGGCAAACACAATGCACTTGTGAAGTTTGAACAATTATGCGCAACATGAATCGTTTGGAACCCTAATCTATGCCGACGGTGCACTTTTTATGAAAACTTTTCCGTGTTATTTGTTTCTATTAGACAAAGTATGTATAATATGTTAGAGGCAATAAATCTGGCATTTAAAAGCAGCGTCCAGGCAAATAGACCTAAGGGGTTACGTGGAAAGTAATTTTGGGACCCTAACTGAAGCACTGCCCAACCGGCAGCTCAGGTAGTGCTTTAACGGCTGAGATATTCCCCTCGAAAGTGGACCCCAGGATCGTTCGCATGGAATGGCGCAACGCGTGGGTCCTCGCGCGAAACTGATGGGTTGCGCCATTAGGTACATGCGAAATATGATCCTGGGCAGTTGCGAGGGGAATATCTTAGCCATTAGGGATCGTTCAGACCGCGCACAAAGGCGCACAAGCGCATGAAGGCGCACGAAGGTGCACTTTTGAATTCGATCGATAATGAAGACAAACATACGGGGCCTTTGTGCGCCTTCGTGCGCCGCCATGCGCTTTCATGCGCCTTCATGCGCTTTCATGCGCTTTCGTCCGCCTTTGTGCGCGGTATGAACGATCCCTTAGAGCACTATCTGAACTGCCGGTTGGGCAGTGGCTTAGATAAGGACCCAAAATTACTTTGTTGTGAGATACCCATATGTCCAGATTTGCCTGGACGCTGCTTCTAGAAAAGATCTTCCCAACACTTTCTCTGCAAGAGGAGGGGGAGGGTGGAGAATTAATCTTGCAAACAGCACTTATTTCTTAAGGATTAAGCTGAAATGCAAAGAATCTGTTTCATGGTTGCACTGCCGTCAGCGCAACGATGAAACAGATACTGCAGCGGTCCTGGGAAAATGGAGTTGTTGTTTGTATAAATCATGTTTGCTGTCAACTGCAACGTCTCAATGAGATGAATTTTATCTTCAGTTCATAATTCAGCTACTTACAGATGTTCCGACGAGACTTCTCTCAGGACTTCGAAGGTGTAAAAGACCCTCTCATGGAGGCTATTGCGTCTCAAGTAGATCCACAAACTGTGATAAACATTATCGAAACCCAAAGAAAGAGGTGAGTGCCGTGGGTAACATATTCTAATCAAACACTCAAATATTATAGCCTTCGTCGTTTTGAGAAGACCAACGAAATGCTAACAAACTGTACACAGCTGAGTGAACGACGCCTAGAAAGAGCTAGAAAAGATGCAGCTATTCACAAAGAGACAATTATGCAGGTGATGCACTATAATATATAAGAACCAGTTCATCGATCAGATAATTCAGTGAAATGTCTCATTCCAGATGAAAGCGGACCTAGAGTTTATTTTCAAGAAAATTCGATTGTTCAAGAGCACTCTATCAGCAGCGTATCCACAAGTATACAATGAAGGTATAATCCCTCGACTACACAGTCTCTGACAATTTTATTATGTTTTCAGTGGAAAAACAATGCAAGGCGCAATTTTCGGAAGAGAAGGATGAAGAATAAATAAATCAACAGATAACTAGACTCAACAATTTGGCCGCAGTAGATATTTTTCAATGCTTTTTCTTTTTGGATTTATCCTCATCAGAAGACGAAGTGCTTGAATGTCTACGTTTTCTTTTACTTTTCTTATGACGCTGATGAGAGTGAGATTCTTCACTGTCGGATGACGAACTGCTGAAAAACAAAATAAAACCATCGCAGAGATGACATGACCATGAACATAGGTGCGAAGGGTTGAGAAAAATCTCATCCCCCCTTCACTTTGGAGCCTGGATTACCCCCCCCCCCCCCCTTCACTTTGGACGGAGGAAGAAAATTTTTTGAGGTGAGATGATAGTGTGCTTGAAGTGGAGTACAATTTAAGGTAAAAGAGTTTATTTACAGAGTAGGGAATGAGAATGCGGGAAAGGAAGCAAAAATCGGGACCGGACCCCCCTCACTGGGACGAAGCAGGTGCTAAGATGAGTTAGTTAGATTAAAGTACTCTGCGTTGATACCACTGCTTCAATTTTAGGCATTCCATGGGACGAGCAGTAATGAGTCGGCATGGAAGGGCGCATGGTCATGAAACGAATGGCTGGAGGGAGCCTTCACGTGGGCTTGTTGGACGAGACTCTGAAAAAGACAGTTTGTGGTTGTAATGTGGATATAAATTGAATAATTTGCCATCGTATTGTGTGTATAAGGATAAACAATAAATGGAAATGTTGTACACAATCGAATTTGTATATACTGAGTGAAGGCAGGAAGATAATCAGAATAGGGAAGGTAAGATATCGGAGTTTGATGATCAAAAGAGAGAGCTGCTGGAAATAAGTTCTATAAAGGTAGAGGGAGAAGGTAAGTCAGGTATTAGGTACTCAGGTAGGTATCTGATGTAAGCTGATAAGGAGAAGCAGGTTTGAGTTTCCAACTATACCCCCCCTTCGAGCCAAAAAATTTCCATATCTCGGTGAGGGGGTCATCTCATGATCTAGTTTCCTTTTCATCTTGTAAGGGAGAGTGTGCTTGAGATAACTAGGGCTGTCGCAAAAGGATCTGCTTTAAGGAAGGAGAGCAACGGCACCAAGTTGAAGACGCATAAATTTGTGCGTAAAATTCAAGCTTCAGAAGTTCTGCTTCAGCAGATTCTTTTGCGACAGCCCTAGTTATCTCAAGCACACTCTCCCTTACAAGATGAAAAGGAAACTAGATCATGAGATGACCCCCTCACCGAGATATGGAAATTTTTTGGCTCGAAGGGGGGGGGGGTATAGTTGGAAACTCAAACCTGCTTCTCCTTATCAGCTTACATCAGATACCTACCTGAGTACCTAATACCTGACTTACCTTCTCCCTCTACCTTTATAGAACTTATTTCCAGCAGCTCTCTCTTTTGATCATCAAACTCCGATATCTTACCTTCCCTATTCTGATTATCTTCCTGCCTTCACTCAGTATATACAAATTCGATTGTGTACAACATTTCCATTTATTGTTTATCCTTATACACACAATACGATGGCAAATTATTCAATTTATATCCACATTACAACCACAAACTGTCTTTTTCAGAGTCTCGTCCAACAAGCCCACGTGAAGGCTCCCTCCAGCCATTCGTTTCATGACCATGCGCCCTTCCATGCCGACTCATTACTGCTCGTCCCATGAAATTCCTGAAATTGGATTTTTCAGCTACGATATCTCTCAACTTTAAACTAACTAACTCACCTTAGCACCTGCTTCGTCCCAGTGAGGGGGGTCCGGTCCCGATTTTTGCCCTGTTTCCCGCATTATGGTACATGATAATGAAATGATATTTATCAAAAAAGTACTCGAAAACATTTTACTAACTATATTAAAATTTATACAAATAAATTTGGAAAACTCAAAATCAAAAAAAAATTGGAAAATTGTTAGAATTGAAGTTTGAAAAAATTAAAGTTAAAAAATTGAAAATTTATTTTTTTCAATTCCCCCCCCCCCCCGGTCGACGTCGGTAATTTTTGGACCCCCTTCACTTTTGAGGGTCAGAAACTCCCGAGACCCCCTTCACTTTGGAGGGTACCCATCTCAGGCCTTCGCACCTATGACCATGAAAGCAAAGATCTCAACCTGCTACTGTGCTTCCGATGTTTCTTTTTCTTCTTTTTATCCTTTTTGTCTTTCTTCTTCTTATGTTTGTGCTTGTGTTTCTTCTTCTTTTCAACTGAAATATGCACTCACTCGGACAAAGTGATTAGCCTATAACATTTCTTGCCTAAGGGTGTTTCCCCATCCGTTGTTTCACTACTGGTGGAACTGATATCGATCACAGTTTGTTGACCAGGTTTAAGTTGTATGTAATTTCTGCACTGAATATATCCATGTATACCTGTGAATAAAACTGAGTATCACACGATTTACCTGAAACGGTAAATGTCCAGGGTAACCACACTTCCGACATGCACCAGTCACTGTTTGCCTTACTTTGGCTAAGCCCGAAACGTCTGTAATCAATTTACGACTTTGTTGCTACGAACACATACAAGGTAGGAGTGATATCGAACCATTGATAGGAGGATAGTTTTAGCCACCAGCGAGACTTCGCTCAAAGGCACCGTCCACCCAGATTCTCGTCTTCCAGGTATTTGTCGTTTCAGGGCCTTCTCATGTCCCTGACTCCGAATATGAAATCGAGAATCCGCGAAAACCCCGACAATCCCCGTTCCGGAGAACCCACAGGTCGGCTTTCCGGAACGGTGATTGGATGGGCGCGCACAAATGGACGGACATGAATGGGGAGGGCGGGCATGGATGTGGGTCCTCGTGCATCTTCGTTATTCCGGAGCAATTTTCTTGCTTCGGAAACGACATTTTGCACTGCGACTTGGGCATCGGCTTGATAGGAGGCCCTACTATCATATGCTGCCAAAAGCTCAAAACCCTCAACTTAGGGTGGACGATGCCTTCAAAAGCATGCAAGCCCAAATTTCTTTAACCTCTCTTTTTCCACCACTACTTTCCCTGCTAACGTGCTGGCGCTTTTGAGCTGGTGCGGAACGTATGTGACAATAGAAGAGAGAAGTGCAAAGAGATCGAGGAAATTTTTGCGCTTTTGAGCGGAGTCTGACTGGTGTCATAATGTCAAAATAGAAAAAACACTCATTTTTAGAATGATAAACTGCAAACTTGTAATGTGGAAATGGAAAAGGATAATGATGATACCAAACTAACCAACGAAAGCGTCTTCATCCTGCGGCGCTGCCACAGTTGCTGCTAGTTCTGCTAATGTACGGCTACTGCTGACTGATGATCCTGGCCCTCCGAACGCTCGCCTGTACGGCATGGGCTCCATGTTTGAACCAGACATGGCCTTAAAATGGCCTAAAATAAACCCATCAATTAATGACGCAGTGTGAGTTGCGCAGCGACATAAAGACCGACATACACACTGTCACATTTTTCGCTGAGTTAGTAACAAGGTTTCGTTATGAATAAACAAGAAACTGATTTCGATTACTTTATGAAGTGGTCATCTAGAATAAGATATGCACACTGGACAGATGCGACATAAAAAACTGATTGCAAATCGGTCTTATAGCTGAAAACACTTCGAGAAGCTTCAATACTTTTTGGAGCCAGCCTTCGTGGGTAAAATCACAGCAAAATTTTTAACTTCAAATTCATATAGTAAATATGTACTAGAGCCTAAAATACCGAGAGCAGCAATCAAATACTATAGCCGCATTCATCACGTTATACTGATAATAATTTGGAGCTAACCATAACTTTCCTGAAAGCCTAAGCAAAACCTTTAAATCATTTCGGGAATTTAAATGATTTTGATCAGCCTTCTAGACCACATATCTCATTGCAAAAGCCATCTCGACTACTACCTTTCCAAAAAAAAAAACAGATCGTGGAAATATGAAGAGATAGACGTTACATGTAGAAAATGCACCCACAGTTATCTTTTCCAAAATTGTTTGCTCGATGTCGCAGGTAGTAAGCGTGCAACACACTAAATCATGCAGATCGAAGTAGTCTCAAGGTGATATGAGAGTAGAAGGAAAAAGAATTGCGAATTGCAATGCCTTATAGAAAGAAGCAGCACGTACCAGATGTTTGAAATGTTGTGTAGTTGCGGCGTTTGTCATACTTTGACGGATAATAAATCTAACATCCACTTCCGTGCAACTTTTGCTACAGAGGATTGGCGGCTCTTTTCTAAACTAGAGTTTTCGGGATTTTAGTCAACTAATATTATCTCACTTATCACTATTCGAATGAGATTTCTCGGAATCGCGAAGTCATAGGGTCGCCGACGGAATTTCCAGAAGTAGCGCACGGATTCCGCAAATTACTCACGATAGGATCTTGGATCGAGATGTTTTGCTCTGCCTACAATCGTCGCTATCCCATCTTATACAACCCAGAAACTGGAAATCACTCGCTTTTGATTTTGCTGAGAATTCGCCTGGGGGGGGGGTGTTCGACCTGTTTGTCACGAAAATGGTTTCATTTTGCAAGGTGGGGCTTTTTCAAGGGGGATACGGTAGGTAGACGGTCTGGGGTCAAAATGAATGTAAAATCTTAGATGCTAAAACTTCTGATAGAAGAGCTATTCGAATACGGATTACAAGCATCACACTTTCTCCGCGGGAGGAAGTCTCTGAGTAGGGTTGCGGTAGTGTACGCTAGAGCTCATGATCTAGATTTGGGTGGAATTTGGTCTAGAGGGGTTATTCGACATACTGATGACGATCATCGTAATCTTCTTGCATTCTGAGATCTGTAGAGGTCTGGTTATATGATAAGAGTCAAATCATCGTTTGATCTTGCTCCTAATTTCTTGCTATTTGAGTGATCGCTGGAATACAAAAATCTTCCAACTCCGACTGTTCTTTAATCTTGGCATAGATATGAACCGTAGCAGGGTGTTGAGCAACACGACCAAGATGGCAATTTCTCCTTTAACTTCGGCCAACGTTTCGGCGCAATCGCCTTCGTCAGAGCCTAGAAAGTCGAATACATAAGGATCTCTTCCCTCAGACGTCAATGAAGAAGCAAGACAATTCAGTTAAAAGCTAGTACGAAGGAAAGAACCAGAGCCACAGCAAAGCAATACTCACCTTAATCGTTGCATAGGGGATACGAGGGACCACCAACTATGCAATAACTATACCTCTGCCCTATTTATAGTAATGAGGTGACCTGACCTAGCCTCAGAAACCGCAAAGGGCCTGATATGGCGCGAGTTCGTTAGTTATTGCAATACACTCCTCCTTTCGGTTCATTTTTGGATTTTTAGCGCTGATCCAAAACGCTTCCAAAGTCTTGCGCGATAGGACTTCGGGTTCCTAGGACAAAATCGAGGCTCCAATTTGTATTTCAGCATTTTCGTGTTGCAGTAAGCGATGACTACCGAGCGGTGTACTGGTCCTTGACTTGTTCAGTCCATCTAGATGTTCCTTTATGCGGCAGCAAAGCGGGCGCCCAGTTTCGCCTATGTACGTGTCGCCACATGATAAACATGTGATAATGTATATCACGCCTGCCACCATACAATCCCCCTCTTTACCGAATGGACAAACTACACAGCCTGGAGTCAAGCAACTCCGATCATACGCTCTATTCCTGACCAATTGCCTCTTAAGGTTGGGCGGCGGAATATCGACAGCTGTAAAAAACGTTGGCCGAAGTTAATAAAGAGAAATTGCCATCTTGGTCGTGTTGCTCAACACCCTGCTACGGAATACAAAAAGTTTACGTGCTATTTTCGGAATATGGGATATTAGTCGAGCCTCATGATCGCTATATTCCAAGATCTCTTACAAGTTCAGGACTGGAGAGGCACAGAATCTTGTCGAGACGCAGAGTAATTAGAGTCCGACAGTCCCCTCGCCGACTTGGGCGGTGCCACCAACTTCAGATGAGCTGGCACTCCCCGGGTGCTCGGTGGTCCCCTCCCCAATTATGTTCCCCCACATTTATATTTATGTTATAATGATAAAAGAATCTAGTCAGAATTGTTATGTTAGTACAAAGGGAAGAAACTAAGGGTAGAGGGATCAAGTTACGAGAGTAATTAACTCGTTAGACTTGACAATCTGCATAATCCTCAAAAGTGTCTTTAATTTTTTCACTTGTCTTCTAGCACATCACACAAACAGGAAAATTTCTATGTTATTATTTTATTTTGCAATCAGCGTAAGAAGGGAAAAATGATTCAAAGAGATTATGAATTCTGAGTTCGCTCAAGCAGAGTGAGAGAGAAAGAGGAGAGAGAGATTCTCATAAAAGTAACTCCAGCACCAATACCCATAATGAATGATCAACAGCTAACACTACAATTCAAAACAAACCCGATTGCCAGGAAATGCACAATGAAAATGAAAAATACAAAAATCAACAAATCGATGGAGCAGGGAGCCACAACGGCATCAATCGTACTACACATCTTCTTACTCCTTAAATAACTTTTCTTCTCCGAGTGAAAAAATGCACAAAGCTGTGAGTGTCTTGAGGATAGAGGACAGTTAAAGGAATAATTTATTTCTGAATGATGCATTCAAAGCAATTTTACGGCCTCACTCAATTGAATTTTCTGAATAATCATGAGTCGCATTTAACTCTTGATCTTCTTAAAGCTCACGATTAAGATTTAACGTCTCAGAATGATACGGCGTGATTTTTCTGACGTTACCGTTCCAGTTTCCCCAAAAAAAAGAATCGTGTCAGTGAAGAGCAATACTCTTGAATTGTTCAGATCGGGTGATGTGCTCCGGGAGGAGCAAATATACTGTAGTGCGGAACACCAGCTGGTGAAGCAGGGCCTAAGGAAGGTACTGGTGGGACTTGTACAACAGGTAGAGCCTTTGGCGGTGGAACCTAGAACAACTTGTATACGAAGCAGAAAAAAACACGCATTCGTTTCACCTGCTCCATTTCCACATCTGCACCTTCGAAAGGTTTCGGAATTATTCTCTCACGCAATTTATTATATTCCTCGATAAAGTCCATATCAGGGTGATTTGCGCTTTTGAAGAACTAAAAAGATGACAACGAATGCATAAGCGACTGAGCAGAATTTTAGTGAATAAACAAGAAAAACTGTCACCTCAACGTCAAAATCCCTCATTATCGTCATGCAGTGTGGTTGTCCCCAAATAAATCCTATTTGGCTAATCAACTTGTATAGCTGATATTTCACGCATCGGTCCGCCTGAAAACAACTAATGAGCTTTGACCAAGTGCTCTGGAAATAAAAGAAAGGAGTGAGGTAGGTATGTACCAGCAAGTTTTTCAGCAAAAGTTTGTCAATTATTGCGGCATAAATAGTGGGTTCAGCAAGTGCGGCTTCATACTGATTGGAGTATATTAGGCGATGAAATATCAGATGACACCAAACTCCCGAGCATACGATCTGAACTAAATATTTTGTCAAAAACCTGCTAAATGCCTGGAAAATTCAACTCACATTATCGCGTAGCAAGGGAAGCACCTCAACGTACCGAGCCAACCCACGCAAATCACCTATTCTCTTTTTGCTAGGAAGCATATCCAAACAGCAGTGGTACCAGAGAAGAGCTGCTAACCGACTTGCCTAGAGAAAGGGGTTAAAAGGGTTTGAATCGCGTCTTCACTCTTGCGGTACTACCTTCAGAAAAGTTATAATCTGTTCCGATGGCTTTGTTAGAAGGTTGCTGACATCGAGTTCTTCTTCATCTTCTGTAACGAGCGATCAATGAAAGAATGAATATTTATAACATTAGAACTAGATATGCATAGAACTGATGTACAATACACTTTCAGAGCAAAGATCGTCTCACTTTTGTTGCGCAACATTTCTGCTCTGGTGCAGTCTTCGACCATAAGCGCTTGAAACTCAGGCAGAAACCTGTTCACAAATACCAAGTCAAAAATCTCATTCGGTTGTATCTTCTTGGAGACCAAGTCCTAACAAAAAATCGTAAACAAAAATTTCTAGAGCAAAATAAATGAATCCAGCAGACTTGCCTTGGCTGCGCATCCAAATGATAATACTCTCATCATCACTACAACAGATGGCATGTCGCGAGGAAGATGAGTTCCACCCTAAAATGACCGAAGCATGAAAGGCGCAGATGATGGTAAGCATGTCATGCTTCCTTACCGAGTCACGTAACTTCTTCACTGCCAAAGAGCAAAAGAAGTGAGTTACATGGACATCGCCAGCTATCATGGCCAAATCAACAATGCTCTAAAAAAAGTGTTAATAATTCAGAGACAGATTTTGTTGGTCAAGCAACCTCGATCGGAGACTTCAAAAACGCATCCAACATATGCCTCAATCTTGCCGTTTGGTGACTTTCAAGGTGTTTATCTCTCATACATGCTTCCAAGCACCAAGCAAAATCGTGGCATGGGTCTGCAAAGAAGTCTGAGTAAAGATGTATTGAATCTACATTGACGGCACAACTTACCCGATTTGACTAAGCTCTCAATACCAGCATCGTGTGCAGCCATAATCAATTCATATCTGCAGTAGACAATTATACGAAACTGCTAAAAACAACAAGAACAAATACCTCAATGAACAGAGCATTGAGTCACCAGTACTAGCGAAAAGTTCTCTTATATAGGTTGTCATCGACTTGAACAACTCTTCGTGAGTACCACAAGACTGAACCAAATCTAAAATTTGAAAGATGATATTATTCTAAAGCCTGAAAAAACTTGGGGTTCTCTCAAATTCGCCTGAAGAAAAGTTTAGCTCCAAGCGTTTTCGATAGCGATAACAAAACCGGTTGAGAATAGTAAAGTGTATATTTGACAATTATATAAAATTGTATGGGATAAAGATTAAAAAACACCTTTGATCTCTTTCCACTGACGGCGTGCCTTGGTTGTTTCGAAAGTGAAAAAGTTGGTATTTGATGGTTCCACTGACAGAAGAAGGTCTTGCTTTCGTCTGAACAGAGTGAATCGAAAAAAAACAATGAAAAAATATGAAAAAAAAAACAAACAGTTTTAATCGCTTCAAGATTTAGTCGGCAAACAAAAGGAAAACTGGATAGATCCAGCTGTGAAATCGACAAAACTTACTTCAAATACGATTCTATAAGTGGACTGAAAGCTTCAACGAATAGATCATTGTTGCGCAACCAGATCTGCTGTTGTACAGTCAATGGGCACGCATCATAGAAATTTCTGTCTTTCATGATAGTATCAAGATACCTGGAAACAAATTTGTTACCCATAGTACAATTTTGGCAAAGTCATCCATACTTGTCAGGTATCTTGGGCAACTGTTTGAGATTTTCTAGCACGATATCGCGAAACTGTGGAAGAGGAAACATTTCAAAGCACTTTTCCAGCTGATCCTCCAACTTCTTTATTGACTCGGGAGAGCCATTTTCACCAAGCGCACGAATACGAGCGACCACACGCTCGGAAAGATCGAAAGCAGCCTGAAAAATCACATTCGATTTGGAAAAAAGCAGGTGATTGTATCTAGATATGTAAGAACTGCTTTGTTAAAAGGAGGCCTTGGTCTACTGCATCCAAATAAAACTCTGTGAAACTATCAACAATATGACTTTTTATTAGGTCCTATGTCATATCAAGGAAAAGCTGAATGGCGCAAAATCGAATTAGAAAGATCAACTTCTACAATTCTCAAGATTTTTGCGAGCAGTAGTGAGTTGTTGGCTTCAATATAGAATAACAGATCAATCGGTTACCTGCTCATATAAGTCCTTCCGTTTCACTTTGTGAAGATCGAGAAGTTGAAGCGCTGGCGGGAGTGTATCCATCGAAACATTACTTGGTTACCGAGCTGACTTTGCAATGAGATTGTCTCACTAACTTTGATGCCATTTTCATCTTGAAATCTCTTGACGGCATTGATCAGAGTGTTTACCTTCCGCGTTTTCAACAGGGTTTGTCTCAACTTCGCTGACCCCAACAAAGGATGATTCTCTAGTGGTCTAGCTGGTCCTGACGCCATCTTGGCTCCTTTCTGAAAAGCTGCGTCAAAAAAAATGATTATCCACCAGAAGGGTAAAGACACTGAGGAGAGGAAACAAAAGCTGGTCAAAACACAAAAAGCCAGCGTGGCAGAAAACAAGACTACAGAAATTTCAACCAACCTTACAGTGACACCTTCAGATATGCTTTGCAGAAGGAAAACAAGCACTAAATAACATTAAATTTCAACAAGAAAAGCTTTCTATACAAACGCTGCAGAGCAAGCAGCAGTACAAATTTCGTGCTCTGCCGCCGTTTTCTGACAGAATTTTGTCGCAGTAGAGCACAAATTAGCGTAGTAGCACGTCATTTCGCACATGATTTTCTTTGCTTTTCATGGGGTGTATGTATACAAGTTCCTGCTGTTGATCTTTTAACTTCCATTCTTTGTTTATTGAAACTGAATAACTTCAATTTTGTAGAATTGCGCATGCGATGTTATATGACCTTGTGGATCCGGCCCTCGAGCTGTCTGATCCGTGTCCGGACATTCACATGCTGTTCATCGACTTCAATGATCGTTTTTTCGAAGGCGCATTGTCCAGATGTGAAGTGAAATGGAGTCCAAGAATGTATTCGTGAGTTGCTGGTGTCAAGCTTTCGAACGCCTGGTTTTTCACAAAAACACTAGCAAACTTTGATATCTTAGCGTCTTACAGATGTGCTGGTGTCTGTTCATACGAAGGCCGGAGTGGAATGTGTTCAGTTCGCTTGAGTTTACCGCTTCTGAAGTTGAGGCCTCGAAAGGATCTTGTTGAAACACTGCTGGTAAGTAAGATTTGACTATCGATTGTTCTCACCGCTTTTTCAGTTCTTTACGAAAGTAAACCTTAAACTTTTTCTGTGGTCTATGGCTTTAAAAAATTCTTTGACTTCACCGTTTTCGCACGGCCGTATTCATCAACGAACCCCGAGGGTTAAACTAACCCTGGAGGGTTAGTTTAACCCTGGAAAGCGTTTAACCCGTATTCATGAAACACAGGGTAGGCTTAAATCTGAGGGTTAAAGCTAACCTTGAGGGTTAATTTTACCCCGAAAGCGACTAACCTGTATTCATCAACGAACCGTGAGGGTTAAACTAACCCTGGAGGGTTAAACTTACGTGATTCATCAGGGTTAATTTAACCCTAGCTCAGGGCAAGGTTAACTCTACCCTAACACTTCATACAAACATCTACTCGCATCTAGTAGTTTTATAGAAAACGATCAACGAGTGTTGTAGTACTTAGTATTAGTTGTTGTTATAGTATCTAGTTTCAACTTCGTGTTCAAATTCGAAGTACATGAAACACTGACTTCGCAAGAAAAAAAAATCCTAGCTTGGTGACAAATGAATGCAACGAGGAAAAATGGTTGCGCATTCCACTCTGACAAGTGCCAAAACAGAAGAATTCCTATGATAATACGCATTGACCCTTAAAAGAGCAGCACAAACCCGGTATAAAACGAACTACGCAAAAGAACCTTACACGGCACAGTTGCACACATGAAAATAAACCCACGCTGTAAGATTGGATGCTGCACAAATATGCTAGAGATGTATTATAAAAATTAGTGCTAGAAGCTTATTCGTTGATTATACTACTATAACAGTGAAAGAATAGAAGTATAAAGTAAATTTAGCGTACATAGGTATTCTGTGATGTGAGTTTGCACAGCGCACGCATAACTGACGCCTTAACCTTCCAGGGTTAGTTTAACCCTCAGGGTTCATTGGCCGTATTCATCAACCATAGGGTTCGCTGATGAATACGGCCACAGGTTCGTTGATCGATACGGGTAGATCGCGTTCCGTGGTAAACCCTAGCCTATGGTTGATGAATACGGCCATTGAACCCTGAGGGTCAAACTAACCCTGGAGGGTAAGCTTAACCCTCAGGGTTCGTTGATGAATACGGCCACAGTTCTTTACGAAAGTAAACCTTAAACTTTTTCTGTGGTCTATGGCTTTAAAAAATTCTTTGACTTCACCGTTTTCAGCACGAAATGATTCATGCATATCTCTTTGTCACCAAACGCGATCGCGACAGAGATGGTCATGGACCTGATTTCCAATATCATATGAACAGGTGCGACTAGTGAATTTATCGTTCAGCTTTCACGGCATGTACTGACATGTAGAGAAGATACCGGGGTATTGAGCGTTCATTCTGAAATATCCAAAAAACCTGTGGAGAGATTTTACTGGGTTTCAGAATCAATCGAATTGCAAATACAAAGATCACCATCTACCATTCCTTTCATGATGAAGTCAATCTGTACAAAACGCATGTTTGGAGGTAGGCGTTACATTTGTCTTGCTCCATTATCCTATATAAAAACACTTTTTGACGTCCAAAGCTCGATTGCTAACGCAATTTGACATAGTATGGCTGTGGAAGTTCTGTTCTTTTTCTCAAAAAAAAAAAACTAAGTAGACCGTTTGTCAGTCAGAGCAAGCAGGCATTTCGTGCTGCCGCTGTCCGATCATCGTTTAACGGCTTTGATTAGGTAGGGAAAAGGTGAAGGGGCCGAAAGATTAGCAAAGTCATTTCCATTCATGGCCTGAAGTAGGGAAGATAGGACTCTAAGCTTTTAGTCGTCCATCAAGTTCTTATCATAGATGTGATGGTCCTTGTCGTGACCGAAAGCCCTTTTACGGCTACGTGAAGCGTTCATCTAATCGTGCCCCTGGTCCCAATGATCTGTGGTGGAGCTCGCACAAAGCGAGTTGCAACGGTACATTTTGTTTGTCGTACTATCCTATATTCACTGTTGTTCTTGCAGGTACATTCCAAAAAATCCAGGAGCCTGACGGCTATGGACAGAAGAAAAGAAAAGCGACCAATAACGAGGTAATAATTACAAGTTTCTTATCGTAGTAGTATCGCACTGCAGTAACGAGCATGCTTCTAGAATGCCGTTCCCGAGAAGAAAATATCACCCAACTCGCTGCATAAATATTTTACTGGAAGCGGTCAAGTCTTGGGTACACTGACATCAAGTCAAACTACGGGGACTCCGAAGAGCTCTAGACTTCTAAATTTGTTTTCGTCTGGCACTGCTCAAGGATCATCTACCGTTGGTGAGTGGGTACCCTCACAATTTTCTCTCACATTCTGTGTTCTGTTACATTGATTTTTTTCACTTACCCGAAGACATCAAGAAATTTTGTAAAGTCGAGATGAATTTTTTTTGCTGTAAAGTTCTATTCAAAAGAAAAAATCCCAAGATTTTATATAGGTAACACTACCAAAAACGTTGAAGGACGTGTACCGGTTATTGGTACAGCAAACGAGGATTCAAAGAAAATACCTAATAAAAAGGTTAGATACTGAAGTTTTCTGTACGGACGCTTGAAAGTACTTTTCTAGGTGCCTGGTCCCAAGAAAAATATTTCGCCCAATTCTCTGGATCGGTACTTCAAAACCACATCTGGCAGTCAGTCCAGCCAGGTCTCGACTTCAGCTAGTCAGCCACTTGGTGCACCAAAACAACAGCGATCAGGATCCTCTGTTACCAACAGCACAGGTAAGAAAGATATTCCTACCCCGTTTTCTGTCAGAATTTTGAATTCTGTTCATTTTTCATCGATCAGAAGCTTGGCTGTAGTTTTCTTCAACCTCTAAAGTTTTTTTTGCAGACTCTTTCAAAGATGATGTCGGAAAGCCTGCGCCAACAGAGATAATTGACATAGAGCTGGTAGCCGGTCCCAGTTGGTTGTTACCAGCCACCTCTTCCTCTGATGGTCTTGGTAGTGCCACTTGTCCCATTGAAATAGCAGAAGATCTAGAGCCTTCCCAGCATTCTTCAACTTCTCAGCCGTCTCACTATCCTACTGCTGCCTTTTTAGACAAAACTGATCAGGTCAACTTGAGTAAGCATGTTTATTGCCCTTCCTGTGGAGATCGGGTTATTGAGTTTTACATTAATGAGCACTTAGATCTTTGTATCGCTGCACAATAGCTTTATTTTCAATTGCGGTGATATTTTTTTCCATATCTGGTGCTTGCTTCGGGTCTAATTGCTGTTACTTGCTTTCTCTTTGCTTTAATTTCTATGCATCAACTTGTTATATGCTATGTTACATGTCAACTTGCTCAAATGGCCATTTCATTTATCACAATATACTGCAAGTCAATTCTTCGTTAGGCGAACTGAGCATTTTTATAGATTTTTTCTTACTGCCTGGCTTCAGACGAAGGGATTTATCTACAATATCCGAAGTAGTTGGGCTTTGGTCTTCATCTTCTTCCAAAATTTCCAACCAATCCTACTGTTAAAGCACTTTAAATAGCTTAGAAAACACCTTATGTTTTTTATGGTGGTCGTTGGGTACTGCTTTATCAAATTCCATTTATAGAATCCCCTACTCCTAACTCGTTCGGAAAGTATATGTTTTACTCCATTTTGTTACTTGTACACTTCCCTGTGCTATGCGATCAATTTACTAACTGTTCTAGAAGACTTGGGTATGTGTTTATTCTTGATAGGTCATAGATCCGTATTGTTACTATGCATAATGGATAATGAAACTGCTTACTTGATATTATTTGACCTTGCATCTAGAAAATTTTGTTTGCGAATGACACGTACGAAACTTACCAAAATATATTCACTTACCACCGTACCTCCGCTTTCTTGAAAGGTCCTTTGATTTTTAAAATTGGTCTACATCTGTAATCATGTAGGCATAAATTTCATAGAATTGAACAAGCTTATGGGAAATCCTTTAAAATCGACACGTTTGCGGCTTGTAATCTAAATTTTCAGACCCATTCCTCTATCTGGATTTTTTTGTGTTTCCATCCTTCCGATACATTTGCGGCACCACTCCTGACTTCATATGATCTTCCGAGCCATGGAGCTTCATCTATTTGGAGTTTTCGAGTCTAATTTTATATCTTTTTCTTTTGGAATATTCGAAATTTTGATCCAATATTCGGGTTATTAGAGATTCCTGCATTTTGAGTTTGTTGATTGTTGCTTTGGTCCAAAAAGATGAATGTGTAGATTTATTAGAACTCCGCGGATCAAGGATCCGCTTATTATTATATACACGTAACAAAAAACAATTGTGTCAATGTCGAAGAAGAGGTCGTTTGTAAACAAAACAGATCACGTTGTCTTTTTGCGCTTCACAATGCTCTGTCGTTGATACCAAGTATGTGAAACCTAAAAAAAAAATATATATATATTCATAGGAAGGCAAAGTTAAGGTTCGTAAATTTAGATTTTATATTTTGAGAAATTGAACATAATTTCTACTGCAATTACTACATGCTATTTCCCGTTATTTTTTACAGCAAAAATTTTGGCGTTTTTATGGGTCATGCGATTTAGGATTGCTCTCACCTGTTCCTGAACAGATCACATCTACGGTAGAATCTGGGAATCTCTTCAATGAAGATTCATGAATATTTCGCTTTGATGCTAGTGCATCTTCTCGAACGATGTTCTAAATCATATTTGCTTTTTCTGAAAAATGAAAACTTATTCGAATCGCTCACATCCATGACTAAATCTCGTAGTGCTTTGCTATTACATTTTGTGTCTCCATATGTCGCAAGGGGTTCTCGGACTGCTAAATAGCTTATTTATAAGTTTAGGAGGAATGGTTTCCAGACTTACGACGCTTACCGTCTTCAGTGGCGAGATTTCGTGAAATTTCGTCGCCAATTTGGCTGGCTTCGATAGGAGATGCCGTTGCTTCCACATGATCCACCTAATGTATAAAATTCATATTTCTGCAAATTATGCTTGATATGGTCTAATTCCCACCTCGGCGATTTCCTCCATCTCGTTTTGAGCATGTTTTTTTGATCTCAAAACAACATATTTGATTTTAGTCGGCTGGCAAGGTGGTAAATCAGATCGTAATTTCGCGTATATATTTGGGACGTAACTGCCCTGCGAACCACCTCCAGGAGGTGCTTCTTGCCCTTCATCTATAAGTTGGGACTTTTGAAATTACATTTTCGTAAGCAAATTAGATGCCTTACTTTCAGAATCAGGAGGACTTGCTGGACTGGCTTGTAATTGTTGCTGGTGTGGTTCGCCACCTCCGCCACCGACAGGACCTTCTCCTCCTCCACCACCACCACCACCAGCATTGTGCTCTTCTCCTCCTCCACCTCCTCCCACGGGACCACCAATTCCTTCTCCACCTTGTCCTCCGCCACCTCCTCCTACAGGACCGCCATAGTTTCCTCCTCCAACTCCTCCTCCACCACCTGCTCCTATAGGGGGGCCAGCATAGCTTCCTCCTCCGTAACCTCCACTTCCACTACCTCCGTAACCTCCGATACCTCCAGCGGACGCGTAGCTACCGCCTCCAGAGTCTTAAAAATGTATTTATGGGATGTCGTCGGTAATCAAACGTGAATCATTACCTCCTCCATAACCGCCACTTGGAGGTGGAATAGGCGGCGATGCATAGCTGCCACCGTTAAATCCACCACCGTTAAATCCACCACCTCCTAAAATCGTACAATTATTCGTTGTCATACAAAATTTCACCATCAGTCTTACCGAAACCACCTCCTCCGCAGGATCCACCACCACCTCCTCCTCCACATGATGGAACATAGACTGGTTGCACTTGTGGGCAGTAAGCTGTAGGAGGTGGTGGGCATGCATTCTGGATGCATACGGGACATGGTTGCGGTGGCGGGCACTAAAAAAAACACTAAAGGTTATTACTGAAGTGGGCATAGTGATTAAAGAAAAACTAATTGTGAATTTGGATTACCTGAACAGGACAGCAGCCTCCACCTCCTCCACCGCCACCTCCACCGAAGAAGATAGCTTGTGCCAGGGAGGTCAGAGCCAATACTAAGGCTAAGAGCATCTAGAAGAATTTAGCAGACTAAGAGCGAGTAGGAGAAGAACTTGGAGATCGCGGAGGCAAATGACCGGACAATTATACGAAGATTATCGAGCGCCTCTTATTATTGAGTGAAATAGGGTCAACAACAATGTGGCTAAGCTTTTATGCTGCTGCGGAGTTTTTCCCTAATGCAAATGGACGTATAGCGACAGTCTGGATTTCGTCACTATATGAGGGGTGAAAAGAAGAAGAAAACAAGCACCTAGTGTTCTGGAAATCTGTGATATAGGAAATCCTTGTAATAATAGTTGAAGAAGGCGGATCCTGTACAAGGCGACAATAAGGGCTTCTCATGCACTCCACTGGCTATGTAGACATCAAAAGGCTAAACTTGCCGTTTAGCGGTGATTTATAAGTCATATGCAGCCGGGTTGGTTTGACCTATTTACCCGCGGCTACCAGTTTGAATAAAGCCCACCGCGATAAGGTACACGGCGAAAACGGCGATTACCGGTAATTCTTGGCGCTCCTTATAGTTTCTCTCCACTCGCTTATCCTTGGAGCGGATCTCGTTATTAGTCAGTTTTCATTAACGTACATATCCTGCATCACTGCTCATACATAGCTAGAAAAGAATTAATGAATATTTGCTTCTTTCGGGAACAATTTTTAGTTCAATTCAATTTTTTAGTTCAAAATTCGCCTGAAAATTTCAATAAAAAATTCAAGATTTTGGCAGAATAATACAATATTCATCAGGAAATCGTTTTTGATAACGACTTCTTGTTCGGTATTATTTTTTCCAAAATCTTTCTATTTTGATATTTCTATGGAACAGTGAAGAATGCCAAAATAAACGGAACAGATGTTACGTCTTCTTATTCGAATGCGATTTTCATATTCATGCAGAAAGAATTTGCTGAATTCAGTGTCAGTGATCGGGAGGTAAAAGTAAATTATTGGCCAAGACGAAAACTTCACTAACATTATTTTTCATTGAATTTTTCACATCTTGGGAATATTTACATAATCTATATCGAGTAGTATAAGTCCGAAAGCGACACGATTTCCATGAAATCTTCAAAAACTATCAGCATTCACCATTCACAGAACTCGAACTTGAAATTACACAAGACTTTATATTACGTCATCCAAAAAGTTTTGTCGGTTTTCATCCATATGTATATAAAACAACTTTGTGTGTTCGTTTATTTGTTCGTTCGTTATAGAAACGCTAGCCAATGAACCAATTGGGCTGAAACTTTGCACACATATGTTTTCTACCCCGAAGGTGGTTTAGCGCTACTTTTTGCAACGATTCGCTGAGAAATTCTATTGTTTGTTTACTTGCCTCTGTAAAATTTCAACATGCTCTAAACAATCTTTTGCAATATACATGTAAGCAGGGCAGTGAAGCTCATTCTAACCTCAAGCTCTGCAGAATGCGGCAGTTCGTCTCAACGCGCTTTTCGCAAGTTTGAAAGTGTAAGTAAAACATTTTTGTTAAACCAACTTAGAGTCGCGGGTGAAACCGGGGCCACCAGCTAGTTGCTCAATAGAACCCACCCAATCCATGGACGATCTATGTATCATTTGATTCATATTTCTATCCTTTTGCTTACGCTATATTGGCTCTCTGATCTACCCTGTCTTTGCTAAAATTGCCGAAAATTCCAAAAAATGATTTTTCATAGCAAATTAAACTTGTCTATGTTGCATAAATAATGTGTATTAGCAGTCAAGTTTCAATTCGCAGAAACTTCAAAAGCTTTCCTCTTTTTGCTGCAGCTGCGTGTTTCATGGCTTGTTCAAAGAGACTTCCGAAGAAATAATATTTTAAAGCGAAAAACAGCACGTTAGGAGAATCCAAAAATATTACCGTATAGTCGAGAATTGTTCTATTTGTGCCTTTATGAACTTCAAAATGAAATTATCAAAATTTAGCCAAACTTTGAAAAGAATTATGGCAATTGTCAAAAAAAGCATACAGGATTGTGGCTAGGAAATGTAACCAAGAGAAAGAGAAGAAAAGCTGCATCGAATGCATGTTGAAACTTATTCGGTCTTTATTGTGCGCGGTTTTATAGCGGTTTGCCGACAAAACTTTCGGGACAACCTAATACAGTAATCAAGAAATTCTGAACAACTCATACATCAGATTTTTGACTCCCAGAAAAAGAGCTCGGCGGCAAAATGGAAACCTATAGATTTAATCTTTAAAACAAATGTGACATCATAAATCACAAGGAATCTATCCTTTACAAAAATACTTTAGATGGTAGAATACTGAAATGAAAATGTAAAATACTTTAGAGAGTAAAGTACGAAGACTAGGATGTAATTGTTGTTTTGATAGATCGATTAGTTCTGTAGAGTAAAATATCAAATAAACGAATTTCGTCTGGTTTCAAGTGATGAAATGAGATAAAATCCGAAGCGAATCCATCGTATCCCTGGAAAAGGTTGTCCTTCTCTTGCATGATCTCAGTTATAAAGGAACCCTTTTCTCCGGAAAGTAGGTCCAGTTTGGATGGTAATGTGTAGCGTAGAAAACATCATAAGGTGTAAAAGCATTGAAACGATTTTGTCCGAGGCTATTTCTAGTGTCATGCGGGAAAATACCCACATTCGCTAGACATCTGAAGAATAGCGAAAGATCGTTCACCACGGAGAGATTGAAAAATCTCTACCTTGCCATCATCACGTCCTCGGCAAGTGAATTGGGACAAAGTGTTTTATTATTGTAGAGAAGATCGTTATAGATCTGCAAAGCTTTTCTTGAGAGTACATAACCGGATCCCCCTGTGTTGTAACCATGTTCCTAAAATAACGACCGAATAAACTCATTTATTTTGGGGAGCGAAATTACCAGTCGAGGTTTGAGGACATAACCAAGATAGTATGGTTTATTAGGGTCAAGTGTTGATAAATAGCTTTTTAAATGTTCCATAACAACGTAGGTGTCGTCGTCTGCCTCAAAAATCAGATTGTTTTGGAGTGAAGGCGTCCAAGCAAATGTGCAGAAACAACTAGGTTAGTACTGACTTGGAGACTTTGGCTGAGGTATTGCTCAATTTGCAACTCGTATAAATCATTTATGGTCGAGTTATTTAGCTCTGAATTTGCGCCCAGTGCCGTACACTTTGCAGGCGAACGGTACCGGGCGGCAGTTTGGAGCGCGGCTTCCCTGCTGCGGTTAGATCATACAAGCTTTTGCTTGGCCATTGGCTAATTTGACCAAGTTATTCAATCAGTACCCCCATAAAAAGTCTTGCCCAGATTTTCATTTTGAGCAGAATTTTTCAAACTTACCCTTATATACCACTCGAAATCTTTGGATACATAATTATAAATGTAATGAAATGCATAGCGAGTCTTGTAGAAAAGGGTCAAGTAGGAATCAGGGAATCCTGCGAAAACTGTTGAATAAGCAATGTTTTCCATTGAAAATTGATGATCGGTAAAGAATTCGCCATGATCGCAACGAGGCAGCCACGTTTCATTTATAGCCAGTGCCTAAAAAAGACAAATGGAATTTGCAAGCGTTAGTTTTTGCTCTAAAAATTTCTAGTGAGTTTGACAGGCATTCTTCGTTATCGTTTGATGAACACAATTTTGATATCAATCCCTAATGTTGGCTGGAATTCAGGGAAAACCTGCATTGATTTTTTTTTACAATATGTGAAGTGTAGCTACAAGTAACCACGCTAATTCCCTGATTTGGGAATCTTTCCTACTCACCCTTGTACCATGATAAGTTATTGAAGTCTGAACCCAACAGAATACTTGCCCAGATTTGGGTAAACGACGAGCTGCCAGAGAAGTATAAACATGATCCGCTGTACTTGGCAGCTGGTACGGTATTGGTGAAACAAACTTCCCTTTCCTGAACATCTAAAATCTTTGAATCTACTGTAGTTTTTCTTCCCTGCACTGGCCTACGTGTTGAAGGTTTTGACGTCATTGGCAAGATATTGAGCAAGATAGCTATAGAAGTCATACAGAGCAGAAAATATTTTGCATATGGAATTTTCATCGACACTCTTGCTTGAGAACTGCAAAAAAAGTGTCAAACGCGATCTTGAATTTTTTGAATATTGCCAACCTTGAGAACAAAAAATTCTCAAGATATCGTTGGAGGAGTCAGCAGAAATATGTATTCCTTGGCGGTACGTTTGTGGTTGTGCCTATGTCATGACATCGGAACAAGCTCGAAATAAATTGCGGAGCTGGAAGATTTACATATGAGTACCATGTCAACAAGACTAATAAATTGAAATCTGTTGCAGGAATGGTAATCTTGACGACGATCGACTTTTTACTTGCAATAAACTTTTTGTTCGGAATACAAGTTCGCAACTAATAAGGTCGCGAGATTTCGTTTAACAAAAAAAATGTTGTCACTGCATTGGCCAATGACTCCGTGATATTTGCGTCATTGCTAGGGAGAATTCATTTACGTCGGTGGGGAAAGAAGACAAGCATGATGACATGAAGAATTCAGTGGAACCATTCCCAAAAATTAATTTCAGCTCGAAAGTTCTGGAAGTCTCTGTCGTTAACTTCGAGACACATGGTCAATGTGCCGATGGTGAGTCCGCTTCTTATCGCCTCGGTATATTTATTTGTTTATTTATCTACTAGCTGGCTTACCCGGCTCCGCCGTATCCGGACCAAACTTGGCACACATACACTTCGGGCCCCGGCGGGTGTCACAGTCCACTTTTCGTTATCGATCGATGTCGATTTTACCGATTTTTATCGATTTTTTTGCAGAGTTCACCTGGGCTAGGAGTTGGCACAGGGGGGAAGTGAGCATGGGGATTCCGAATACAATATTAGTTTTCAGAATTATCGATTACTTTTATTGATTTTATCGATTTTTTGTAAATTTTGACATGCGAGGCTGGGAGTTGGCACAGGGGGATAATCGAGCATGCGATTACGAAAACAATATTAGTTTTCAGGATCGTCCATTACTTTTATCGATTTTATCGATTTTTTTGTAAAGTTTGACCTGCGGGGCTGGGAGTTTGCACAGGGGGTAATCGAGCATGCAGATTACGAACACAATATTAGTTTTCAAGATCGTCCATTACTTTTATCGATTTTATCGATTTTTTGAAAATTTGAGCTAGGGGGCTGGAATTTGGCACAGGGGTGTAATCGAGCATGCTGATCACCCCCCTTGGGGATGATCAGCATGCTCGATTACCCCCCTGTGCCAACTCCCAGCCCCCTAGCTCAAACTTTGCAAAAAAATCGATAAAATCGATAAAAGTAATCGATAATCCTGAAAACCAATATTGTATTCGGAATCCCCATGCTCGATTACCCCCCTGTGCCAACTCCCAGCCCCCTAGCTCAAACTTTGCAAAAAAATCGATAAAATCGATAAAAGTAATCGATAATCCTGAAAACCAGTATTGTATTCGGAATCCCCATGCTCGATTACCCCCCTGTGCCAACTCCCAGCCCCGTAGCTCAAACTTTGCAAAAAAATCGATAAAATCGATAAAAGTAATCGATAATCCTGAAAACCAATATTGTATTCGGAATCCCTATGCTCGATTACCCCCCTGTGCCAACTCCCAGCCCCGTAGGTGAACTCAGCAAAAAAATCGATAAAAATCGATAAAATCGATATCGATCGATGACCAAAAGTAGCCTATGACACCCGCCGGGGCCCGTAGTGTATGTGTGCCAAGTTTGGTCCGGATCGGTTCAGAAATGGAATTTTCTATTCGGAACATACGTACACACAGACATACAGACATACATACATACATACAAACAGACATTCAGCTTTATATATAAGAATTACTAGCTGGCTTACCCGGCTCCGCCGTATGTTCCGAATAGAAAATTCCATTTCTCAACCGATCCGGACCAAACTTGGCACACATACACTTCGGGCCCCGGCGGGTGTCACAGTCCACTTTTCGTTATCGATCGATGTCAATTTTATCGATTTTTTGCAAAATTTGAGCTCGGGGCTGGGAGTTGGCGCAGGGGGGTAATCGAGCATGCTGATCACCCCCACGGGGGTGCAGATCATCCCCACGGGGGTGATCAGCATGCTCAATTACCCCCCCGTGCCAACTCCCAGCCCCGTAGCTCAAATTTTGCAAAAAATCGATAAAATCGATATCGATCGATGACGAAAAGTAGCCTATGACACCCGCCGGGGCCCGAAGTGTATGTGTGCCAAGTTTGGTCCGGATCGGTTCAGAAATGGATTTTTCTATTCGGAACATACGTACAGACATACAGACAGACAGGCAAACAGACATTCAGCTTTATACATAAGATATGCACTTAAGGTGCGCCACAAAGAAGAAAGAACGCAGAAACACAAACACAAAGTCTAGCCAGTATATACTGACTAAGGCCCTGGCCAGACTTCGCTTAAAAGCGCTCAAAGGCGCCCAAAAGCGCCCAAAAGCGCCCAAACTTTTCTAACCTCTCCTCACTCTCTTTATTCTCTTCTCACACGAGAAAGTGAAGAGACACCAAGTCAGGGCAGGGCCTAAGAGGTCTTTGAAAGCTTTTGAATTCTTCTTAGGGTAAACTCGTCTGTAATTTGTGAACAATTATGTAGATGATAGTATGAGCCCTTCGTTTATTGGTCAAATAGGTGAAGACCAATTATCTCACATAACATCGCATATTATGTCCTCGTTTGTGGTTCCTAGGATAACAGTTTGCATTTTTTTATACGATGTGAACCACAAACTCTAAGCTTTGTGTAATTCCTACTTTTTAGAGCATTCAGTGGATTTTTTTTACTTTGGTCATAACATTATTCAGACGACAAATCTCAGACTTGAGTAGTTAACCTAGACATGACCAAAAGTGGAATACACGGTGAATGCCCATGAAAGCTGGATGAGTCAGCAATAGATTACATGAGCAAGATGTAAGTGTTTTGCTGTTCAAAATTATAGAAAAGCTTGAAGTCTTAAAACGATGAAGTTTTTGGGTCGTCTAATGGCTTCTCACTTACTCATCCCTATCGCAGTTGCCCGTACCTTAAAGGCAGCGTCCCACCAAACTGGGGGTACCTGGCTCTCGGAATGATGTAATAATAGACCCCCTTCCTAGGCGATGACTGAAGTTCGGAGCGAAAAAGGGGGGCTACCAAGCCTGAAATTTGCTCCGAAAGTGGGCCGAATCTTACGGTAGGGCCGAACGCCGCCCACATGGCAATATCAATTTGGAGGGCCAGAGTGCGTATAGCGCACACATTATACTTGGGGAAATTCGAAATTTTTTTCGAATATTCGAATATCGAATATATTCGAAAATTGAAAATTTCGAATATTAGAATATCGAATAATATTCGAAAATCGAAATTCTCGAATATTCGACTATCGAATATTATTCGAAAATGAAAATTTCGAATCGAATAATATCCGAATATCGAATGTCATTTGTTATTCGAATTTCGAATATTATTCGGTTCTCGAATGTTATTCGATTTCCGAATATCATTCGATTTTCGAATACTGACCGAATAATTTACGTCATTGAGACTGCCTATGAAGGGCCAAAACACTAAGAATAAATTGTTTCATGTAAGTGCTAAGAATGGACACATTCTTATCTTACAATTAACGATAGAAAAACGGTTTAGCCGTGACGTGAGGATATTTACGAACTTGAAAGCTACTCCTGTGACGGTTGTGAAGAGATTTTTCGTACTTCAAAGAAGATTATATACCCTCACTGAGAGTTGCGATTGGATATTAGTGTGTGCAACAGTGTGTAGATCTGTAGGCCAACTTAGAGTATGGGGCGATTTATCAATCGCTTTTTACTGTTAAAATTACCGTAAGACTGAAGCAGGTTTCAAAACATCAAGAGCCATTTCTCCAAGAAAAAGAATCAAAAGGGCTGAAAGTTTTGCTTAAGATTTCTAAAGACACTCACTTTATGTAGAATTTGCACTCAACCGTAATGCTTTCTTTCAAAACTTACGCCAGGTATCCTGTGTCCCCCAGAAAAGTTCCCTGTGAGTCAGCGTGCGTACGTGGTGCGACGCTGCCTTTCGCTCCTTTTGACACGTTTCTCCTGAGATCTCAACGGAACTTCCCAGGTTAACACGTTACGTTCAAAATAGCGAAAGGCAGCGGCATGACGTGGTACCTTTGGGAAATTTGCTGGGAAACAAACGATACACCGTAACAAGTGTTTTGCAATGCCTTTCAAAAATGTGATTGCCATTTGAAAAGCTTAAAAATTCGTGCGTAGTAAATTCAGCACGTAAAAACACTGCTGCACAGATTTTATACCTTTTTTGAGAACAATTCTTTTGGATGTCTTATTTTGCAGTTGGTCTATAAGCTGGAGTTTCCTACTGTGATAACACACAATAAGAAAAACGTGAATGATTTTCTGCTGTATTTATAAGCTGAAGCCATCCCTAGTGGATGTTACCCAGAAGTCGGCAAAAGACTTTGAGAGGTACTAGCGATCAAACGGTGTGTAGATACTTTTAAGACATCCGGTGTACGCTATGCATATCGAATTCTCGAATATTCGGTGCTTATCGAATTTTCGAATAGTCAGTTTTTATCGAATTTCCGAATATTCGGTGCTCGGCGAATATTCGAATATTTGATGGACATCGAATGATCGAATGAATGACCCTCGAATACTCGACTATCGAATAATATTCGAAATTCAAGATTTTCGAATATTCGACTTTCGAATAGTATTCGAAAATGAAGATTTTCGAATATTCGACTATCGAATATATTCGAAAACTGAAAATTACAAATATTCGACTTTCGAGTTTTATTCGAAATCTCAAATTTTTGAATATTCGACTTTTCGAATCATTCGCATTCGAATGATTTATTCGAATGATCGAATAATTATTCGATTCGGTCCCAAGTATAGCACACATCATGAGCGCAGGGACCCGCAACCACTCTGCGTCTCTACCTTGCATGCACCTCGCACTCGCCCGATCCTACCGTAAGATTAGGCCCACTTTCGGAGCATATTTCAGGCTTTGTAGACCCCCTTTTTCGCTCCGAACTTCAGTCATCGCTTAGGTAGGGGGTCTACTATTACATCATTACGAGAGCCAGATACCCCCCGTCTGGTGGGACACTGCCTTTAAAGACAGTGGGTAGGCAGAATGAGACCCGTGGCAAAACAAAGTCACAGGGTAGAAGTCCCATAAGGAAACCTATGGGCCAAAGTTCGATCCTTCTCTGCCACTTCTAACCCCCGAAATTTCAAGGCGAAAGCAGCGCTCATCTCCGGTCCTCTCCGAACCCGCCCACTTCATGGACGAGTACTTCCGCGGTCAGAGCGCCAGCCGCAATGCTATAAGCATGAGGTTCCACAACACTCTGCGTCTTCGCCATGACGGGCATCGCGTTCGCTCGTCCATGGGGGGCGTTCGGAGAGAACAGGAGATGAGCGCTGCTTTCGCTTTGAAAATTCGGGGTTAGAAGTCTCAGAGAAAGATCGGACTTTGGCCGATAGGTTCCATATGGGGGTTCTTACCCTGTGACCTTGTATTGTCACGGGTCTCATTCTGCCGATGTACCGCCTTTGACTATGAGCTCAGGTTAAGTACTGTAGAAACAGTAACTGTGCGAAGAAAATCGCGCTTGCAAGCCGCGATATTCTCTCCTTGATACTCATCTGCTAAGCTCATTTTTAATACTTCAGCAAGTTTTGGGAACTTGGTCTTTGCTGAGTAACGATCGAACGAGGAAATTAATCTACTTTCTTATGGTAAGAAATCGCCCACTTCTCAAATTGTCTGCCAACAGCGCACAAAACCAGCAGGACTGCGAACGTGTAGCATCTTCTTTTCGCCTCGAGAACATCCTCCTTCGCAAGAGCATCCTTTATAAAGGATATTCGTCGACGACTGCCCCATTTAGTGCAATTACACCACCGTGGGCGGGCTTTTTTGAAGCCTTTCCAGTTTGAGAGTAGGACAGGACAGGACAGGGGAACGACAGGGATGCTGCGAGCTACCAAGTCCCCGCGCTGCAGCGTACTGTCCAGCTGGAAAGGCCGCAATAAGGCACGCCCAGGGTGGTGTAATTGCACGAGTCGGGGCACTCGTCGACGAATATCCTTTAGCAGGATAGGAGTCGAAAGAATGTTAGCCTTCTTCACCACAGCATACGTAACAATTACAAACGCATTCGACTGCCACTTAATCTCGGCATATTGCAGTCGTTTGCTTGTGGCTTGTTGAGCTGTAGGCTAGGACTGGTATCTCTTTATTTGACTAACGTTTGGCTATATCGCCTTCTTCAGAGTCTGATATTGTCGAACGCATAAGTGTAAGTGTATGCAAGACTAAACCAGTGCTTACCTAGCAGATTCGGACCAAGTAGTGTTGCAGACCACTATACCAGTAACTGAGCTACAGCTTCCTTATATACTTAGTGACCTGGCCTCAACTTGACCTCAAAAGCCACAAAGGCTCTGATACGGCGCCAACTCGTTAGCGATATCTGCACACATCTTTTCGATTTGAATTTGGATTTTTGTTGGCAATCCAAAACGCTTTCAAAGTCTTGCGCGCTAGGATTTCAGATTACGCCAAGATCATGACCTCCACGTGTATGTCTGCGCTCCATGGAACTGTTGCGATGCTTGCCCAGTGGAGTTGCACGGTTCGATTTTTTGAGGCCGTTTGGGTGTTCTTTGAAGCGTATGCGTAGAAAGCTCCCCGTCTCGCCGATGTACGTGCTTCCGCATGGATGGCAAGTGATAAGGTACACTACTCCGGCCACATGGGCATATTATGCATTCCGGGGTCATGCAAAGCCTGTCATATGCCCGATTACGTAATAGCTGACGTTTAAGTTTTGTAGTTTGTCGTCCACCCTTACCAGTCCCGTAGGTCACTTGCTGTACTAACCTCTTGACGGTCTTGCTCAACCCCTTTGAGATACTCGTATAATCGCGGGCAGGCGGCCAAGCAATTTATGGGCAAGCGGGCATCAGAAAAATAGTTCGATGATTTCTCACGGTTCGCTTGCAGATGTTTGGAAGAATGTTGGCTATCTAGACGAATGATCTGGGAACAATTGCGGCTTTTTCATAGATTAGTGCGGCGCAATGGCCGCATTCTCGCGGACTTTCCGCGAGAATATGCAAAATTATTGAGGGACGCACGGTCATGGCCCGGCACGAGCTTGTCAAATGACAAGCTGGAAATCGTTTTCGGCAAAAAAAGCAAAGGGGAAATCGTTTTTGCGGGGTCCGGGGCGGAGCCCCGGAAAAAAAATTGGTAGTGCACGTTCTCTGCTTATTTTAACATGTTACGTGCCTCAACATGCGAAGACTGGAGTTCGCGCGCGTCAAACCGCGCCGTCGCTAATTGCCGCACCCGCGACGTCGCTCAAACGAGCTATTTGTAGCGGCATACATGACTAGTTCTCAATGTACGCGTCACGGTATGACACCAGATTTTGTAGGCAAACGGAGAGAGGCTAGTGGAAACAAAGTATGAAAAATTATGAAAAACTTATGTGAACGGGACGAGTAATAAGCATTTTTTCCAAAGATTTTGCAAAATTGGTAAATGAAGTTGTAAATTCAAATGGCTCGTTTGCAACGCGCAGATGACGATATGGTATGAAACTTGGTACGCACGTGGACACAAGCCTGTAGGAGCTAACTTAGGAGTTTCATTGAAAAATTATGTGACTGAAGGTTGTGGCAAAGTTTTTTCTGAAAATTTCCCGCTACCAAAGAAATGGAAAAATGGCTCGTTTGCAACGCAGAGGCGACGAAATCGCGCGGGATTCGGTGTGTATATGCGCAGTAGGACTAAGTAACAAAGTATGAAAAATTATGAAAAACTTATGTGAATGAAGAGTTTCCCCAACTTATTTCCAAATTAGCTTGTCATTTGACAAGCTAATGACAAGCTGAGCTTGGCAAAACTCTCAATTCACATAATTTTTCCAAAATTTTTACATAAATCTACTCTACGCCTAAACATTAGTATATACTGAAAATTTGGTCCCAAACCTCCTCCTCTCCCCATTGCTAGAGGCAAAAATAGCCTCAACAGCCCCGTTGTTTAAGGAGAAAAGCGCGCTCCAATCGATATGCGCGAAAACGGCGTCTCTCATTGCTATAACCGGGGTTGCTTCAATGTTTTCTTATTTTTTCTACTTGTTTTTCTTTTCCTCGTACACTTTTTGTAACCATAGTAGACTGTTAATGTTTTTCCATAACCTTAAGTGCAGTTTTTCAGTGTCGTTCGATCATCTGCTCTCTGATTGTGCTATAATTTGGTAGGATGTTGAATATGCCTACTACGCGTCCGTTATTGTAATTATGTCCATTTGTTCTATCATCGTGAATGTACTCCAGATTAGTGGACAACGACAAAAAACGGTGATTTTTGTTTGTTGTGTGCGTATTGGATTTAGAATTTTCAATTGCACCTTCATCATAAGGCTGTTAGACTTAATGAAATAGTTTGCGGCCATATCTATACCAGCATTTGAGAATATTATTCTCAAATGATTCTCATAATAACGCCCCATAGCCATTTTTTTGCTTGGCATGGTTCATTCGAGTAGCGAACTGGATGTGATTCGCAACGTTGCTGCCGTTATTCGTATGTGCAGTGAGCAAGTAAGTTTCGAAAAGACTTTTTTCGGGATTTTGCATCCATCTTGTTTCTAACTTGTATTGTCGATTCGTTGACCGCACGAACTGCTCAAACGCTGCGGACCACGCGCGTCGCGGTTGAATTGTTGCAATAGCGCGATTGTACAATGGCGAATTTGTACTGGAGCAAGCGTTTCACCTCGCTGAGCTTGCTCCGCAGTGATGTCCAGTCCGTGCAGTCAACGAATCGACAATACTTGGTTATATCCTTTTCATTCAGCCTCATGGCTGTATCGTTCAATGTGATGCTGCGCTCATTCAACGAATTTTGATTGTGAATGAAAGTGTGCTCATCGGCGAGTCTGCTGCTGTCACTAAAGTGTTACCTGCCTTATCGTTTCTGTTAACCAATATCTCAACATTTCTGAGGATAGACTTGTTAAAAATGCGCATGGTACTCATTTTTACCTCAGTAAATATTCAAAACATGTACTGTTTTGTGGACCCCATTCTCCCCATATTATCGAAATCGCAAAGTAAAGGTAACGTTTTTCAGCTTGTTGCTTTTGCATCAGGAGTCCTGTAATAGGTAGACTTAATTTGTATTTTTTGGCTGTAGTATTAAGGAACAAGATTTTCTATAAAGGGTCAGCTTGTTAGATCGACTATATACCCAAGACCTATCAATTTTTGATTCACTAGAGAAACCCAGTTTAGGTTTGATAAGTTACCTTTTCAAGGTAACTTGTTAAACCTGAACTGGGTTTTCTTTTTACCGTTTATCATAAAGAAGTACAGCGTACTGGGCGCTGAACAAACGCTTTTTGATTTGTCGAATAGGCTTCTTATGAGAGTCATGAGGCTAGTGAGACTCATTCTCCTTTGGCTTTTTTGTCCTTAGTTGGACCTTCTTTCTTTTTTATTGAACTTGTCAGTTGTTTTCTTTCCAGTTTGTCGGGTTTCTCAGCTGTATATTTGGATGTGGCTTTGTTTATACGATTATCATAATGATATTGCAATTTAGCAGTCTGTGACAGGTGATTGTGCGCTCTTGACATCATCGTTAAGGCTTGACACATACCTCGCGTCGGTTGTCTATATGTAGCGGTGGCAGCAACGCATTTGATGCGTATCGATTGCGGCGGAGTGACGCTGCTGCCTTTCGCTGCAGCAGCTAGCACAAAAGGTCATGTCCATACCTAGCGAGTCATTTTGAGCAGCGCTGCTCGAGCTGATCAGCGCTGCAGCTGGGTTTGCAGTCAACTTACGCTCCCTTTCATGAGCTTTTCTCAGCTGCTTGAAGCTGCAATCAGCTGTTTTTGCATAAAACTACGAATTTTTTACCACTCTTCAAGCTGCAACTTTATTCAGTGGATTTTGATCATGATTATTGCCTGAAAGATTCTAATTCTGCTGGGACAGTTAACGGTCTCTACGCTCAAACATCAACCTTTTATATGCTCGTATTGGGGCTACTTTTCCACCTGATGATGAAAATGAAAACATGTACAGTCGGTTTCATCCTGGATTAGGCGAGACATTCTACGTGGAGCAGCGCATGCGCGCTGGAGGCTTCGCGAGCGCATAGCACTGGCATTTTGCCAAGCAAAGACTAAGGAGATTGAAGAGACGCAGACATGGGTTCTTAGCACGATAGGACATACTGTAGCTGCGAAACGGCGCGAGCTTTTGCGAGGCGGACTCCCGCCAATCCAATTTCCGCCTAAAGCGGATCGAAACTTACTGTAGGACTTTTAAAAGAAACGGAACATAATTTCTAGGTCTTAATTCCTATTCAAAGTAATGTAATTCAGTGATAGAGCAGTGATTCGGTCAGTTTTTGTCCAAAAACCCAAAAAACAACCGGATTGCAGCGCTGATCAGCTAATATTTAACTGCTCGCGGGTTTTGTCCATACCTTTGCAGTGAGATATGTATCAAGCCTTAATTGTCCTTCCTGCTCTTCCAGATCAGACACTTGGAAGACTTCGTATCTCCTTTGGTCATGGAAGTAGGATTTTCACAGCTGCGATGGCCGATATAAGTGCGCAGTCAGAAGAAGAAAAATTTACAGCATTCGTTGTTTTTCAAGAGTTTTCTTTCAATGAAATTTTTTCTCTTTATAAAGCATCCGCGGCACAATAAGGACCACTTTTTGGGTCAAAGAGGTATTCGTAAACAAATTTTGGGTCAAAGGGGAATTCGTTTTCGAAAACCCCTTTTGACAAGCTCGTGCCGGGCCCTGCGCACGGTCCTTGGTGAAGGACCGCACAAGCCTTAGGTACCTACCCCTGAGAGAAAGTACCCCAAACTTGGGTAACTAAATCATAGGTGGCACCAGCACCTCTGAAATTTTGGACAGTGCTCGCTGAAAGAAATTACTGACGAGCGCATGCAGAAAATTCTGTATTGTTGCCCGCTGGCAGAATATGCGACAGTAAAGGAAGTAAGGAAGTGCTCGCTGAAGGTTTGATCACGCTGACCGCTTGCAAGAAAGCGCGAATTTGCGGACCGCCTGCCCCGGCGATTATCTGAGTATATGGTAAGCAGAAAAAAATCTTTGCATCAGTTTCTGTAACCACACTATCTCGATCCTGGCGATGTCTTGCAGAAGTGTGCCTAGAGAGCCTGTGACCGTCAGATTTAGCGATCGACTAATGACATAGAATGAGTCTTTTGCTACATGTCGGAGGAGACCTTCAATGCAGTCCTGTACATATTTCCAAAGACAAATTTTCTAAACTTGCGTGGACTGAAGTGCAATGAATGAGGACTTTCTTGTTGCTGGGTTGTAACCCCATTGTGTTCTCCAACCATGTTCCGAGAGCTGCATCTTCGACATTCAAGAATGGCAGCCAATTGTCAATGGATTTCTCCCTTGCCACCTTGATGTGGCGAGACTGGTGGTTGAATATGCTAAAACAAAAATCCAGCTCTGGTGAAGCAAACTATACAATAGTCGTCCACGTAGCGGCAGTACAGGCGTGGTTTTCGCACAAGTTCCGGAGTTTCTATCTTATTGTTAGGGATGAAGATGATAGCCAATGTCGGTGCTAAACGCTGACCCAGAGCGAGACCCCTAATTTGTTTGTAATAATGACTACATCAGCGAAAGAGTGTACATTGGAGGCACTCCCCCAAAAGTAAGATGACCCCTCTGATGCCGAAACTTTGAAGATTCAACGAAGTTTGATGTTCTAGAAGTAGCTCGAATGTAGCTTGCATGGCGTCGCTGTTGAAACGTTGGTGTAAAGCGAAGTCACGTTGAACCTTATCACGCATCCTTGGTCAAAGTGCTTTCGCAAACGATCAAACATATTGGTGTTGGAGAAGGCGAGGACGAACTCCATCAGCTGATACAATACCAACTTCAAAACCAGAAGGTCTTCTCCGTTGGCCCACCGACATTGCTGATAATAGGTCTGGCCTTGTAATCCTCGAGAATAGTAGAGGCGAAAGCGGCAGAAGTTAGCTTGTGGGTTTTTTCTAGAGTGAGTACCGGACATGTAGGCAAATTGCACTTGAAACGCGTATACTTCTACGTAGATGCCCCTTAGTTTGAGCAACTTCCACCAGAACCTTTAGGCGGCGGATGTCTTGAATTCGCTTTCCGATGAGCTGTTGTACACTGTATTGTTCGCCAGGTATAGGCGATTCCCATGCGTATAGAGGGCGCGGATCTGCAGACATTTGAACACGTGAGAAAACTTGTTGAACCTCCATTCTAAAGCATTACTTTTTTTACTCTCTAGCTGCCAAAAACTGCCACGCGCATACTTTGGCAAACGTCGGCAAAGCTCCGCCCGCTATAGGGGGAAAGGACGATAATTTCCTGTGATAGCCATGTCCATTTCACGTGATAGCACATCAAATTCTCCTCCTTTGTCGCTGACAGACAGTTTGATCTCACAAGGGAAGTGTTTAGTCGAAGGGGCCTTTTCAGATGAGACCCATACTGCTTTAAAGAGCTTTACACACTGATTCCAAATCTGCCTCATTACCTGCCAAGCGCCTCTGGACGCCGAGTTATGGCCGTTTTTTGGGCAAATAATGAACGCAAAATTCGGGTCAAATCGAATGTTACAATCTTTCCAGCGCAGCAGAGTTAATATTTATCATATTATACAGAATGTAACCATCGCATAAACTGCTCTGATACTCGACATTGGACCATTTAAGCAAGTTTGAGCGATTTTGTTTCAGTTTTGCATTCAACTTTTTGACCCGAAAAATGCTCATAATTCGGCGTCCAGAGGCGCTTGGCAGATAATGAAGGCAGATTTGGAATCACTGAGCAAAACTCTCCAAAGCGGTGTGGGTATCATCTGAAAAGGCCACTTTGACTATACACGCTTCCTTTGTCAGTAAGATCTCGAATAAAGAGATACCAATCCCGGTGATACCAATGCCGGTCTACAGCAACAAGCCACAAACAAACGCACTCATCCACAGCACCTTTTATCTGGACCATTATTTGATTGATATTTGTGTCTAAACGTTTAAAGGTTTAGACACGGACATATCGTGGAAGGCGCACCTGCACTGCGAACCCCTCCCCTCTTACATTTTATGGATGACTTACCCTGAGACATCCGCTTCGAAATGGGATCTCGTAATCCTGAGGTGAAAATGAGTGGCACCGCCCTTCTTTAGATGACCATAGGAAAATGCTTGAACATGATAAGCATTCAATTCCTTAGAAAGACGTAAACAAATCAATAAATCAATAAAAGCATTCAGCAAATTCTAGTAAAAAGTATCCTAAAACCGTCTCCGGGGAAGGAACATCTGTGTGTAAAGTTTTAGCCCAATCGGTTGAGCGGCGTACGTTTCTATAGCTCACATACCCTCCAAACAAACAATTTTTGAGTTTTATATATAGAGATGTTCACACTATGCAAAATGTGCTTATATGTTCACGGTATAAATTACTCAATCACCTCTTCACTTAACGTGCGCCTTTCACGATATGTTCGTGTCTAAACCTCTGAACGTTTAGACACAAATACCAATCAAATAATGGCCCAGATAAAAGGTGCTGTGGATGAATGCGTTTGTTTGTGGCTTGTTGAGCTGTAGACCGGGATTGGTATCACCGGGGTTGGTATCTCTTTATTCGAGATCTTACTGACAAAGGAAGCGTGTATAGTCAAAGTGGCCTTTTCAGATGATACCCACACCGCTTTGGAGAGTTTTGCTCAGTGATTCTAAATCTGCCTTCATTATCTGCCAAGCTCCTCTGGACGCCGAATTATGAGCATTTTTCGGGTCAAAAAGTTGAATGCAAAACTGAAACAAAATCGCTCAAACTTGCTTAAATGGTCCAATGTCGAGTATCAGAGCAGTTTATGCGATGACATTCTGTATAATATGATAAATATTAACTCTGCTGCGCTGGAAAGATTGTAACATTCGATTTGACCCGAATTTTGCGTTCATTATTCGCCCAAAAAACGGCCATAACTCGGCGTCCAGAGGCGCTTGGCAGGTAATGAGGCAGATTTGGAATCAGTGTGCAAAGCTCTTTAAAGCAGTATGGGTCTCATCTGAAAAGGATCCCTTCGACTAAACACTTCCCTTGTGAGATCAAATTGTCTGTCAGCGACAAAGGAGGAGAATTTGATGTGCTATCACGTGAAATGGACATGGCTATCACAGGAAATTATCGTCCTTTCCCCCTATAGCGGGCGGAGCTTTGCCGACGTTTGCCAACGTATGCACGTGGCAGTTTTTGGCAGCTAGAGAGTAAAAAAGTAATGCTTTAGAATGGAGGTTCAACAAGTTTTCTCATGTGTTCAAATGTCTGCAGATCCGCGCCCTCTATACGCATGGGAATCGCCTATACCTGGCGAACAATACAGTGTACAACAGCTCATCGGAAAGCGAATTCAAGACATCCGCCGCTTAAACAAGGTCTTGGTGGAAGTTGCTCAATCTAAGGGGCATCTACGTAGAAGTATACGCGTTTCAAGTGCAATTTGCCTACATGTCCGGTACTCACTCTAGAAAAAACCCACAAGCTAACTTCTGCCGCTTTCGCCTCTACTATTCTCGAGGATTACAAGGCCAGACCTATTATCAGCAATGTCGGTGGGCCAACGGAGAAGACCTTCTGGTTTTGAAGTTGGTATTGTATCAGCTGATGGAGTTCGTCCTCGCCTTCTCCAACACCAATATGTTTGATCGTTTGCGAAAGCACTTTGACCAAGGATGCGTGATAAGGTTCAACGTGACTTCGCTTTACACCAACGTTTCAACAGCGACGCCATGCAAGCTACATTCGAGCTACTTCTAGAACATCAAACTTCGTTGAATCTTCAAAGTTTCGGCATCAGAGGGGTCATCTTACTTTTGGGGGAGTGCCTCCAATGTACACTCTTTCGCTGATGTAGTCATTATTACAAACAAATTAGGGGTCTCGCTCTGGGTCAGCGTTTAGCACCGACATTGGCTATCATCTTCATCCCTAACAATAAGATAGAAACTCCGGAACTTGTGCGAAAACCACGCCTGTACTGCCGCTACGTGGACGACTATTGTATAGTTTGCTTCACCAGAGCTGGATTTTTGTTTTAGCATATTCAACCACCAGTCTCGCCACATCAAGGTGGCAAGGGAGAAATCCATTGACAATTGGCTGCCATTCTTGAATGTCGAAGATGCAGCTCTCGGAACATGGTTGGAGAACACAATGGGGTTACAACCCAGCAACAAGAAAGTCCTCATTCATTGCACTTCAGTCCACGCAAGTTTAGAAAATTTGTCTTTGGAAATATGTACAGGACTGCATTGAAGGTCTTTTTTGAGTATTGTATTATAAAATAGATTCTTCACCACAGCTTCAAAGAGGCAGGAGGGCGTACAAACTTATATTTCTCGAAGGCGGTAACATGAGCTTAATTAGGGCTAATTAAAGTACCCCACGATGCTTGGACTTCCGGAGCACAAAAATCCGTAGGATCTGGTGAGCGAGTGCGACACCCACCGCTAGGGACACCGCGGCGGTTCTCCATTTTGCCCACCGGAATTCTCGTCTGAGCAGGAGCACTGATAACGTCGCAAGCGCTCTTTAACGAGATAAATCAGCATCTTCGCGCGCGATTTCAATAAACAGTTGAGCTTTTGGAATTTAATTGCAAACTAAAAGGAGGTTGATTGAAAAGTGTTGTCCTGAATTCTATGGAAGTTTACACACAGACCTCTTTTTTAGCGCAAAAAAACTCTAAAGACACGGTTTTCCGTGTTGCTGAGATGTTTCTAGGATTTTAATCAATATACTTGCTTCATTTAGATTCATTCCGATATATTATAGTTATGATCTTAAATACCGAGGCTTCGCTCCTATGAATTTTTCTCCGGTGAAGAGTGCGTTCATTTGCTCAAAGTGAAGTTCATCAGTCCGTGGCTTCATGTATCGAAGTATGTGATGAACTTCTCAAAGCAGACACTATTTTAGATTAGACGAAGTTCCGGCTATTTTACTGACTGACCGTCTGCATTACTCCCGACAATGTGGATTGACAATGAAGACCTTAGTTCAAGTGCATATATTTTGGAAAGATATCATACAACAAACCGGATTCACCTTGTTTTGTTGAAAGAGTCCTTGTATCCTACTTATAGCAATATTTGGCCACGGCCATAGCTTTGAAAATATTAGGCCTTAAAATCCGCATACTGCGTAAGTCAACATGTTCTTGAAAAGCTAAATCAGCCTGCATCATAGTTGATAATTCTAAATTATCAACGAAACACCGCAATGCTCATCTCATAATTTTCAAATCAAGTTACTTGAATAATCTAAAGTTTTCGCAAATTTGGTTTGAATTTGATGGAAACGTTCTAAATAATCGCTGAGTGCTTTGTGCAAAAACTTTGATTCTTTTTGGAAACATCCTTAACATTCTTAACATCCATCATCATAATCTTGCCAAAAATCCCAAAAATGTACTCGTGAATCTATAAAAGTTATGTTGAGGCAACATAACTCAGTGCGACAAATACGCGACAGCTCAAAGCGATTTCAAAAAATAACGAACGCTCTGAATCATTAGATTCTTGGCAGTCCAGTGAGCTTTCAGTATCTTTTGCAAGTTTCAGAAACGTTATAGCATTCCGACGGTTTTTAGGGTAAATACAAAGCGGCGGAAAATTTATCGCTGTCCGTTTTTCACATGACTTAAGAGCACAGTTGTATATGAGGCGTTATGTCCGTGTCAAGTGTGCCAGCCTATGGCCAGCTGGCTGAAATGCGAAAAAGTTGTATAAGGCCGAGCGCTCGATTGCAAAGCGGGTTATTCACTTTGAAAGATTAGAAAAATCTCAGCATTATTGACTTTAGCCTGCTCATTATATTTCTGCCACTATTTCTCCATCACTACCGAAATTATGAAGGATATTCCTACAATAGAGGTGAGACAGAAGAAGGTGAGACAGAAGAAAATCAGCGAGGTGGCTCGCAAAGCTTTCCAAGATATCGAATTAATCATCATTGGTAGCATTCTGCAGAGCCTGCAATATAATACAACGACACTACTGCATTATCAAGCGCTTTCCATGCGAAATATGTGAAAAGCTTTCCATGTGAACATGAAATCAACAAAAGCCAAGATCATGGTTTATCTAACCTATACAAAAGTATGTCGAATAAACGCATATCGTCCGGTGTCAAATGATGGAAGCTGATAAGATCGCTGGCGAATGCTTCGTATCCCTAAAATCAAAGATACATTCCAATTGCAGTTTTAACTCTCTTATTTGAAAAGCAATTTGCAGTTTACCTTCTTCTCTCCGTAATTTATTCGATCAAGAGGAGTACCTGTCGAATGAAAGATGTCGCTTGGTGTGAAGGAGTTGAATCTATTCTGTCCTTTGCTATTCCTTGTATCATGAGGGTAGATATCCATGCTGGCTAGGCACCTAAGCTACTCTAGCATTGAGTTATCAGATATTGACCGCACCTGCCTATGCCCACGTCCTCGTTTTTCGCATCAGGACATTTTGTTTTGTTCTGGTACGCTAATTCGTTGTACAATTTGAGAGCCGCTTTTGAAAGTATATAGGCACCTCCAGAGTTATAGCCGTGTTTCTAGGAGCATGAACAACAATGAAAAAAGTTTTTGCGTAGAGGTGGTTACCAGGATGCGTTTCCTGAGATGTCCAAGGTAATACGGTTTATTGGGATTGAGGGTGGACAGATAGCGTTTGAGATGCTCTACGATTATATAGGTGTCGTCGTCAGCCTCAAGAAATACACTTTTCTAAAAAAGCGCTTACTTTTTCATGATGGTACTTGTAACAAAATATTTGTCGTATATGCGCCTTGCTAGTCAAAATCTACCTTCAAATTTGCTAAATCCTTCTGCAAAAAAGTCAATTCGCACTGTTCTGAGCAACAGATGATCCATATCCAGCGACTTTACTGTTTTAAACAGAACAACGGTGCTCGCTTGATCAATCTGTCCGAATTGGATTGACGTCAAGAACTGGACATATAAGGCGTCACTATGATTGTGCAGTATTCAAGCAGAAAAATGCTCTAACTTCATTCAGAAAAATTGCTCAGCAGATAGCAAAGGCAGGTTTGGAATCAATGTTTCCAGGCGCATCTATTACTCCTCATCTTACAAATGGCAATGATCATTGGTACCTCTACTTTAGCCCCACGCCGTACTCATCCACTTCATCCGCACAGCAGTCGAAATCAAATCGATGTTAATCTGTTGGATGAAGTGTATGAATTAGGGATAAGTAGGGAATATTCCTTACCTACAAAGCCATTAGTTAGTGCTCACCTTCATGTACCACTCGAACTCCTTGGAAATATATTCGTAAATGTAGTAAAACGCATAATGGCTTTTGTAGAAAAGATTAGCATAAGTGTCAGGAATGCCAGCAAATACGGTAACATAGGGAATGTCTTCGGAAGAAAAATTATTACTAGTAAAAAATACTCCGTGATCACATCGATGTAGCCATGTTTCGTTGACGGCGAGCGCCTACTAATCTTTAAGTCAAAAGCTTTATTGCCAGCTGTGTACAGGTCATTTATAGAATCGCGACACGGATGTGACTGCGCTCTTTGCGCCTCAGGAGCATAAAACACAAACAAAAACTTATCGCCTCAATGCTCAGCTCAGTCACTTCCAGTGCCTAATTACTGTCAAAGTAAGCAGAAAAATCATTGCTTAGAGATGAAAACCAAGAAAATGCGGTTGGCGGAAATGGCTTGCGTGTCGTGCGCAGTCATCGTCACGATTTTTCGAACGCTCTATAACTGCTTTTATAGGGCTGGAAACTAAGTATTGCAACTTTCATAACTTTACTCTTTTTGGAAGCGGCGCACGCAAACTCTAGCAACATGTAGAGAGTAGTGTGTGCCATGCGCACGGACTGTTTAATTTTTCAACATGAATCAGGAAAATTTCAGAAATTTTCAAAAAACCAGTGAATTTTGAGAATTTTCTGACCTACAGGAAAATGAAGCCGCTAGCGGCTCAAACCATGCGCAATCATCCCGTGTATGAATTGTTGCTAAAAATTGACTCATTCGACTCAGTTTCAAAAAATCAAAATTTAGGGGCATATCGAGATTTGGCGCCCTCACAAAGTCGAACAAATTGCTGTACGCAAGACTGCTGGGGACAATCTTCAATAACTCTGGAGCCAGAACCTCAAAATTCGCTGAGACTTCACATAGTAAGGTTCTTTGACTACTAAATACAAATATCATATCCATTTCTTGAACCAATGCCTCTTTTTTGCTTAGGGTGAGGCCCTATATCGTATGCCTTCAGTAATTGTACAAAAAAGCTCTTATCGCGCAACTCTAGTATCATATTCGTGTTCAGCATGTTGGTTACCTCCTTCCCCTAAGCCAATCTTAGCCAAATTTTTCTTTTAGAACTCCCCCCCTATACCGTATACATACCGTAACCCTCGCAACTTCAGAATGTGGCAGAACTGCAGTTGTGCTTGTAGCTTACGTCAGAACCTACATAATGGCAAAATTAGAGTGCGCCATGTTGAGAGAGAGTAAGGTTTTTTTAAATGAGTTGCAAAACTTACAAGTAAAGCGTGTTTAGTCAAAGTAGCCTTTTTGCACGTCACCAACGATGACTCTAAATTCGTTTCCTTAACTGCCAAGCGCCTCTGGGAGCCGCGTTATGAGCGTTTTTCAAGTCGAAAAATTAAATGCGCAACTGAGGCAGAATCGTTCGGAATTGCTCAAATGATCACGTGGTGATTATCAGATCACTTCATTCAAAAAATACTTTCTATTTAACTCACGCACTGCTTGGTTGAGAGCAGAAAAAATTGTAACCATTGTTTTTGCATGTTGCTGCAAAAAACACTCATAACTCGACTCTAAATGCGCTTGGCAGATAGCAAAAGCATATTCGGAATCAACGTTCAATGCTCTTTAAATTATTATAAGACTCAAGTGGAAAAGCCACTTCGACTAAACACGCTTCCCTTGTTAGTTTCCAACCTAATACTAACGAGGGAGTGGTCAGATATCGAAGTGGCTAATCCAGATAGCTGCATACCGTTAGATGCAGCATAAAGCACTGACTCAAAATCTGTCTCCTCTACCTGCTTATCGCTTTTCCGGACGAAGCTATAAGCCAATGAAGGCCAATATTTTGCTAGGAAATTATGCGTGAAAGTGAAAATTTGGCCGTACAGAGCCAGTTTCGGCTTAATCTGGGCAAAACATGCAGCCAACTTAGTTCAAATTCTCAAAGCCCAAAGATGAGCTGAAATTGCAACATTGTGCTCAATTTCACAGTTTTTATGTACGATTTTTCCACAATAAAACTGCTTGTAGTTTTGTCCACAGAAGCGATAAGCAGATAAGGAAGACAGATTCGAAGTCAGCGTTTTATACTGCGTCGATTGGTATACAGCTTGTTTGGTTTGGCCACTTCGACTTCTGACCATTCCCTTGTAAGTCCAACAGACGGACGAATTTTACGACTTTTTAACGCTCCAATCTGAGAAAAGCTCAGCGCTTACCCGCGTTGTATGATAGATCTTAGAGGTTTGAACCCAGCAAAATACTTGACCGGATCGAGGTTTTTGAGCAGCAGCTGACGAGCTGTGCACATGTTCAACCAAGAAAATATCATTCTTTCTAAACGAGGCGACATATAGTACATAAATCACATCTCAATTTAACAAGCTGCTGTTTATTTACTCTTACCTGTCGTAATGACTTGTCGTCCTGCTGTATTTCTTGATCTTCGCATTTAAAAGAAAGCCAAAAATAGTTAGTAATATCAATAAGTGATGAGCTTGAAGCTTATGCAAATTTGGAAGAAACAAATGTTGCATTTCACTAAACCGCAACGTTGTATATCATTTGATAACCTCAACAAGCTTGCAGTAATCATCAACGTGTGAAATTATACAGCAGAAATGACGCTTAATCAGAATAACGTTGTGGTTGGGCCTATAGGTGAGACGCAGGTAATAACCGTTGAAAAATTCCAGACTTCTCATTACTCGGTTTTTTTATAAGGCTAACTTGAATTTTTTTTAAAAAATTTAAGAATTTTAATTGTTTACAAGGATGAACAAGTCACTTGCACATTTTTATAACCCATGTAAGTAAATTTCAAAAATTTCGCAAGCCATCCCAAGCCCCCCCCCCTATATATATAGTGGCGGACAATGGGATGGTGGCGCCCCCACCCCCCCCCCCCCCAGAGAATGGGTCGCGAAGTTTGAGAAAGTTACTTACATGGGTTATAAAAATGTGCAAGTGGTTTGTCTATACTTGTAAGTAATTAAAAAATTTTTTGAAAATTTTTAAAAATTCAAATTAGCCTTGTAAAAAGATTTTTATCGGGAGCAGCTGCCGCCATGCCCTCTTTTTGTGGAATTTTGAGGTCAGGGGCCCGGAAAAATTTTGGACATCTCGAAAAAATTTTCGGAGTGCGTGGCTGACGCCACGCACCTTCATCTTTCACAGTTTTGCAAATAGCGTTATCAAATTTTTTTGATGGACATTGAAGACGGTTGTCGTAAGTCTAACAAGGGAGGGTATTTGGTGACCGTGGCCTTTTGCAGCGAGATGTGTCCTAGTAGATGCGCCTTGAAACGCTAATCCCAAATCTAACAAGGGAAGCTACCTAACTTAGCTCGGCCTTTTGGCAAGGAACATACAGTGACCACCAAAAAGTTGCGGACAAGCCTCCCTCCCTTTTTCATCGCTCTTTTTCAGAAGGAAAACAAGGATAAAAAATGTAATAATTGCATGAGGTGATAGAGTTCTTCAAGATCTACAATCTACACTTTGAGCTTTTTGAGAAACATGTGTTCTAAAAATTTTAAGAATCCTTTTCTAAGAAAAGTCCGAAAATGTATGAAATTATGAAAAATGTATATGAAGTGGAGGCGTGCTCAACTTTTCGCTAGGTGGCTTTCAAACCACCTGGAAGCACTTGAGGTGATTTAGGAAAGAAGAGTCATAAATTTTCCCACTTTCATAATTTTTTACCTTCTTTACAAAATTTTCATCTACATCCCAAACCCTACAAATTATTAGGTTGTCTCATTAAATGCACGTTTTATGTTTCAACTTCTAATCAAGATAACTCTTTTCCCAAACCATCTTTTTGAGCGCAATAAAAATCACTGCAAACAACAAAGCTTTGGCTATATAGTGCAAGCTCTTATGGGATCGTAGCCACTTTAAGAAAGACTTTATAGCCTCAAAAGTCCCGAACATTTTTTTAGAACCTATACTTTGAGAAAGCTTAACTTTCGCTTAAATGTACTAGGATCGCGCGGACTCTGCTCATTATATAGCCGATGCTCGGTTGTGCAATGGAGTGAAGACTGAATTTTACTGCATATTTGTGTGAGAAAATTTTGCAAAAAAACTGGAAGTGCCCATTTTTTTCAGTTTTTGAAAATCCAAAAAACTGCCTTGATTTTTTCTCTTCGAAAAGACGATAATGCTGCGTTTTTTCTAGCGTTAGTTGTACTAGGTCCACTCTACGTGTACATAGCGAAATTTATACAGTCGCTTTTTGCTTTAGATTTTTATGCAGCTTAGATGGGCCTCAGTGACAGCCAAGTTTGAGACAAAATTTCGCTCGGAATTTTTCAAAAATCTCAAACTAACGAGCGTTTTGTAGCACAAAGCTTCGCGATCTTTACGCATATTTTTTAAAGAAAATCCGTCTACTTTTCATGAATTTAGAATAAGGAAAGTGAAGGGAAAGAATTTCATATTTTAATCACTTGCCTTCGAAGGCATGGAACTTCGGCTTCAGCAAAGAGTTGCGAAAGCGAAAGCACATGTGAAACTAGAGGAATCGGGCTTTCCGACATTATAAAGGGTTTTGGAGAAAAATGCTTTTTCTTTGAAAATCAGCTCTCTCAAAAAGAGGTTAGAAAACGTGCATTAATTATGAGACAACCTAATAGTTCCTAAACCGCCTCAAACCCCCTACTCTCCACTTAGGGCCGCATGCACTAACATCCTTGCCGGGGAAGGGATCGCATATAAGAAAGCTTCATATCCTGAAGCTTCACATATATAGATTTCACGCTATCTACCTATCCGTAAGTTCCCACCATCCTTCACTATGAACATCTTGAACGGGAGCAAGAAGCTGTACACGCCGCATTTTCCAACTTTTTGTTTGATCGATGATCCCTGTCTGCCGACCGTCTTTTCTTTAAAGTCATTTTTCTTTTTTTGGAATCAATGAGAACATTCCAGAGTTTACTATTTGACTAACTCAACAGTGTTAATCATGTTTCTGGTAAGAACAAGTGATGTTTTGAAGCCATGACTTTGTGATGAACCACAAGTCGATTGAGGTTTATAACAAAAATCGATATTCCAGAAACTCATTTGTTCTTGTCAGCAACGTGCTTAGCATTGGGTTGTATGATCAGTACAATTTTGGAAGGTTTTCGTTAACTTCGAAGGAAGAAAATAAGAAAGCTTCATATCCTGAAGCTCCACATATCTGGATTCCACGCTATCTGCCTATCCATAAGTATTCCTACCAACCTAGCTTTGAAGACAGACATTCGGCCGCGCGGGAACATCAGGGGATTATATAAAAAGCTGGAAAATGCGGCTCAGTCTTCTTGCTCTCGTTCAACATGCCCATAGTGAAGGTTGGTAGGAATACTTATGGATAGGCAGATAGCGTGGAATCCAGATATGTGGAGCTTCAGGATATGAAGCTTTCTTATAAAGCTGCGATCATCTCCCCGGCAGAGATGTTGATGCATGCGGCTTTTAGTGTTATTTGCAGCCCCTTGAAAATTTGAATGGCGGCGGCAACTGCTCCAGGCGCGTAGTGCTGCGCGCTGGATACATCGCGCCGCCAAACCGGAGAATACGAATATTATCGCGTCTATCTGACGCTTCTTTGGCGTTTTTGTTTTGCTTTATTGCGCTAGTATTCGTATACAACAAGTCTTTAGAAGTGGGTCTGTGAATTTGTATTCTTCTGCAAAATCAGGTCTTTGAGAGATATTAAGAAATCGTAATTTTGGCATGGAAAAGTCGCATAAGAAAGCTAAATACACAAGTTCGCAGCTTAGCCATTGCAGACTAAAAATTCGCACACCTATCACTGGTGTGCAGTTCAGCATTCCTTTCGCAGAAACATGAGAACTTTATTTCTAGCTACTCAGAATGTATGGTAGCGGCATATATGAACTGGATGTGAAATCTATAATACATGCTCGAGTGATTAAACTTTTCTTAGGTTTTTCGCACGAAGATCGGATTCTTTCCACATTTTCCAAGCTTTTAGATCCTTTTAGTTTCTGACTTCAAATTCCGCGTGAGTTCGTAAAAGAGACCTGTGAGGGTCGAACGCACTTCGCCGAAAACCACTGCACGCATCGTAAAATTTGTTTTAGAGGATATAAATCTTTGCACCAAACAAAGGCGAAAATCTTGGCCGATCTTTAAGATCCTACGCAGAAATTTTTTCTTTATTAAATGAAGGGCAGGGCGCACTGGAATTTACTTGCTCCCTGCAAACTTCTGAACGTTTCGTTGCGTCTCGTTTTTCCACATGTTCCACAAGTACTCATCAATTAGTCATATATGTTTGCGTTCAATGCAAAAAAGAGGTACTAATTTACCTTAAAACAAGGTTAATCATGTTTGAAAATATTTGAAGAAGAAAAAGATTTCACTCAAGTGACCATGTGTTTGGAAATTCTTCCCAAAATGTCTTCTGCCTGCCTCCAGGTACCAAGTAAAGTGCTTCAACTCACAAGGGAAGGATGCTAGGTAGCCGTGCCTTTTGATACGAAACCCTCATCATTAAATGCATTTTGGAGAGCTGATTCCAAATGTGCCTTCAATGTCTGATGTGCGTTCTTTCGAAAGAATTTATGAACATATTTTGCCATTGAAATTTGCGTTTTTTTTTTTGATGACTGGATTCACAGTTTCGTTCATGGTCATTTACGCACCAGAAAAGAGCGTCCAGATCAAATAAAGATTTACATTGAGCTGAGGAGAATTGTCTCCAATATATCCGAGTCCGAGAAGTCTGGGAACTGACCGCCTGGATCTCGTGAAATTAACATGGTAAAAGTCGGGGGTGGTGCAGGAGGAATCAAAGGGCTGCCGCCTGTATCCGCAGGAGATAATCAAGAGCGCGAGCGCTGTGGAGAATATTTTGGCAGGGATCTAAGAAAACTCGGCAAGGACATCCTTTAGGAAGAAATCTTGATAACTTCGCCTGGAGATGACTTTGAAAAATTTAAAAAACAGATTTGTAATGCAAGTTGGAAGGCGCATTCACTGGGCCTAAAAATAAATTGAAATTTGGAATTGTAGTGGTAACAAAAGTCAACCACCTTATAGAAACTTTTTGTTTTGAACTTTAAAATTTCAAGTTGTTGAAATCCGGGGTTTTCATTCAAAATTCATTTTTATTCTTCAAGATAAAGAAATATTTTGCCTTTTGATTCAATGAAAAGCAATTGAAATGTCATAAGAACACATCTGGAGGTTTGTGTCAAGATGCAATATGCAGTTTGTTTCATAGCTTCAAACCCACTCTCATTTAAAATTTTGACATTAGAGACTTCATAAAATTTGCCGTTGAACTTATGTCGGTAATCCTTTAGGCCGTACACAATAGCAAAAGTTCATTCATCACATGCAACTTAGTTAACATTATTTCCTTATTACCATTTCTTACTTTCAACTTCGTATCCAGAAATTTCACTAAAATTCAGTTGAAATTTTCACCCAACATTATGCTTGAAATTTCAGCTTAGAATGGGAATTTTCAAGGCACAGTTTTTGGTAAAAATTTGCGATACAGAGTTGTTTAACTATCCGGTAAGCGTATTATTAAAAATGCGCCTTTCAATACCGATTCCAAATCTGTGCTTCGTATCCTTGAAACTTGATTCCAAGGAGAATTAATAAGGGTTTGTTTTCAATGGATGTCCTAGCCAAGTTTTCCTGGATCCTTGCCAAAATCTTCTCCACAGCGCTCGCCCTCCTAATTATCTCCTACGGCTACAGGCGGCAGGCCTTTGGTTCCTCCTGCACCGCATCCGTAAAAGTCCATAACTTCGTTTGGAGACTCGCACAACAAAAAATGAACTTATGGGAAAAGTTACCTAAGTTACTCGGCCTTTTGGCAAGGGACATATATATATATATTCCGAATGGTAATTCCAAATATGCTATTCTCAGCTGCCGCGCACCATTCCGAAGCGAGTTATGGGCTTTTTCGTGCGCAAGATTGGCATACCACTGAATGTGGGAAGACTGCCTGTACATAAAATCTGCAAGAAAGAGGTGCTGCGATATCGAAATAAATCAAACCCAATTTTTTCCCGCTGAAAAGAAGCTTAAGGCAAGTATGTTAGCACTTAGGTGATGATGCCGTGATGTCAGTGAGTCGGGGAGTATGCCAACTTAGCGCAGGAGAAAGTCCATAACTCGCTTCAAAACGACGCTCGGCAGCTAGTGATAGCATATTTGGAATCAGCGTTTGAAGCCGATTCAGACTATATACAGTGACCGCCAAAAAGTTGCGGACAAGCCTCCCTCCCTTTTTCATCGCCTTTTTCAGAAGGAAAACAAGGATAAAAAATGTAATAATTGCATGAGGTGATAAAGCTCTTCAAGATCTACAATCTACACTTTGAGTTTTTTGAGAAACATGTGTTCTAAAAATTCTAAGAATCTTTTTCTAAAAAAAGTCCGAAAATGGCCGCGTCACAATGTCGCGGACAATAATTCTTCGAACGCAAAAGTTTTCTTTTGAGTCCTATTTTAAAGCAGAAACACAAGTTATCCGGACGGGTAAGCATACTACTATACAGAGCTCGTCAAGAACTACACACTGGTTATGGTTGCTTCTCCAAAAAACGCAAGCTTGAGTTTTATTTTAGTTTTTTCAAAAAACAACTTCTAATCCTTTATCGAGCCAAATTTCTTCACACGGAAACCTGTTCAATACATTCCAACAAAGCCGTCTGGGTAAAATAGATGCTCTTTGCCAACCTCTATGCAGACTTGTGCTGATGAGTTTCTTGGCTGAAAATGGCTCTTGACAGTGCGTGCACATGACCAGACCTGCACCTCACCACTGACTTGTACCGCTTTGCGGGCTTGTAACTCGGCCTGCAGTCAATATTTGAGCCTGCAATTAGGCTCATTCGAAAGAACGAGACTTCCTTTACACGATGGTTTGCAAATAGGTTCAGTTTGAGCAATCCCAGAGATTTGGCGGATGGGGTGAAAAAGTGCAGCCTTAAAGGTGATTGGAGTGAAAGCTCTTGTAAACACCAGAACAGTCTTAGAGCTTAGAAATGGATCTATTGCAAGAAAATTGACAGTTTTGAATTTCCAGGATGAAATTGGTAGCGAAAGGAGCTCTCTTCAACTTTAGCTGAAAAGTGCTTAGACTACAACTGAAGCTGCCCTCTACCACCCCATCCGCCAAATCTCTAAGATTGCTCAAACTGAAAGTATTTGCATACCATCGTGTAGAGGAAGTCTCGTTCTTTCGAATGAGCCTAATTGCAGGCTCAAATATTGACTGCAGGCCGAGTTACAAGCTTGCAAAGCGGTACAAGTCAGTGGTGAGGTGCAGGTGGGGTCATGTGCACGCACTGTCAAGAGCCATTTTCAGCCAAGAATCTCACCAGCACACGTCCGATGCATAGAGGATGGCAAAGAGCATCCGTTCTCCGAATAGCTTGTTGGAATGTCTTGAATAGGTTTCATGCGAAGAAATTTGGCTTAAAGAAAGGAAATTAGAAGTTCTTTTTTGAAAAAACTAAAATAAAACTCAAGCTTGCGTTTTTGGGGAAGTAACCATAACCGTGTGTAGTTCTTGACGAGCTCTGTATAGTAGTATGCTTACCCGTCCGGAAAACTTGTGCTTCCGCTTCAAAATAGGACTCAAAAGAAAATTTTGGAGTTCGAAGAATTATTGTCTGCGACATTGTGACGCGGCCATTTTCGGACTTTTCTTAGAAAAGGATTCTTAAAATTTTTAGAACACATGTTTCTCAAAAAGCTCAAAGTGTAGATTGTAGATCTTGAAGAACTCTATCACCTCATGCAATTATTACATTTTTTATCCTTGTTTTCCTTCTGAAAAAGGCGATGAAAAAGGGAGGGAGGCTTGTCCGCAACTTTTTGGCGGTCACTGTATGTTCCTTGCCAAAAGGCCGAGCTAAGTTAGGTAGCTTCCCTTGCTAGATTTGGAATTAGCGCTCCAACGCGCATCTACTAGCACACATCTCGCTGCAAAAGGCCACGGTCACTAGGTACCCTCCTTTGTTAGATTTACGACAACCGTCTTCAATGTCCATCAAAAAAATTTAATAACGCTATTTGGAAAACTGTAAAAACTCTTAAATTGTGGTGTAGGGAAATCAGCGTTCGTAAAAACCCTTGTTATAGAGTCGTCCGCGCTGCCCACGGAGAGCAACGCTATTGCGTACAATGAAGGCAGTTCACGACTGGAAGAAGCGCAGAGAAAACAGGCAGCGAGAGTGCACGAGGAAAGAGAAGGAAGCGCAATACACATGTGCACTCTCCGCGCCCTGCGCGGCGGCTTATGGACAACTTTCCAATATCTTTTATAAATTGATTTTACAAACGGCCTATCTCACCATTTGCTGCGACCCGTAATCCTACAGTGCTGAAGAGCCACTGGTGATTTGCTTCGCCAGCTTTATAAAACGGTACCTAAAAGTAGGCAAAAGCTTTTTGGGGGAGAGTTAACGGTTAAATAATGTATAAATACTTTTGAGACATCCTGTATAATGCTTGTTACCCTCTATATCGCATGATAGGCAGACGATGCCGCGGAGGGGGGGGGGGGGGGCGAGCGATAGGTGTGGCAGTCGTATGCCACACCTCTTGCTCGACCCTGCGTACGTGCACGCAGCAGCACGCGGCGTCCTGCGGCAGGCTACTGCGTCCTGCGGCGTACTATGAAGGAACCCTTACCTTTTCAGTGCACAGCCTCCCCCCTCCCTGCTTATTTGCAAAAATCGATAAAACGGATGGAACAATTTATAATGCTGGAGATGAATATTTTATGTATTTTTCGCATACCCTTCTTCATTTGGTGGCGTTATTTTTGAGCCGATAAAAGCTATACCTCGATGTGCTTCGTGCAGCTCTCAAATGGCAGATCCATTAGTCTGTATGGAATATGAAAAAAGACTCATAAAGGGGCTCACAAGGACCCGAACACATGTCAATGCCTTATATAACTTCACATATAAAGGCTATTGCATGACGAAGGCGCAGAAGTGGTATTAGTTGAGCGGGAGCAAACACGGCGCGCGCATATCTTTACCGCATATCTTTATCGTTGTAAATCCTGCTCTTCACGCGCTCTGTGGCTAATGAAGCCGCATTCGCGCCCAGAAATATAGCACATTCGTTATGCAGCAGCCTATAGATACATAGATGACATATTGCGCGTCTCTAACGACGCGTCACAGTTCGAACGAAGTTTGCAAGATTAGTATGTACAATAAAACACATGGTTTAATTTCAAGGTCGATAGATATCCACAGCGGGGATCTAGTATACCAAGATACATATTATTTAATGCCTGTGCTATAGAATTACTTGGTATATATAGGAACTGCTTAGTTTACGTAAATCAAAGAATAATAGAACCAGGCATGACGTCTACGAATAATGGATGGGAATATCCCATTTTTATTAATAAACTATTCCACATATTCATCGATAGACCATTTATAATCGTGAATACGGACTCTGTACCACACATTTGCCTCTTTTATGTAGACTGCGCCATACATGGGATGCCGTTAGCGCGCTCTGAGGTCACTGGGGGATGACACTCATACGAATATGAGGTTGCCATCAGTCGCCGTGCCACTCGTTTTTGTGTTTGATTTCTGATGTCCACTTCATGTGAGTTCTTATTAGAGTCTATGACCTTTTATTCCGCTAAAATTCTGTATGCTATCTATCTTCCTGAATTATTGAAACTTCCTTGGGAACTACTGATGAGGGGCACTAAGGAAGCTGCACTACCGGTATAGTCCTTAGCCCCGAAACAGGGATAGTGTCAAAAACAGATGTCATAAAAATTATTGTGAAATTTTGTACCCTTTTGGCAATCATATTTTAAATTCTCATTGGTTTGATTATACTATCTACACTTGAAAAGTCTGTCACCATCTTTGGTTATCATTGTAATAATTCAACCCATGGAGCTGCCTTGCGTAGTTTATTGCACTACTTTCGTTGAGGATGTGTTGCATCCTAAGAATGTAATGCCAATGTCCAGTGCACTTGTAGTAAGCAAAGGATTGACCGCCTCTTTGCACAATTCGCGGTAGTGTGAATCTAGCTATTGTTAAAACAATGAAATTGACTCATTTTGAAGATAAAGAAAGCTATGGAAAAGTTGGTAAATGGTCTAAAAATTCAAATTAAGAGTATTGCGTTGGCCAACAGCAGTATAATCGGTGTGTCACAAAAATTCTGAGACATTTAAAGAAGAGAATAGATCCTTCGCTATTGTTAGATGTAGGAACCAAAACTTGAGGTACCTGAAGAACGGCTGTAACTTTATTGCGAACAAGAATGTATTTTCGTAAGCGGAAGCTTACAGAGAGCAAATAAGGTTCCTTCTGGGAGGCCTCGACGGCTATCGGTGAGATTATAGCGCAAGATTTCATTTGAAGATTGAAAAAGATCAACGATGACAATGATGAAGCACTTCTTAAAAAAGATTAAAGATTGCAGACAGATTCTGCGCGCTGTAGACCATGCGGGACTATTGAAGTGTGGCTTTCTCAGCAACCAATCCGTAGAAAAAAGAAAGGTGCTTGAAACCTAGTTTGCCTACCAGGTAGCCTTTTGAGAACAGAAAATCACGTGAAATCAGACAGATATTCATTCCCGCTTATTTGTGCATTCAGATATATTCATGATTAGGTTTCTGCATGAGTTCTGTCCGATTTCTTCTGCCTTATGTTTGAAGCAGCTGTTCTAAGAGAATTTCATCTCTAATGTGGCATTGTTAGTATCATTAGCATATCAAACTTCAATAAATTTCTTAGTGTAAGGAGATTTCAGGCCAAAAATCTCCATGTGACAGAGGTACGTACTCACCCTAGAAATATGTTCTTCCGAGGAAATCTCCACAGTGCTCCCTTTAGGTCAAGTTTTTCAGCTGGTTGCGGAATAAGGATGGAATAGGCTAGCATAAGCATAAGTTCAGTTTCATGAAGAAAACGTCTTGCTAGTAAAATTTATTGTCAAACAATAATTTTCTGTATAGATGTTTTACAAGCTATAACTTTCTGGGAATAGAAGTAATGAACGACTTCAAAGTTGGAGGTCTAGTGTAAAGCAAGGGCTAGCAGAGACCATCCACCAATTTCTTTTCGGCGCTCACGTCAAATGTAAAATTTTCATAATTCGTGAATAGGCAGGCACACATGCACTGAGACGAGGTCAAAAAGTGGCTTCTTTTTTGCTCGGTCAAAAAAAATCTCTCGGCAACGCAGACCCTATAGGCTCTTTTGTGTCGCAAAATAATCTAAAAATTTCTCTATCCATCCATTGTTAGACAAGATGCCTATCAATTCTCATAAGGGAGCATTGCCATGTCAAAAAAGACAGGTTTGAAGAAAAACGCTGTGAAGTTTTTGAGTTCTTTCTTCTTCCTTAGGGAGTCTCCAGACCGCGCTGGGACCGCGCCGGTTGTCGCTTTTGCAGCCAGTAGCTGCTTTCGCGCCGGTTGCCGCTATTGCAGCTGAAGCGCAATGTGTGGGATTTTGTCCTTGGAGCGTCGCGAGAGCCTATTGGCACTAAACACTAGGCTTTTCGATTCTCTTGCCACCACTCTTTTGTTTCCAAGGTTTCCTTGAGTAATTCATTGGTTCTGCGATGCTGGAGTAATCAACTCATTGTCAGATATTCAATCTACCTCCCGCTGTAGAGGTGTTTCTTTAGGCAAAACAGTGGTGATTAGCGTTTTGTCTTTCATACATTCCCAGCCTATTGTTTTGCGGTAGTCGATCGATTTCGTGAAAAACAAAGTTTCTTTTTTGTCTTTAGTTTTGAAGCTATGCTACTTCTATTGAGGAGTCATCGGGTTGCGGACTTTCCATGAACGTAAGTGTGAACTTGCTGGAACTTTATGCAGCATTGTTTTTCGTACTCGCTCGTTAACTTTATCATTAAAATCAGGGGAAGCCCGCAACCGCCTCCACACAAATCTGGGAGCTCATAAATCTTTGAGGAAAGCTGTTTTTTTTGTACAGCTTTCGTTTTGATGATATTGCTCTGCTGTGTGGTTGCGCAGGCAAGGTTCTTCGATGTTTTTTTCCGATTTGAGGTTGGTACTATGCTGAGTGGACGATATCGTCGCAAAACGCTGTTTTTTGCATTTTCTAATTTTAAAGCTACTCTACTATACTGCTTGAGGGTACACTTACATCCAAGTTTCGTTTAACTACTCAAGGCTAGCTCTAGCTGTTTTAGTATGCTGGAGTAAACGGTTTATACCTTGAATGGAGAAGGAGAAGGCACCAAATGACTCCGCTATGGAATAGATCGTTAGTTAGCGTAGTGAAGTACCAAAAACAAAAATAGTACATAGAATTTGAGTTCTGCAGCTAAATCGCTCCTACGGCATGATGGAATAGCTTCAAAAACAAAGAAAGTACATTCGCAATTCGCTCATCCAGCATAGTAAGGCAAAAAAGAGAACTTTGGAAACAAAAGAGTGAGACAAAGGAATCGAAAAGCCTAGCATCTAGTACCAATAGGCTCTCGCTACGCTCCAAGGACAAAATCTGACACAGTGCGCTTCAGCTGCAATAGCGGCAATCAGCGCGAAAGCAGCTACTGGCTGCAAAAGCGACAACCGGCGCGGTCCCGGCGCGGTCTGGAGGCTTCCTTAACAAGGATTTTTGCTGGTTCCAATATGTTTCTGATAGCCAAGTAATTGCTCAACACACAGAAACTAGGATCTTGGGAAAAAGTTGACTTTGAAGAGAGTTATGACATTTTGAACTCAAAAAATTTAAATCGGACAGAACTTATGCAGCAACCTAATATATTCCTCATCTTGCGCGATCTCTGAATATCTTCGTCATTCATTCCTGAGGATATCGCACAAATTGCATTTTTTTACGAATACCCAATTAAGTCCAAAAAGTGGAGCTCATGCTTCTGCAACAAAGGTACCGGTCAGTAGCTTCAAAGCGCTTGAAGCGCCCAAAAACGCCAAAAAGCGGTCAAAAGCTCCGTCAAGCGCTCAAAAGCCATCAAAGTGCCCAAAGGTGCTCGAGTGTCTCTAAACAGCTTTCTCACATCACACGTTTTTAGCTTAAAAGCACCACGACGGTTGATGAGCAGGCGCAATGTGTATGGAGAGAAATGGAAAATGTGAAGAGAGGTCAAAGAAATCTGGGCACTTTTGGGAGCTCTTGGACGAAGTCTGCAATGCCGAACACTTTACCAAGAGATAAATTTCTACAAAAAAGTTATCAACAATAACATCGAAATAACCGGTACAGGGCAAGCCTACAACCTTCACCAACAGAAATGGTGAAGGCGCCTCAAAAGTGCAGATATCAAGATTTCAAGCAACGTCACAAGATACAGAGAAAAACGATGACATTTGTGTGAATTTTCTGATATCCACATTTGGAGATGACAGAAAAACACTTTGGTGAGCGTGAGATGAGAGTGAAGAGCAAACTAGATAAAGAAACAAACTCCGAAGCAGACTAACAATAAGCCGAAGCAAGGGCTATGAATATTCGCAATTTCGCATCCATCCTGGATAGTATAGGCGATTCAACGCACGCAGAGGCAATGCCCATTGCGGACTATGGCGTCTTCCTTACCGACACTTTTTCATTCGTCTTGTCGTCTGCTCTTTCAAGCACAAATTGTCGGACGCAACGGCATCCATTCGTACGTTCGATGGATCGCCTAAGGAGATTCTAGAGCTTCGAAATTATCAAAGAACCATGATCAAGCAAAAGCGGTCTTTGAACACAGCAATCAAGAGTGATAGTTGTTGACGCAAAGTCAATTATCTATTCGTGTTCAAAGACCACTTTATAAAAGCAAAAGAGCAAATATAGAAGCAAGATGATAGACATACATTAGATGAAACACGCAGATGAAGAAGAGCACATCCATCCGAATGATCGTCGTTTGTGGCAGCAGACCTTCCTCTTGATAGATAGCTCTGCGTGATCTGTTAGGTCGTCCGGAAATTAATGTCCGTTTTAGTTTTCAAACGCAATAATTCATACACTTTTTATTCCTGGATAGCTTTAAAGTACCATTCGATAGAACAAAGCAATCTCTACAAGATGGCGATCTTGTTTTAGCAACAGCTCTGATCCACCTTGAGTTTCGAGCCAAAAACTAAAAAGATTCAAATGCCCGAAAAATCGAGAAAAATCGTAACTTAGTTCATAGCAACCCTACAATTCTAACTTGCTCACGTAAACATCATCCATATAAGACATCTATGTACTGCCGTATTTTTTCTTCTGTTAGAAATGAAGAAAATGGAAATTTCCATGCTTATGTCAAAGTGATGCTGTGCCGTCCCAACATAAGTAGATGTGTATTACAAATTTTGTAGAAGTACAAACGTGAACTTTCAGCCCTCTACAAGCTTTAGTTCTCGAGAAATATCGAATATAGCTTTTCTTAGTCAGGTGGTCCAAGCTAAAATTCAAATTTCTCGAGAACTAAAGCTTGTAAAGAGCTGAAAGTCTAAGTTTGTACTTGTACAAATTTGTAGTATGCGTCTACTTATGTGGGGACGGCACAGCATCACTTTGGCAAAAGCATGAAAATTTCCATTTTCTTCATTTCTAACAGAAGAAGAAATACGGCAACGGCGTACATAAATGTCTTATATAGATAGTGTTTACGTGAGCAAGTTAGAATTTTTGTCGGGTTGCTATAAACTGAGTTACGATTTTTCTCGATTTTCGGGCAGTTGAATAGTTTTAGTTTTTGGCTCGAAACTCAAGGTGGATCAGAGCTGTTGCTGAAACAAATCGCCATCTTGTAGAGCTTGTTTTGCTCTATCGAATGCAACTTTGATAGTTATTTAGGAATGAGAAGTGTTGAATTATTGCGGTTGAAATTCAAAACGGACATTGATTTCCGGACAACCTAATATTTCTGGCATCGATCTGAATTAACCAAGTGATTTAACACGTTGACGACAGCGTGCATTTTTAGCTGTCTGCCTTGTGGGACAGTGCCATTTACAGTAAGTTGAGTATTTCTAGCTGAAATCAAGCAGGCGTCATCTGCAGTATCCCTACAGTAATTCTGAGAAGCAGCTAAGAAACGCGGAAGTGATTCCTAGGAATAAAGCATAACAGATCTTCTAAAACCACAGTCATTGCATGACCCACCATGTGGGTCACATTGTCGTCAATGTGTTAATGAACACAACACGCAATATGAAGAAATAGAAAAAAAGAAGAAGAAAAAGCATGAAGAGATAGGGGAATGAAAAAATATCAAAGCAACTTCGGTTATAGGGCTGCATGACGCATTCTAGCGCATATCGACTGAGCTACTTTGGGCTCCAGCAAAGAGGAAGAAGGAGTTTCAAAACCAAAATCTTACTATGTAGAAAACTTTAGGTGTAGAACAGAGTTATGTGAGAGTTGAAAAACTCATGTGAATTGGAATTTTTGCCTACTCAGGTGGGCATTAGGTGTGCAGTAGCCCACCTAATTTGGGAGAAAGTTAAGCATAGTAGTAATTTGATAATTCAATTAATGATTTATATTCAAATTTTCAATTGATCATATATATAAAGCTGAATGTCTGTTTGTATGTATGTACGTCTGTCTGTATGTCTGTATGTACGTATGTTCCGAATAGAAATTTTTATTTCTGAACCGATCCGGACCAAACTTGGCATACATACACCTCGGCGCCGGGCGGGTGTCATAAGCTACTTTTCGTCATCGATTGATATCGATTTTATAGATTTTTATCGATTTTTTTGCTGAGTTCACCTACGGGGCTGGGAGTTTGCACAGGGGGGTAATCGAGCATGCTGATTACGAATACAATATTAGTTTTTGGAAGTATCCATCATTTTATCGATTTTATCTTTTTTTCTAAAGTTTGACTTACGGGGCTGGGAGTTTGCCCAGTGGGGTAACCGAGCATGCTGATTACGATTACAATATCTTATATATAAAGCTGAATGTCTGTTTGTCTGTCTGTATGTCTGTATGTCTGTACGTATTTTCCGAATAGAAAATTCCATTTCTGAACCGATCTGGACCAACTTGGCACACATACACTTCGGGCCCCGGCGGGTGTCATAGGCTACTTTTCGTCATCGATCGATACCGATTTTATCGATTTTTTGCAAATTTGAGCTACGGAGCTCGGATTTGGCACAGGGGAGTAATCGAGTATGCTGATTACGAGTTCGGTATTAGTTTGGCGCTATTCGGCTATCCGGGCCCCAAAATTTTTTTTGTGGTAGAGCTTGCTCAAACTTCGTGTATAAGGGTTATCTTAAGGGCCGGGCTACTTCAAGCGATTTCAATCGCGACGCGATTTGGCAATATTCCAGGCGTCCATAACTCATTGTAAGCACATTATAAATGTACAGTAGATAGGGCATTTCATCAGTTTACGTAAGTTATACACACTATGCATGTGCAGTTTGCTAATGTTGGATTCGAAGACTTCTAGCGAATTGCCAATCGCGTCGCGACTGAAATCGCGTGAAGTATGCCTGGCCCTTTACATGCTAATTACCAATATTACACTTTCTCCGCAGAACGTCTTCCCGTGTGGTTACGATAGGTGTACGGTAGAAGTCAAAATCATGAATTCGGCTGGAGTTCGGTCCATATGGCTTAATGACATACTAATTACGAATATCATCTCTCTTTGCATATTGGGACCTTTTCATAGAGGTGTGGTGGTCATATGGCATGGGGTCGAAAACATAGATTTGCTTTAAACTTCGTCTAGGGTGGTCATTTAGCGCGCTGAACATGACTATCATGCTGATTTCGCAGGATAGTGTATTTCCTTGGGTTACGGTGGGTGTAGATGGGTCGAAGTTCCAGATTTGCTCAAAACCTTACCTGTAACGGTTCACAAGTATATCGCTTGTGAATATGATGCTTGCTCGCTGTCATAACGCAATAGTGAAGTTATGGTGAGTTGCAGGGTTTGAATGGACATTTTTTCGCTTTCGGGCCAATTTAGATCCCAGATATTCACAAGATGGTGAAACGGTCGTTTTGCATAGCGGTCTCCAGCGCCATCCTGATAACCTGTCCCAACGCGTAACGTACGCGGCAAATCTCCCTCCCCCTGTTCTTGCTTAGGCAAAAGCCGCCGAAAGGTGTATCGCGCGCGGCAGTGGTCCTATAAGGAAACTGATGACCAGTGGCGTACCGAGGGGTCGCGAAATTTTTGGAAGTTACTTATGTGGGTTATAAAAATGTGCAAGTGACGTGTTTGTACTTATAAATAATTAAAATTATTTTTAAAATTTATCAAAAAATCAAATTAGCCCTATAAAAAAATTTTGGAGCGTGGTCACGCCACGCCCCCTTTTTCTGAAATCTTGGGTATGGGCCCGCGAAAATTATGAGAAGCATACCAAAAATTTTTCGGAGTGCGTGGCTAACGCCACGCACCTTCATTAGTAAACAATTTTTGTCGCCCCCCCCCCCCACCCGAGCCGAAATCCTGGGTATGCCACTGCTGATAACCTGTCCCATGCGTAACGCACGCGGCAAATCTCCCTCCCCCTGTTCTTGCTTAGGCAAAAGCCGCCGAAGGGTGTATCGCGCGCGGCAGTGGTCCTATAAAATGCGTAACGCACGCAGCAAATCTCCCTCCCCCTGTTTTTGCTTAGGCAAAAGCCGCCGAAGGGGGGCGGAGTGGCCGAGAGGTTAGTGCCCTTGACTACGGCGAGGAAGGTCACAGGTTCGGTTCCGCGATGGGCCCAATCTCTTTGGCAAAACTCTCGCCCCACGAATCCAGCGTCAGGCTGCTAATCCAAAGGGAAAGCAAGCGACAAGCCGGCTGAAGAAGACATTGGTCGCATCAAAATGCTCTTTTATGTCTCATCAAGTATTCGGAACAAAAGCTAGGGCGTTCCCCGGAGGCGACGCGCATTCGAGCCCGACGGATGCGAACAGTATGCTAGGGTTACCGTTTCAGCAGGGTGAGCGGGGACGGTTGAAGAAGCTAGCTCACCATAGGCGAGTATCCAAGTTCTCAGCGTTACGTTTAGCCACCGTCAATGTAGGATCACTCACTTCACGGCATCGCGAGTTGGCTGATCTTCTCAGAAGACGTAGGGTTGACATCGCCTGTATTCAGGAGACAAAATGGAAAGGAGAGAAGTCACGAGACATAGGTGACGGGTACAAGCTTCTGTACAAAGGAACGTGCAACAACAGGAACGGCGTCGGTATAGTGGTCTCAGAAGCGTTAAGAAGTAGAATCACGGACGTAGATCGAATAAGTGATCGACTAATGTGCATCAGAATGGACATGGGGAAAAGAATTCTACGAGTCGTAACCGCATATGCGCCACAAGTTGGGTGCACGGAGATAGAGAAGGATGAATTCTGGAAGCAGCTCGATGACTGTATCGACTCGATACCACGCGACGAGATGCTACTAATAGGAGCAGACTTCAACGGGCATGTAGGTGTACAACGAAGTGGTACAAGCAAGTGTCATGGTAATCACGGATACGGAACACGTAACAGCGAAGGAGAACGTATTCTGGAGTTCACCACGGCGCATGACTTGGCACTGGCAAACACATACTTCGTAAAGAAGGATAGTCATCTCATCACGTACGCCAGCGGGAATCGGAAGACACAGATAGACTTCTGGACAGTACGACAAAGTGAGCTTAAGTATGTGAAGAACACCAAGGTCATACCCGGAGAAGACTGCATACCACAACATCGACCACTAATTCTGGATCTGAATATTCCAGCCGACAAGCAAAGAAGAACAACAACAGGGCAAGTAGCACGGATCAAATGGTGGAAGCTCAAAGACAAGGACCACATCAGAGCAGCCATGGAATCTGCCCTACCAGAGTTGGAAGAAGAATCAGAAGACTCCTGGAAGAAGTTGAAGAAGAACGTCCATCAGATAGCAAGCAGTCTACTAGGACGTACGAAGCCAGGAAGGGCAAAAATTGACAAAGAAACCTGGTGGTGGAACGAAGAAGTGCAATCCATGATCAAGAAGAAGAAGACAGCGTACAGAATGTGGCAGAAGCTGAAATCAGAAGAGGCACGGCAGAGATACTCAGACGCGAAGCGGGCAGCCAAGAAGAGTGTCAAAGAGGCAAAAGAAGCGTATATGGAGGTACTCTACAAGAAGCTGCACACTGAAGGCGAACGAGACATCTACCGACTCGCGAAAACAAGATCAATCGCCACAAGAGATGTAGAGCACTTCTACAGTATCAAGGACGCACACGGGAAAATGCTCAGGAAGCCACAAGAGATAAGAGAAAGATGGAGAGCACACTTCGCCGAGACAGCGTCTACAAGCCACGAGTACACAGTGACGTCTACAGCTGAGCCTGTGCATGGACCAGTTCCAACTATCACCGAAAGCGAAGTTCGCGCCGCAATAATGAAGACGAAGAACGGCAAGGCGACAGGCCCCGATGACATCCCCAACGAATTCTGGAGAGCATGTGGTCAAGCTGGAGTTACATGGCTAACACGACTGCTCAATCGGGTGATAGAAGCCAAGAAAATTCCGAACGACTGGTGCAGAAGCGTGACGGTACCAATATGGAAGAACAAAGGTGACGTAGCTGACTGCTCGACGTACCGCCCCATCCGACTTATGTGCCACACCTTGAAGATCTTCGAAAGAATTCTAGAAGCACGACTGCGAAACATCGTGGAGCTAGTCCCTAACCAGTGTGGATTCGTCAAAGGCCGCAGTACAACAGATGCCATCCACGCTGTCAGAATAATGATGGAAAGAAGCAGGGAAAAGCAATGCGAGCTGCACGCGGCGTTCCTGGACTTGGAGAAGGCGTTCGATAAAGTGCCGCATGACATCATATGGTGGTCACTACGAAAGCACATGGTGCCGGAAGAATATGTGCGATGGATCAAGATGATATACAAAGATGCCAGAAGCCACGTACAAACAGCAGCAGGGCCATCAGAAGAGTTCCAGATCAACGCCGGAGTTCATCAAGGCTCCGTACTGTCACCCCTCCTCTTCATCACGGTAGTGGATGCTATAGTTAGAGACTTCATACGGCAACCCCCGTGGGCTCTGATGTACGCAGATGATGTGATGCTGATGGCAAGAAGCAGGAACGTACTGGAGGCCGAGGTGCAGAAGTGGAAAAATGAACTTGAGCTGCACGGCTTGAAGATCCACCAGCAAGACCGAGTACATGGAGGTGGGACCTCAAACGCCTGGAACTATAGAAATCGAAGGCGCCCCAATTAAGAAGACCACGACATTCAAGTATCTAGGAAGTCGCATCGCCGCAGATGGTACGCTTCAGGACGAAATAACCAGCAGAATAAATGCAGCTTGGTCGAAATGGAGAAGTGTCACAGGAGTCCTGTGCGATAAGAAGATGCCACTCAAGCTAAAATCCCAGCTGTATCGCACTACAGTCCGCCCGACTGCTCTGTATGGCAGCGAATGTTGGCCGTGCACGCGAGAAGACGAACGAAGGATTGGTGTGATGGAGACACGCATGCTAAGATGGACAGCGGGAGTCACGATGCTGGACCACGTCACTAACGGCACCATACGAGCTACGATGAAGGTCGCCCCTATCGTCAAGAAGATACAAGAGAAGAGATTGCGATGGTATGGACACGTTAGAAGACGAGCGGAAGATCATGTCGCTAGGTTGGTGATGTCAGTCGAAGTACCTGGAAAGAGGCCAAGAGGGAGGCCGAAATTGAGATGGATAGACAAAGTGAAAGCGGACTTGAGAGAACTTGAGATAGAAGAAGATCAAGCTGAAGATCGAGAAGTCTGGAAGAGACTAACCAGAGCAGCAGACCCCCTCTGAGGGAAGAATGCAAGGATAAAAAAAAAAGCCGCCGAAGGGTGTCTCGCGCGTGGCAGTGGTCCTATAAGGGAAAGCATTACGGTCGTGGAAAACTTTTATACCAATGCCTTTATTGTAGGAATTGAGCACGATATTCTTCAACAGCACTTTAGGTAATTTTCTGCCAAGGTTTCAGGCAGGTTCATGATTTTTACCTGCTGCCATGTACCTACCGTAACTCTGCGAAAAGATCTTAAAACGCAACGACCTTCTGACAACACAGAGTGTTTTAGACGTGGTCAGAAGGTCGAATCTCTCTAGACCGAGTTTCAGCGAGAACTGAGATTTCGCCCCTCTGCAGTTACCTACCATAACTCAGTGAAATCGCCTCAAAATGCCGAAGGAGTATGATGTTCGTAATCAGCATGTCAATTAGCCCCCCCAAAATTTCAGCGAAATCCATGATTTTAGCTTCTTATGTGTACCCAACGTAAACCCATAAAATGGCGCTATATCGCGCGAAATGACTACGATATTCGTCAACAGCGGCTTTAATAATCCCCATGTACCGACTTTGAGCAAGATCCATCACAAATACATTTTGGGGCCGGATAGCCGAATAGCGCCATCAGTTTTCAGAATTATCCTTATTACCGGTTTTATTGTTTTTTTTTGCAAAGTTTGAGCTACGGGGCTGAGGGTTGTTGAGGGAGGTAGGTGGGCATGCTAATTACTAACACAGCGGGAGTAGAGAATCGCATGTAGAAGTGGGCACAATGAAAGGTTCTACAGGGATAGGGATAAAACCTTAATCATAGCATTGACAGGGCCGGGCGGAGCCGGGTAAGCAAACTAGTTCTGTATGTATTTATGTCTGTATGTACGTATGTTCCGAATAGAAATTTTTGTTTCTAAACCGATCCGGACCAAACTTGGCACACATACACTTCTGGAGCTGTGCGGGTGTCATAAGCTACTTTTCGTCATCGATCGATATCAATTTTATCGATTTTTTTGCAGAGTTCACCTACGGGGCTGGGAGTTGGCACAGGGGGGTAAGCGAGCATGGCAATTCCGAATAAAATATTAGTTTTTAGAATTATCGATTACTTTTATCGGTTTTACCGATTTTTTTGTAAAGTTTGACCGGGGCTGGGAGTTGGCACAGGGGGTAATCGAGCATGCTGATTACGAATACATTATTAGTTCCTGAAATTACCGATTACTTTTATCGAGTTCATCGTTTTTTGCAAAGCTCGAGCTACGGGGCTGGGGTTGGCACAGAGGGAGGGTTAAGTGAGCATGCTGATTGCTAGCACAGGCGGGAATAGGGAATTGGCATGTAGAAGTGAGCACAAGGAAAGGTTGTACAGGGATAGAGATCTTTATCATAGTCTTTTGACAGGGCCGAGGGGAGCCGGGTAAGCCAGCTAGTAGTTAATATTTCGAAGTTACCAACGAAATAACGCAATGCCATTGCTGTTTGTCAAACTAGCTTGCTTACCCGGCTCCGCTCGGCCCTGTCAAAACACTGTAATAAAGGTCCCATCCCTATTCCTGCACAGCCAATCCCTGTGCCCACTTCTACACCTCATTTCCCGTTTCCTCTGTTGTTATCGAAATCAGCATTCCCACTTACCCCCTGTGCCAACTCCCAGCCCTTCAGCTCAAATTTTGAGAAAATCGATAAAATCGATAAAAGTATTAGATAATACCAAAAACTAATATTGTATTCGGAATTGCCATGCTCACTCACCTCCTTTGCCAAATCCCAGCCTCGTAGGTGAGCTCTGCAAATAATTCAATAAAAATCGATAAAAGTGATGGACGACTTTAAAAACTAATGTTGTATTCGTAATCAGCGTGCTCGATTACCCCCTGTGCCAACTCCCAGCCCGTAGCTCGAACTAAGAAATCGATAAAATCGATAGAAGTAATGGACGATTTTAAAAACTAATATTGTCCTATGCATGCTCCCCGCCCCGAATTGTATATGTGCCAAGTTTGATCCAAATCGGTTCAAAAAATTTCTATTCCGCACATACGTACAGACAGACATACAGGCAAACACACATTCAGCTTTACGTACAAGATTAAATCACGCAAATAATCTAAAATTTTCGTGAATTTGGCTTGAACTTGATGAAAACATTCCAAATAATCACTGAGTGCTTTGTGCACAAGTTTTTTTTTGAAAACATCTTTCAAATCATAAACTTGCCGGGAATCCAATCAGGTACTCGTGAATCTATAAAAGTTATGTTGAGGCAACATAACTCAGTGCGACAGAAACGCGATAGCTCCAAGCGGTTTTAAAAATTATAACGAACGTTCTAATCCGCTAGATTCTCGGCAGTTCAGTGAGCTTTCAGTTTCTTTTGCAAACTAATTCAAAAAAGTTATAGCATTCCAACGGTTTTTCAGTAAGTAAGGAAGTACAAAGCGACGGAGAATTTGTCGCTATCCGTTTTTTCACACGAGTCAAGAGCGCAGTTGTATGTGAGACGTTATGTCCGTGTTGAGTGTGCCAGCCCATGGGCGGCTGGCTGAGATACGAAAAAGTGAGTAAGACCAGCGCTCGATTGCAAAGCGGGTCATTCAACTTGGATTAGTACCTTGCCGAAAAGCTGAAAAATCTTAGCATTATAGACTTTAACTTGCGCGTTATATTTTTTCCACTATTTCACCGGAATTCTAAAGAAATATCTCTACAATACTGAGGACAGAAGAAAATCAACGAGGCGGCTTGCAAAGCTGTCCAAGATATTGCATTCATCATCGTGAGATAATTGGTAGCAATTTGCAGAGCTTGATATAATACAATAATACTACTGCATTATCAAGCGCTTGCGGTGGGTCATGCATTTACTGTGGTTTTAGAAGTTCTGTTATGCTCTATTCCTAGAAATTACTACCGCATTTCCTAGCTACTTCTCAGAATCAATGTAGGAATACTGCAAATGACTGCCTGTTTGATTTTAGCTGAAAATAATCAACTTAGGGCCGCATGCACTAACCTCCCTGCGGGGAGGGGATCGCAGCTTAAAAGAAAGCTTTATATTTCGAAACTCCAGATACCTGGATTTCACGTTGTGTACCTATCCGTAAGTATTTCGACTACCCTTCACTATGAACATGTTGAACAGGAGCGAGAAGCTGTACGAACCGCATTTTTCAGCTTTTGTATGATCCCTAATGATCCCCGGCGCTTTTCTTTAAAGTTATTTTTCTTTCTCCGAAGTTAACGAAAACCTTCCAAAGTTGTACTGAACATCTAACACAACAGTGCTAAGCATGTTGCTGATAAGAACAAATGATGTTTTGAAGTCATGAAATTTTCGATGATCCACAGGTCGAAATTTGAGGTTTACCGAAAAATTCGATTTTTCAAAAACCCATTTGTTCCCATTAGCAACATGCTTAGCACTGTTGTGTTAGATGTTCAGTACAACTTTGGAAGGTTTTCGTCAACTTCGGAGAAAGAAAAATGACTTTAAATAAAAGCGCCGGGGATCATCAGGGATCATACAAAAGCTGGAAAATGCGGTTCGTACAGCTTCTCGCTCCTCTTCAACATGTTCATAGTGAAGGGTAGTAGGAATACTTACGGATAGGTACACAACGTGAAATCCAGGTATCTGGAGTTTCGAAATATAAAGTTTTCTTTTAAGCTGCGATCCCCTCCCCGCGGGGAGGATAGTGCATGCGGCCCTTAGTTGTAGAAAAAATTGTTCCATAGGGCAGACAGCTAAAAATGCACGCTGTCGTCAACGTGGTCAACGTGTTAAGCGAGCATTGTTGTTGTCTTCAAATGTTCTGCTTAAAACAGTAAAGTACCTGGATATGGATTATTGCTCAGAATAGTGCAAATTCTGGTGTTGAACGTCCATGGCTTTTTCGCAAAAGAGCTTAGCAAATGTTGAAGTTAGATTTTAATTCAGCAAGATGCAAAAACGATAAACGTTTCATTACAAGTGCCATCTTCAAAAAGTAAGTTTTCCAAAGTGCGTTTCTTAAGGCTGACGACGATACCTATATAATTGTAGAGAATCTCAAACGCTATCTGTCCACCCTCAATCCCAATAAACCGTATTACCTTGGACATCCCAGGAAGCGCATCCTGGTGACCACATCCATGCAAAAAATTTTCATTGTTGTTCATGCTCTTAGAAACACGGCTATAACTTTGGAGGTGCCTATATACTTTCAAAAGCGGCTCTCAAATTGTACCACGAATTAGCGTACCAGAACAAAACAAAATGTCCTGATGGGATAAACGAGGACGTGGGCATAGGCAGGTACGGTCAATACTTTGATAACTCAATGCTAGAATAGCCCAGGTGCTTAACCAGCATGGATATCTACCCTCACGATACAAGAAATAGCAAAGGACAGCATAGATTCAACCATTTCACACCAAGCGATATTTTTCATTCGACGGGTACCTCTCGTGACCGGATAAATATCGGAGAGAAGAAGGTAAACTGCAATTTGCTCTTCAAATTCTAAACTTAAAACTGAAAGTGGAATTCCACGTTTACTATTTCTAAATTGGCGTAGTGTCAATTACGGTATATGATGTTAAGCTTTCCATGATTGATAGTTCCTTTCTTTATTGTCAGTAGCAGTCATCTATCAGGAGGGTCTACGTTTCGCCGGATTCGCCTTTGTTAAGATCTGGAAGTGAGTCAACGTGTGCAGTAATTCACTCAAGGGTAGACCTACCTTCATCAATACTGTATAGTGTACGCCCACCACTCTGACAACGTGTCAGACCTACTAGTGGTCTTACACGTTGTCAGAGTGGTGGGCTAACACCATACAGTATTGTTGAAGGTATGTCTACCCTTGGAGTGAATTACTGCACACGTTGACTCGCTTCCTAGTCTTGACAAAGGCGATCTCCGCCGAAACCTAGACCGTACAGTTGTTGTTGTTACTGACAATAAAGGAAGGAACTATCAATCTTGGAAAGTTTAAAATCATATACCGTAATTGGAAGTGGAATGTATCTTTGTCCTCATCTTACAAATGCCAATGATCATTAGTACCCCTTCTTTAGCCCGACGCCGTACTCATCCACTTCATCCGCACAGCAGAGTCGAAATCAAATCGATGCTAACTTGTCTGTTGGATGAAGTGTATGAATTAGAGATAAGTAAGGCGTATTCTTTACCTACGAAACCATTAATTAGTGCTCACCTTCATATACCACTCGAACTCTTTAGAAATATATTCGTAGATGTAGTAAAACGCATAATGGCTTTTGTAGAAAAGATTAGCATAAGTGCCAGGAATGCCAGCAAACACAGTAACATAGGGAATGTCTTCGAAAGGAAAATTATTGCTAGTAAAGAATACTCCGTGATCACATCGATGTAGCCATGTTTCGTTGACGGCGAGCGCCTACTAATCTTCAAGTCAAAAGCATTATTGCCAGCTGTGTATAGGTCATTTATAAAATTTCGACGACGGATGTGACTGCGGTCTTTGCGCCTCAGGAGCATAAAACACTTACAAAAAAGGTATCGCCTCAATGCTCAGCTCAGTCACTTTTATTGCCTAGATACTATCAACGTAAGCAGAAAAATCATTAGATTAAAGATGAAAACCAAAGAATGCGGTTGCTGGAAATGGCTTGCGCGTCGCGCGCAGTCGCGCCATCGTCACGATTCTTCCAATGTTCTATAACTGCTTTTACTAAACAGATGGATGAATTTTTTTGACGCTCCGAATCTGAGAAAAGCTCAGTGTTTACCCGCGTTGCGTGATAGATTTTAGAGGTTTGAACCCAGCAAAATACTTGGCCGGATCGAGGTTTTTGAAGAGCAGCTGATGAGCTGTGCACATGTTCAACTAAGAAAATATCATTCTTTCTGAAATAGACAACATATAGTGCAAAAATCACATCTCAATTCAACAGGAAGCTGCTTTTGTTACTTCTACCTGTCATAATGACTTTTCGTCCTGCTGTATTTCTTGGTCTTCGCATTTAAAAGAAAGCCAAAAATAGTTAGTAATATCAATAAGTGATAAGCTTGAAGCTTATGCAAAGTTGGAAGAAACAAATGTTGCATTTCACTAAACCCAACAATGTATATCATATAATAACCTCAACAAGCGCAGTAGTCATCAACGTGTAATTATACAGCAGAAATGCGTAATCAGAAACACGTTGTGATTTGGTCTACAGGTGAAGACGCAGATAAACAACGTTGAAATCTCAAACGTCTCACTACTCGGACACGTCTATTTTGTATAGAGTATTCACAGTTGCGTACCCAGGATTTCGGCTCGGGGGGGGGGAGGGCGCGACAAAAAAAATTTTCTGATGAAGGTGCGTGGCGATAGCCACGCACCGAGAAAATTTTTTTGGTATGCTTCTGTAAATTTTCGAGGGCCCATAACCCTAAAATTTTAGAAAAAGGGGGCGTAGCGTCAGCCAAGCCCCCGAAAAAAATTTTTTTGTAAGGCTAAATTGAATTTTTAAAAAATTTCAAAAATTATTTTAATTATTTACAAGTGTAGATAATTCATTTGCACAATTTTATAACCCACTAGCTGGCTTACCCGGCTCCGCCGTATGTTCCGAGTAGAAAATTCCATTTCTTAACCGATCCGGACCAAACTTGGCACACATACACTTCGGGCCCCGGCGGGTGTCATAGGCTACTTGCTGCGGGCTTCTGGGGCGACGAGTTATGAAGGTTTTTGTGAGTAAAAATTTCAGTGTTTCAGTTTCCCCCTTTTTCCAGATTTTAGGGGTCGGGGACCCGAAAAAATTTTGGGAAGCACCCCCAAAATTTTTTAGAAAAAAAGAGAAATTAGAAAAATAGAAAAAATTAGAAAAAAATTTTTGTCGCGCCCCCCCCCCCCCCCGAGCCGAAAACCTGGGTACGCCACTGCTTCCATGATGTAGTATACCCAGAAGGGAGATTACAAGGAGCAACGTAAGAAGAGAATAAAGAGCAATCTTAAGAGATCTAGGGGAGAAATGGTTTAGAGTTGCAGATGAACAAGAGTTCCCCTCTGATTTTCGTGGTTTAGAACCTATTCGAAAAGAAGTTGTGGATGTTACTGCTATCGCATGAAGAAATCTTACAATCTGGGCACAAACGAAAGAACAAAAGTAGAAAGATGCCGCAATCTACGTTCAGCGCAAAAGGTCGTCAAGGGAAATGCGCATCTGCAGACAAAAACTTTCAACTTTAGGCAGCGCACAACCGCCAAAACGAAGGACTATCCAAAAGCAATATGTGGACATCGTGTCTGTGAGCCATTTTAGTCCCTGGGATAAATACGCATTTTCGTACCGTCCGTATGTCCTTCAACAGAATTATGCTGCAGTCCAGAGAGCAATGTCCGTCCAGGAGTGGTATGCGCCGATGCGACTTCATTTCGGCTCGAAAACACCCACTTGCCGTGTATCTTACACATACCCTCGATACATAGAGCCACTTACTCTGGTAACCTTCACTTTGAGGACTATGGGGGGACACAACCTTCACCTGGAAAAAAAAGAACTCATCCGGGGCGAAGCCCCGGATGTTATTATCCTGACTATATAGGAACGAATGTTAATGAAGCAAATATAGGAATGAAGCAAATATAGGGAATAATATCCTTAGCTTATCTCAGCGAAACCGAGAATTTGCGTTTTCATAATTTTTTTTACCTTAAAAAGAAGGTTTCTGTAGAATTTTCGCCAGAATCCAAGACAAACTTTCTCAGTTATCCTCTCATTTGAACAAAATCGAGTTTCAGAAGTTCAGAAAAACTATTAGAGTTGAATAAAAACGAGAAACTGCTCTTAATTCTTGCGCAGAGAGTCGCGCACGAAAACGCTGGTCTATCTCGTTAATGAGTGATTTTCAAAGCTTGGGACGTTGTAAGTTCTCCTCGTCGTGTCATGACGATCAGAATGATATATAATGTTGCAGGGTTTCATTGAGACCCCGCGGAGATCTACTACCAGAGCCAAACGCCCCGTCGGCTCTGGTCTGTCTCCGCTGCTCGTCTGCGTCTCCGCGCACTGCGCGCTACCTCGCTACCCCAAACGCGGGGCGCGGGGCATTTCGCTCTGGTACCCTTTTCTTCGCTGTTTCGAACCCAATTTTAGCAAGCCATATATCATTTTGAAGCTCTTGATCTCTATTTCCACGATGACAACGTCCAGAACCAGGGCCCGGCAGGAGGTGGCATTTCAGAATTTTGAAAATGATATCCCCTTTGAAGCCAAAATTTCTTACGACTTCCCCTTTGACCCTATTTTTGACCCCCGTAAGTCCCTGACAAACAGATATACACAAATAATAAGATGGGCGGCCTCAGCGCTTACTATTGTAGTACTACCTGGCTTTCCTGGTCCAGCCCGGGTCATCAAGGTTTCAGCTCAATGGGTTCATCCGCAAAGGAATCTATAAAAAAACATAGGGTCAAGATTTGCACAAACTTTGACGTTTATATATCTAAGATACTACTCATTTATTAGTCAGTTGCGAAACTTTACAATTTACAATAACCGATTGCGATTGGAGCGCGCTTTCCGAGGCCGTTCATAATGCTGTGCACCCTATTTGGGGCTGTATCGAAGCGGTGCCTTGGTGGTTTTGGAAGCGGATTTGAACATATAGTAATACTCTCGACCTAGTACACATTTATGTAAAGCAATCCGGGAAATTATGTGAAGGGAAGCAGGGAGCCACCCCAGGTGGCTTCCAGGTGGCGCGGGAGCCACTAATTTTGAAAAACACTTACCATTTTTTAAATTCACGTAATTTTCTCATAATTCTTCATACTTTTTTTGTGCTCAGGGTCCTCCAACTACACAGCAAATTTGGTGCCATATCGTTACTTGTGCACTGAAAACGAGCCTATTTTGTTATTTTCCTCTTACAAGAATTCCGATTTGAATTCCCGCCATACCCTCAATATATAGAGCCACGTACTCTGGTAACCTTCACTTTGAGGGCTATGAGGGGACACAACCTTCACCTGGAAAAAACAGAAATCATCCGGGGCTTCGCCCCGGATGTTATCATCCCGACTATTTCGGAACGAATGCTAATGAAGCGAATATAGGGAATAATATCGTTGCTTTAACTCAGCGAAACCGAGAATTTGCGTTTTATAGCCTTTTTTACGTTGAAAGGAAGGTTTCTGTGGAATTTTCGCCAGAATTCAAGACGAAATTTCTCTATCAACCTCTCATTTGAACAAAATCGAGTTTCAGAAGTTCAGAAAAACTATTAGAGTTGAATAAAAACGAGAAACTGCTCTTAATTCTTGCGCAGAGAGTCGCGCACGAAAACGCTGGTCTATCTCGTTAATGAGTGATTTTCAAAGCTTGGGACGTTGTAAGTTCTCCTCGTCGTGTCATGACGATCAGAATGATATATAATGTTGCAGGGTTTCATTGAGACCCCGCGGAGATCTACTACCAGAGCCAAACGCCCCGTCGGCTCTGGTCTGTCTCCGCTGCTCGTCTGCGTCTCCGCGCACTGCGCGCTACCTCGCTACCCCAAACGCGGGGCGCGGGGCATTTCGCTCTGGTACCCTTTTCTTCGCTGTTTCGAACCCAATTTTAGCAAGCCATATATCATTTTGAAGCTCTTGATCTCTATTTCCACGATGACAACGTCCAGAACCAGGGCCCGGCAGGAGGTGGCATTTCAGAATTTTGAAAATGATATCCCCTTTGAAGCCAAAATTTCTTACGACTTCCCCTTTGACCCTATTTTTGACCCCCGTAAGTCCCTGACAAACAGATATACACAAATAATAAGATGGGCGGCCTCAGCGCTTACTATTGTAGTACTACCTGGCTTTCCTGGTCCAGCCCGGGTCATCAAGGTTTCAGCTCAATGGGTTCATCCGCAAAGGAATCTATAAAAAAACATAGGGTCAAGATTTGCACAAACTTTGACGTTTATATATCTAACATACTACTCATTTATTAGTCAGTTGCGAAACTTTACAATTTACAATAACCGATTGCGATTGGAGCGCGCTTTCCGAGGCCGTTCATAATGCTGTGCACCCTATTTGGGGCTGTATCGAAGCGGTGCCTTGGTGGTTTTGGAAGCGGATTTGAACATATAGTAATACTCTCGACCTAGTACACATTTATGTAAAGCAATCCGGGAAATTATGTGAAGGGAAGCAGGGAGCCACCCCAGGTGGCTTCCAGGTGGCGCGGGAGCCACTAATTTTGAAAAACACTTACCATTTTTTAAATTCACGTAATTTTCTCATAATTCTTCATACTTTTTTTGTGCTCAGGGTCCTCCAACTACACAGCAAATTTGGTGCCATATCGTTACTTGTGCACTGAAAACGAGCCTATTTTGTTATTTTCCTCTTACAAGAATTCCGATTTGAATTCCCGCCATACCCTCAATATATAGAGCCACGTACTCTGGTAACCTTCACTTTGAGGGCTATGAGGGGACACAACCTTCACCTGGAAAAAACAGAAATCATCCGGGGCTTCGCCCCGGATGTTATCATCCCGACTATTTCGGAACGAATGCTAATGAAGCGAATATAGGGAATAATATCGTTGCTTTAACTCAGCGAAACCGAGAATTTGCGTTTTATAGCCTTTTTTACGTTGAAAGGAAGGTTTCTGTGGAATTTTCGCCAGAATTCAAGACGAAATTTCTCTATCAACCTCTCATTTGAACAAAATCGAGTTTCAGAAGTTCAGAAAAACTATTAGAGTTGAATAAAAACGAGAAACTGCTCTTAATTCTTGCGCAGAGAGTCGCGCACGAAAACGCTGGTCTATCTCGTTAATGAGTGATTTTCAAAGCTTGGGACGTTGTAAGTTCTCCTCGCCGTGTCATGACGATCAGAATGATATATAATGTTGCAGGGTTTCGTTGAGACCCCGCAGAGATCTACGACCAGAGCCAAATGCCCCGTCGGCTCTGGTCTGTCTCCGCTGCTCGTCTGCGTCTCCGCGCGCTGCGCGCTACCTCGCTACCCCAAATGCTGGGCGCGGGGCATTTGGCTCTGGTACCCTTTTCTTCGCTGTTTCGAAATCAATTTTAGCAAGCTGTATATCATTTTAAAGCTTTTGATCTCTATTTTCACATTTTTTTTCTCTGACAACGTCCCAAAACCACATTTATTGATTTGATTGAGAAATCCGGCAAAAACCTTGTTTTCGAAAATCTGTTGTTTTTCTCCTAGTTTAACTCTTTTCACGCGGTTTTTTCGTGCATTCTATAGATCTTGCTTCTGCTCATAATGCAGACAACGACCCAGCCCTTACTTCTTCGGTTATGGTAGAATTTTTTGCGAAAAATCGTAAAAAGTGCGTTTTTCTTTACCTTGTTCTGTTTCAGTGCTTTCGCAGCGATTTTTTTCCAGCTTGGGCGATTCTTGCTCAGAACAATAAGCGCAACAATCCAGACAACGTCCCAAGAAACAGGAACGTAAATGCGGGGGTAAAAATTTAAAGGACGCATCAAAAATCAAAACCCGTGGCGAATTGCTGGTCCTGGAGCGAAAACTTGCACCTTAAAAAGCCGCCATTTGAAGCATTTCAAACCTTTTTGCAGCGTTTTTATCCGGGTTTCAACTTTTTCTTTTGCTTTTTATGTCCATTTTACGTCATTTTCTCATCTCTGATCTTCTTTGGACAACTTTCACTATTTATGACGTCAGATGTTCAAACAACCTTCACTTTTGACGCCCTGTCTCTAGACTATCGAAGGTATGATTCCCGCCTGCGGGCAGGCTAGCGATCGCAGCACAGAATCTTCACATTGCTGGAATCTAAGTTCATTGGACGTAGCATCAACAAGGAATGATGAATAAAGAATGATATGTGCATTGTTTATCGGTGAACAAAGGGGAAGTCGTATTTTGGGGTCCGGGGCTCCGCCCGGACCCCAAAATACGACTTCCCCTTTGCTTTTTCGGGCTAAAAACGATATCCAGCTTGTGAAAGCGCCACCCCCGCCGGGCCCTGCCCAGAACCACATTTTTTGATTTGAACGAGAAATCCGGCAAAAACCTTGTTTTCGAATCTCTTGTTTTTCTCCTACTTTAAATATTTTCACGCGGTTTTTTCGTGCATTCTATAGATCTTGCTTCTGTTCATAATGCAGACAACCACCTAGCGCTTACCTCTTCGATTATGGTGGAATTTTTTCGCGAAAAATCGTAAAAAGTGCGTTTTTCTTTAACTCGTTCTGTTTCAGCGCTTTCGCATCGATTTTTTTCCAGCTTGGGCGATTATTGCTCAGAACAATAAGCGCAACAATCCAGACAACGTCCCAGAAGATAGAAACGTCAATGCGGGGTAAAAATTCAAAGGACGCATCAAAAATCAAAACCCCATTGCTGGTCCTGGAGCGAAAACTTGCACTTTGAAAAGCCGCCAAGTAAAAGATTTCAGTCCTCTTTGCAGTGTTTTTATCCGGTTTTCAGCAGTTTCTTTTGCTTTTTCTATCTGTTTTAAGTCATATTCTCTTCTCTGATCTTCTTTAAACAACATTCACTATTTACAACCTTCACTTTTGTGGCCCTGTCTCTAGACCATAGAAGGTATGATCTTACAGCTTAGTCAAGAGCATGAACTCTCTACGACTGAAACGCAGTCCGCATCCGCAAAGTCGTATAAGAACGACCCTTCGTCAGTTGTACAAAGGCTAGCCAATCGCATATCGTTCCTCTCCTAAAATTGTCCAATCTTAAACAGAATACCCGCCATTTGAACAATACTTATCCTTCCATGAACTTTTGCGTCGAATGAATATTAGCTCGAGCTGCACCGAGTCTTTTGATATCACATCATTATATACAAATGTATACAATGAAAGGGCCTTACAAGCCTTATCTGAGCCACTCGAATTACGTAGCAAATCCATGTCAATATATGGTCTCAGTAAAGCGCGCATCATGACGCTCACCAAGGAATGCTTAGATTGCAATATTCTCAAATGGTCGGGTGATTATGCACAGATAAGAGGGCTAGCAATGGGCCAACGAATTTCTTTATTTATTTAAATATCACTCTAGATGCGCCATAAATAAACGGATTGACAAAGATAAGCAATTGCTAATAATACACTATCACACTTAATACACTACACTACACTACACAATACACTTCTCTAAACTAGCCCTTGTTGCAAACCCAGCTGAAATCACTGAAAAGTAGCTAGAGTGACGGGTGCCAATTTTTGCGAGTCGGGTCATATAGATGATTAGCATTGGGGAGTGCTACCGCCCTAGAGTATTACAGGTTTCGAGGACGCTCAGGACTAGCCTGGTTCACGTTAAATATCCACCAACTAACACACTAATCCCAAATACGATCTGTAATAATCTGCATTACGATTTAAGCAGAGTAGAACGATGGAAGTGTGACACGTCATGGTTGGAAATCTAGAAAGTAGTAATAAAAAACATCAAACAAAAAGTTAGTGGACAGTACTATCAACGATCACATCCCGAACGGCCATGCAACTAGGGGAAAGAAAGCTACCCACAGTCTGAAAAAGAAAAAAACAGAAAAGGGGGGGCACAGTTAATAGCTTTCTGATTCTTTAACTTGCAATAAATCCATCTCACTTAGCTTGCGCTTGAAAACGTCTACGCTTTGTGCTGATGCACGGAAAGGTAATTTGTTAAAGCATCTGGAAAATCTGTGAAAAAGGCTGTTGAACATCAAAAGGAAAGGTCTCTTTTTGATTCGTGGATAGTGAATGTTAAACCAGCCCATCCTGCAGGTTCGTCTGAAAATCCGTATTTGTTTTTATTTAGTCGAAGTTCTTTACATATAAGATGGAAAAATGAGATCAAGGTATACTTCTCTGTGCTTCAAGCTTTTCATTGCCAATGACTTGAAACGATCTTTATAAAGTGCGGTTCATAATTATACGAACACCTTATATTTTGAAAGTTTAACTTTTTGGAAGAAACTCAAAAAGCCGTTGGTACCATGCGATAGAGCACAGCCGAAAACGGTATATGATCTATAAGAATGGAAATCGATGTCAATCTTAGGAGTGTTTTTGCGCCTAATGCGAATTTTGAGCGGTTCATAATTATACGAACACCTCAAACAAAGATCCATTTTTCATTCGCGAGTGCAATCTTTCAAGTCCAAATTTTTTATAGAGTTACAGTAACAAAGTCTGAAAAATCCGCTATACACTGAACCCAGTGCAGTTCAAAAAGAGGATCTCTACTTTTCTCAGATGGCTCCGAATGCTTTTGGAGTGATTGCACTCCAAAAACATCCATTCTTCTGTAGTTCACGCACTCTAATTAGCTTCTACCAAGGTTATGAGATAAAATAAGCTTCTTCGATAAATATTTTGTTTAACGCTTGGAAAATCTTTGCGTTTCCGTGCCGTTTTTCAACCAAGTTCCAAACCTACCCTAAAGTTAGCAGGATCAAGCCTCTAAACTCAGCTTCTGAAGCCCTACAATGAAGTAAGCTTATAGTATGTAGAAGTTTACGAGACACTGTATTTGGCTAGAAAAAATCAGCAGCGTCGAGCGTTTGTTTCGGACACGCAGACGTCATTTCACCAAAACCACTGTTTTTACTATTGCAGTCACACCTTTATTTGGTTTGTAGCTACATAGCCTCAAGATCAGTTCTACAAAAAACCCAAAAGCTTTGACATGGATACATTATCATGCAAACAATGCAGCTGCTTCATATCAAGTGTTTGCGCGGGAGAAAAATGAGTTTTGAGGCTCGAAATCGTGCTAACTTTAGGGTGAGGTTGGAACTTGGTTGAAAAGCGGCACGAAAACGCATAGATTTTCCAAGCGTCAAACAAAATACCTATGAAAGAAGCTTATTTTATCTCATAGCCTTGGTGGAAGCTAATTAGAGTGCGTGAATTACAGAAGAACAAATGTTTTTGGAGCGCAATCACTCCAAAAGCATTTAAAGCAATCCGAAAAAATTAAAGATCTTCTTTTTGAACTGCACTGGGTTTAGTGTGTAGCAGATATGTCAGATTTTGTTACTGTGACTCTACAAAAAATTTGGACTCGAAAGATTGTAATCTTGAATGAAAAATGAACCTATGTTTGAGGTGTTCGTATAATTATGAACCGCTCAAAATTCGCATTAGGCGCAAAAACACTCCTAAGATTGACATCGATTTCCATTCTTATGGATCATATACCGTTTTCGGCTGTGCTCTATCGCGTGGTACCAACGGCTTTTTGAGTTTCTTCCAAAAAGTCCAAAAATTTTCAAAATCCAAGGTGTTCGTATAATTATGAACCGCACTTTATACTTCCATTTCGGTAAAAGCAATCAGCTTTGAGATATTCTTCTTTAAAAAAGGATTCCAAATCACAGAACAGTATTCAAGGTAAGGAAACACGTACGCTTATAGACCCGTTTAAGCATCACTGGGTTATCTGTATGATCTGATCGAAGTACGGCAAATAAGACTGAATAAGCCCTGTTTACTGCATAATCAATATGTTTTGAGAATTTCAACTCAGAATCAATTAGAATACCCTCCTTAACAAGGAAACTCTTCTTCAGAAAAATTTTGTTAATCTCATAATCAGGTTGCTCATCGTCACCAAAATGCATAACAAAACATCTCATCGAATTTAATGGGATATCAAAGCTAGAAGCCCAGTATGCCATCTGATCCAACGATCTCGTCATTGCAGAATAACTTCGTGATGGTCATTTCTGTCATAAATCCCGTAAATTTTGATATCTTCTGCTGCTAAATCATTCTAAATTATCAGTCTCAATACATAAGCTTCACGAGAGAAAAACACATGAAGGCTGGCTACAGTTCTTAAACACACAGCTGAAGTTGGCCCACGGAGCGATTCAAGTGAAGTGGTTTCGCAAGGAAAGTAATAAAAATATATCTTGAACGCGAAATGCGCACACCCAGAAGCTGTAAAACGTGCCGTCATTCGTCCAGCAGCAACTATATGCAGCGGCAAAACGAGAGGCCAGAATCACTAAAACTGGCAGCCAAACTCATGGCCTCAGATGGATACACTATATGGCCCCGACGATCAAAAAGAAGTGCAATAAAAACAAACGAATAAGGTACTACCAACAAAACTCCTTTATGCTTGCCTTACATCTCTGAAGGGGTCACTACCGCAAACAAGCTATGTCTGGGACAAGCGCAGCTTGAGAAAGATGTTGTCTTAGTGAATATCCCGCAAGACAATATCGAACAGCAATAAGTACATAATAGACTATACTATACGATAGAGCTTATTTCTCACGAAACTGTGCAGTTTGCCCATAAGGAAAACCAGGGGAGGGGTATTTATCGATCTCTTCTATGGGAAGAGGTTCCTGTACAGCTCACAGCCCGTATAGGCGCGGGCACTGGCTCCCGCGACACACGAAGCCGAGCTGGTGATCGGGCTCCTGTCTGTTTGAATATATGGTCCGATCTGGCAAGTTTGGCCTCGGGCACGGCAGATGCCCGATCGTGCCCCATCTCGACAGGTCGGGCTCTGCTGCCCGTTTAGACCGCGCGCCCCAAACTTTCATAAATCATATGGCGTTCTCGCCTGCCCAGGCTCGTTAATAATGGCCCGAACATCTATTGGGGGATTGATAGATACCGCCCCAGGAGATCGCACAATATCTGGCGTAGTGTATCAAATTGAATGCATACAGTGCTCCGCCATCTATTAGGTAAGACTGGGTGGCCATTGAGTGTACGCATTATGAGCATTCATCTATTATAGTAAGGAGCGGCAAAGCATAGTAAGTCTAATCAGAAAACATAAAATGACAGAGCACGGCGGTGGAGACTAGGAGATCAGTTCCAAGATTTTGACTCAACAAAAGATTTCAGCATGGAAACCCTTAGAAGACTCCTACATTTTTGCTCGCGATCCAAGAATGGCAAGAAAGAGAAACTGTCTACAACGAGTGACTCGATGCCGTATTATCGTACTCTATGTGTAAGATCGTCTGCTCGTACTTAAGCAGTTTCACGGTGTCCTGGCCGTTCCTTCTACATCGCACTCGATCGACATCACGAGCGGCTGCAATCAAAACAACCGCGATATACTTGGTGAGTAGGTTTGCTCCAGTATACCCCCTACTTTTACCTTACAAGGAGAGGATACTTAGTCGAAAGCACCAATCCAAAGGAGACATACATCACCTGAAAGCGCTTGAAACTCTGATTACAAATCTGTAGTTTCTAGCTGCGGAACGGTTTTGTAGAAAGAGTTATAAAGGGTGTTTCCTTCTGGGGTTGAGGCGCCCTTTAGATGTCGGCTCTTGTCTACGAGCATTATAGAAACACAAAATGGTGTAATGGTGAGTAATCCGAATGAAGATTACAATAAGGATTATAATACTCATATTACTTTGGTTCTTTAACACTTCTAACCTTTGATTAGCATCAATATCAACAGAATTGTCAGGCCTTAGGGCTCCAAAGCCATTTAGAAGCTCAATTTTGCAAAATTGCGGTAAAATTGCATGCGAAGGGACTAAAATCTTAACATTTTCCCTATCAAGCAACCACTAGGCCAGTTACCACCAGTTGGTACTCCTCTACAGTGCTCATAGATAAGCGAAGACCTGCTGGAGGCGCCCCAACCCCACAGGGGAACACCCCTCATACCTCCTTCTACAGAACCGTGCAGCTAGAAACTATAGATTTGGAATCAGCGTTTCAAGCGCTTTAAGATGATATATGATTCATTAATTGGTGCTTTCGACTAGGTATCCTCTCCTTGTTAGATGAATCGAATGACAAGTGTGGGCAGATGTTTGACGACCAAGTACGTGTATCAAAGTGACCGACGCTTTTTCAATCTCTTTAGGCTCAAGCCTAAACGGCAGGCAAAAAAGGTATATCACCTATGCTAATCCGTACTACACAATAAAAACTGTAATACTAGGGTGAACGGTATGGGACATCTAGAGACTAACTGTAGATTTCTCTCTTTTAAAAAACGATTGGAATTTCCAATTTTGATAGATACTAGAATATACCATTCTCTTTCTGTCAGGATTAAGGGTTCGCGATCCCCTTACCTGATGTGTAGCGGTACAGGTAGGTATATATATATATTTATTATTTACATATTATGTTACAATAAGGGACGAGGGGAGAGACTGCAAAAGCAGCCTTACGGTGCATGGTCGTAGGGGGTCACTGATCCTGACTGGCTTCCGTGGCCAGCCCCCGGGAGAGCAGCTGTTTGAGCTGAGCTGAGCTGCGTCCCGACATCTCCATTCCTTTAGAAAGCTCGTCCTCGAGCTTGTTTGATGGTTGCTGAATGTCTTCCGAGTTATGTGTGTAAAGAGTACACGTGTTACGGCGAGACCATAGAGAACTTCGATTACGGTACCATTATCTTCAGATTGATTGAGTAGAGGAGTTGGTTTAGGCGGAGTGGATAACCAAACACGACCTTCACCTCATCCTGGGGGTATAGAGTAAGCTTGTTCTCAAGCTGAGAAACGGAATGAGCGATGTGACGTAGGGGACTGCTTGGAAGAGGCAGTGACATATAGTTGTAGAAGGTGATAGAACGTATTCCCGAAAATTGACAAAGGTAATAGTTGCTTTGGAGATTTATAGGAGTGACGGTATTTGGAGGTTCAGACGATGAAGTTATGAATTGGAAGGGCATTTGTTGTAGAACATTTTAATTTAAAAAACAGTGTTGATGAGACAAAATAGTTGACTGTATATTAGGCAGAATTGAAATACAATAGTCATTTTTGGAGTTTATGTCATACAAATAAGCTAAACGACGTTGATTCGTGATATTACTTGGAATATACTTAAGAAGGTAATGTAACGTGAGTGACGTATTCTACAGCATACAAGGCATTTGTTCATACAAATCAAAGTGGCATCAAATGTTGAATTGAGTGTTGCACAATATTGTGCATCCAACATAGGGGCAAAATTTGGTAGTTACGAAAAGGATTTTTTACATATATTTATTATTTACATATTATGTTACAATAAGGGACGAGGGGAGAGACTGTAGAAGCAGCCTTACGGTGCACGGTCGTAGAGGGCCACTGATCCTGACTGGCTTCCGTGGCCAGCCCCCGGGAGAGCAGCTATTTGAGCTGAGCTGAGCTGCGTCCCGACACAAGTACCTATATTCGGCCGTTTATGCCTAATAATTATCATACTTGCTGGAACGCACAGTTGGCCACTTCATCAAATTACAAACCTTAAGCAGTATCTGCGTAGTGAAACATGAGAGAACGTCTACACAGGTACCACTGCTGCAATGGGTGAAAGTACAACCACTAAACCCACGATGGCTTGCTGACCGCAAGTTCTAAGTCAGGAGATAAGTCACTAGCATTTTCGAAAACGAGATATGTGTTATTTACTGCCTTGCAAATGAACGATGCTTTTTGGCTACCATCTGATAGCATTTTTTACGCTCTATCCATCCATACGCAGTTAGTGTTTATACCAATTTTCATCTATCTCCGAAATATATAGATTGAAGCATGATAAATTGCAATTTTTCAAGTTTTTTGCCTTTTTTTATCTGGAAATAAAAATGAATCCTTTATAATCAATATACCATTTGAAAGAGCATGAAGAGCTCTTTCGAAGCGTTTGTCACCTGCATTATGACTTTACGGTATAGCAGTGCAAGATTGAGAGATGTTCTAAAAATCCTGTTCAAGTTCTTCACGGCGCAGTCGCAGGGTTGTGGGAGAGGAGCATTAACACGATACCAGAATAATAGGTGAAGGTCGCTTATGTAAGCGACGTTCAAGTTGCAGCCTGCTTGTCCTTGATCAAAACAAAAAATCTCATGAAAAATCAAGCTGTAACATTTTTGCCGTTCACCCTAGTAGCACATGATCACGAAGATGCCCAGGTTCAAAGATAAGAGGACCTACAGTATGTACATTCTATTCTTTTGTTGTCGTTATAGCAATATATAAATTCTGTAAAGTTCACTTTTCTGACCCGCTTCTGCGGGATTATTTGGAGGGACAGCACTTTTTCGCTTTTTCGCACCTGTATTTCCTATTGCCCTAAATTTGCTGTATTCCCTTCGTAAACCATGATTTCCACAAAGCTGTTCCATACTGCAAGTGCGAAATTTGTTAGAAGAAACCCCATAGATAAAGGCTGCTCTAGGGTTCCCTGAGCCGAGTCTTGATCATAGGGGCAAACTGCGACCTTTACTATTGTAGAATCATCCTGCTGTGTTAAGTTTAGTGTCACCAGCTTTTCGCTGACAAACTTACTGTTCAGTGAGCACTTAAGCAGCCAATTCACGCCTTTACTATGCTTGATAGTCTACTTGGAGCGCCACTATCACGTAGGCAATCCTTGATTCTGTATGACACTGTTGTTTGCCAGCAATGAGCATTCAGACTATCCACGCCCAAAATAGTGGCATAAAAGGGCCCGACTACTCAGTTCTGCTGTTGGTTCGATACATTAGCACTAACGTAAGCGGCTCCTCCGCATATTCACTGTTAATAGTCAGCGGCTGCACCTCCAACTATAATAAACAGTTGTATAACGCAATGGTACCGGCTTGGTACACCAAAGGTGCAATGACTTTCTATCAGAAAAAATCGGCAAACATTCATTTGCACGTTTGAAATTCACAAGAAATGAGTTACACAACAACAGAATCATATCACAGGCGCAATTATATCATAAAAGAGCTAATTTTTCATTTTCATTCATTAGACCCGTTGGAAAGCAGGAACCAATGGATACACAAAAATATTGACACAATATTCGTGAGATCCTAGAAAGAGCAGGGTATTCGTTCCTGAGTTAAGAACATAATCGAGTGTCTAGCATAATCAAAGTATAGATATCAGCAGATCATGGAACTCGTAGATATGCAAAAACGTAAAAAGAGAGGGGATTGAAAAGGCTTGCCTTACCCAAAATACACTACCATCATATTAAAGCTAGAGAATGTACTTAGATACTCAAATATCTACAGAATTTTACATAATTAAGCTATCCCAAACTTGAATATTATGACTTCCGCAAGAAATTCCTAGATGGTTTGTTTGTCCTGTACAGAAGTATGTCAAAGGTACGCATTTCATCGGGTGTTAAATGATGGAAACTGATGACGTCATTGGCAAACGCTTCATAGCCCTGCAAAACAAAAATACTTGAGAATTCCAAGCTTAATCAAAGTAGAAATTACCTTCTTCTCCTCAAAAAATGTCCAAAGAGGGCTATACTTTCTTGCATGGAACATGTCACTCGGTGTATGAGTATTGAAACGATTTTGTCCCCGACTATTTCGAGTGTCATGCGGGAAAATTCCAACATTTCCAAGGCATCTTTAAAAAAGTGCATTATTTAAGTTAGAATTTTTTCAACACACAAACAGCTCGCTGCTACAAAAATCCAGCACCTACAGCCTTATGTAAACTCTCGCCCAGCACCGTATTCAGACAAGCAGGTCTCCTTGAAATTAAGGTACTGGGCGGGAACACATGAATGGCTTGTACGTGTTAGGAGTATTTTCTAGCACTCACTTTCCCATCCCAACATCTTCGTAGATATTATCCGGGCATAATTCCTCATTATGATAGAGGAGATCGTTGAAAATCTTTACAGCCGCTCTGGAAAGCACGTAACCAGCTCCACCAGCGTTGTAGCCATGTTCCTGGAGAGCAAAAATCAGAAGAATTTGAGGCATAAGGGACTATATTAATAAAATTTTTGAAGAAGAAATGCGTTACCCACTAGGTAAGGTTTAAGTACGTAACCAAGGTAGTAAGGTTTATTTGGATCAAGAGTTGATAAATACTCTTTAAGATGTTCCACTATCACATAGGTGTCGTCATCAGCCTGAAAACAACTCTCTGACTAGAAAACCAACTCTGCACAAAAAAAAAGCAACTAACCTTCAGGTACCAGTCAAAATTCTTAGAAACAAAATGGTAGATATAGTAGAATGCATAACGGCTTTTGTAGAACAAATTATAGTAGGAGTCGGGTATGCCAGCGAATACCGTGGAATATGGGATATCATCGGAGGGAAAAAAGTCCCCGGTGAACAGTTCTCCATGATCACAACGAGAAAGCCAAGTTTCATTGATGGCCAAGGCCTTGAAGAGAAGAATTTCGGAAAAAAAAATTATTGAATTTCCAATTGACTCACTCTCGTGTCATGGTAAATTTTTGCCGTTTGCACCCAACAAAACAGCTGGCCAGATTTAGGTAACCGTCGTGCTGCTGATGAAGTATAGATATATTGCAGCAATTCTGGATCACTTTTTCTGCAAGAACTATTTTAGAAATACCTACTTCTGATTCGAAAGTTTCTAACCTGTCATATTTGGTTGTAGGCTGGTTGTATATCAATATTTTGAGCAAAAAGGCAAAAATTCCTAGAGAAATGAGCAAATAACATATATGACGCCGCGATACGGTGGATTGGTTTGATACCTGAAAGTAGTAGATTATGACTATGGCGTTAGAAGAAACCAAGATAAAACTTTGTCAACTCCTTTTCCAAAAAATCTCCCCCCCCCTCCCCACTTTCCTCAAATAAAATGCTAAATATTGGCAATTGAATTCAGATCAAGCAAGGCTTGAGATATGAAAGCTCAAAAGTGGCATTTCATCAGAGCATGAAAGTGGGCGGGGTAGGCTGGGCCCCCGACAACATATTCCATATCTCACTCTACTTGATTTCTACGTATATTGATTCCCCTTCAATCCCTAGTACCCCCCCCCCCCACCCACAATCTCTTTTCAGCTATTCGCGTTGCAAAGAAGCTTAACCCTGCTTTCCACTCACCTCGATTTTCTTGAAAAACAAAAGGCGAGAGATTATTGATTTACGAATGATTGTTGTTGGAAAAGTCATGACCAGAGAAATACAGTCACAAGAATTTGATACGATGGGAAAAGTCTATAAGATCGTATCCACGGGCGCTGTTAGCGAATTTTTGATTGTGACTCTTTCCCTAGTCCTATGACTTCTCATGATGATTTTCCTTAGAAAAGCCACTTTCCGAAACTGATTAAGTCATGCCTTAAATGTCATTCGAATGAACAACGCCCACTTTTGTTGTTTGAATCATCAAATAAGGAATGTAGATTATATGCTCCAAGGGGAAACATGACGAAAATAAAAAAATAAGTGGATTTTTTTATTGATACACATATACCCTTTGCTAATTAGTTCTTTTTAGCCACCACACCACAATGTCAAATATCACTACCTTTACATCGGGGTTGAAAACTTTCGAAAAAACGATGATTAGGCCCCTCTCCCTACTCACCTTTGGCAAAAAATACTCCTCATACTTGGACTCTTGGGAAGATGGCAATAGTGATATCGGGCCCAATGAAGGAGGCATCCTGAAATTAGCCTAGGTTATTTCAGAGTTCAGTGAAGCGTGATATCAGATCTTCCGGCGATGCGTATTCAGTACAAGTGGAGGCGACGCACAATGAAGAAAAAATAGTAAAAAAGCTGATGAAGTAAAGTGAGATGGTTCCTTTGTTAGTAGAAATAGGGACTAATGTATAAATTTTGTACATGACTGAGATACTTAACTCTCAAGTTTCACTCAGTACCGTATCCCGAGAAGAAATTACGGTAATGGGCAAGAGTTCGAAGTTGATCTCGGAAGTATATCAGTTGTAGCGGGATGTTCCCTTAGATCAGTAGATATAACGATTGATGAATTAAGAATAGTACATAGCTAGGATATAATCCGAACTTTCGCCCGTTACCGTGCTTTGAGACGAGATTACGGTAATGGACGAGAGTTTCGAGGTGCATTTCTCGGAACTGATATACTTTATCAGCTATAGAGCGGCACGGATTCTTAAATCAGTAGAAATAACGACTGATGAATCAGAGATTGTTCATGGCTGAGATATTGGTACAAGACTTTCAACTTTCGTCAGTTATCGTGCTCTAGAGAAAATTAAGGTAATGGACTAGACTTTTGAGTTGAATTTTTAGGCTGTGAACGAATCATATTAGCTGCCATTTGTAGTTTTCAGAAAACTTCCTAGCCAGTTTCCACACGGGCCAAGTACTTGAATTTGCGGGAAACACTTTTTCTATACTGGTAAGAACTCAGCACTTACGAACCATCAAAAACACGACTATGTATGCGCTATAAAAAAATATACATAGTCTCCAAGGTAACTGTTATTGCAAACAAACAAGTAACAAATCGCAAACAACTGGGTTTTATTCTACTTTTGGTTCACAAGAAGACTTTTAGCGTGCAAGCGAAACAAAGAACATCGGATGGTGCCCCGATGTAAATGATGATGCACCAGGGATGCCAACCGCTAAATCGTAAATGTTGCACTTTTCTTGACGGGACAAAGTGATGAGTCAATGGCTATGCATTTCAGACCATTAGCTTATAGAATGAGAGAAAAACGAAAGCTTTACGGTGATAAAAGTGCCGTGATATTTTACGGTGGCGATACAGTGAAGATACATTGAAGCATTTTTCGTTGAATCGTTTTCTATTACTGATGTTAGTCAAGGTTACTGAGGATGAACATTCTATTGAAAAGATTGGTCTATAGGAGTTCAGCTCAAGCATAGTGACTTCTCTGATTCAAATTCATTCTGCAAAAAGTGTAATAATTTTGGTAGAATTTTAGCATGGTACTCCAGCATTTTACTATACAAAGGTGTACTGCAACATTTTTTTTATTTCTAGATTGTAGACCTGTTAGAAGATAATCTATACACTTAATTGTATTCGATTCTAGCTTGCTGTGAAGGATATCATTCATGAATCAAGAAGAATAACATACGAAAAAAGTTATGGGGAGTTAGGAAAATTTCGAAAAATAACGGCTTTTGAAGTCTTCCATTTTGTTGATATCACAAGTCGGGTAGCTTGAACAAATAATGTCAGCAATAAACAAGATAAGAGCAATTGAATAGATTAACTTGACTTTTTTAATAAAAACATTCAGGATTAACACAATCAACAATAGCAAAACGTCAGCATAAGCTGTAATCTTGATGTAAGAAAATTCAAAACAAATACATTTGAAAACACATAATTGTTGAAATAAAGCAATTATTCCACAAAGTATCTACAAAAGCCGTTTAAGCTTTTCTCTTCGCTAAATGTCATATAAACAGGATTTTGCGAAGGAATATAACTAGCAAGATAACTTGTTTCCATGATAAAAAGCGATGAAGAGGATATCAAGAGGGGTCGGTGTGGGAGTGGGCAGACGAAGTGGAAAGAATTCACGTCTGGGGATGGATACAATTTCATGACAACAGCTTTGACAACGTTATGAAAAACGATATTTTTCGACTTCGACGAGATATGAGAGTCGATATAGGTTTTTTGGGAAAAAAGATAATTGTGAAAGTTTTAAATGGCTAGGAAGTGGAATTTACCAAGCCAAAACAATCCAATTTTGGCACAGAAATTTTGTTTCGCTTTTTTTTCACCATCTGGTAAGAGAAGGTCCGAAAAAAAGTTCTGCGGCCCAAACAAATCGAGCAGATGAAATCTGAGTTGATCACGAGGAAGCCCCGCTACGGCACATAAAAGTTCAAAGACCGGTGCAAATCTGATGAGACGAGCAGCTGCACGTCCCATATGATCGTAAATTCGCGCTTTGATGAGAATATGCCCTTTTTTCGCATCAGCAAAAGCATCAGTGTGTGAAATTGCTTGACATGTGAGGTGGTAAAGGATTTTTGGGAAAGTTTATCAATTTTGCTGGGAGAAAACACCCAGACGAATCATATTTGACACATAATCTATTAAGCGGTAATCTATAAGTATAATCTATCGTTAAATTCTAGGCACAAAAATTTCCAAATATAAAAAGATATGGAAACTTGTCCAACAAATCCAACAAGATCATCAATCACATGCAGCAAAATCACACTACGTCACGAAAGAAAATGAAAGTGTAAGGTTGCCAAGAAAAAGCTCGTCTTATGATAGATGTCTCGGGGGCCGTACTTCTGTCATTTCGCGTGAGGGTGGGTGGAAAAAATAGGGGAGGTGGGGAGGAGGGGGGGGGAGATCAGTTTTTGCAACGATAGTTAATTGTCACACCTTCGCAAAACATGGAATGAGCTTGGATAACCAACATGTACTGTATAAATTAGAACTATACAGGAGGAAGGGGGGGGGGGAAGAACCCGTGCTGGCAAATTTTCATAGAGGACGTGATCAGGCGCGCTAAAAAAAATTTCAATTTTTCTTAAATCTTTAAGAAGCGAGATTTAGAGAAGGGGCGTGGCGTGAGCCAACCATCAAAATCAGCAAACAAATGTATAAAATCTATGCTTACTTCCATTATTGATTTATACAAACAGAAACATGCTACATGTATAATTCTCATATGCCTAAATTACTTCCAGATGCTTGACCAATAAATCAAAAACAGGATTGGTGTGTCTCCTGAAAAAGTATTTTGCGAGCTGATTTGATTTTGCAAGGCTAAAGACCAATTTACTTTACACATAGAGACAAGTTATATGTAAAAATTTCACAACCTACTAATATCACCTAAAAATCAATCAAAATTTCGGAAAAAATGAACGAAATATGAAAGACACATGACCTAATATCTCCCGTCACACGGCCCACCCAGATGGAAAGCCAAACAGTTGCCAGATAAATCACTAGCATTGCTCTAGGACTTCACAACCGAGCAATGAGCCAAAGTGTCAGCTGTGCTGTGACATAAAACCCGAGTATATGAGAGAAAATTACTAAGCACGAGCCTGAGAATACACAAGACAGAAAAGAAAAAAGGAAGCTGCCTTGAGGATATGGGTTGCGAAATTTGGGAGAAAGGGGATTGGAAAATTCAAGAATTTGCATGTTTTGTTTGGGAAAGTTTGATGGCAAAGGTAAGTGTTCTCTGGAACCGGTTAGTATGCTCAAATTCGATTAAAAATTATTCTATGATGCAAAAATTCTTGCTCAATAAAAACTGAAATTCTTCACACTGAAGTAAGAGTAAAGATTTTACACATGTTCAGTGGCTGTTAAACAGGTGGGAAGAAAAAATCAAAAACCAGCAAAAAGCAAAAAGTAAAGAAAAATCAACAACCATCTGTCATTATTGTTAATATCGTTATTAGGTGTTCGATCACCAAGAAAAAATAGTTCCAATTTATCAGCCCCTATGGTGGTTCTAAACAAGTTGATTCACTAACGTAACCCACTTTCCCTATGCTCCGTTACAAACCCACTAACACCCTCTCCATCTTGGAGTTTTAGCTCAGCTCAATAATTTAACCTAACGGAACTGAGGAGCCGTTAGAACACAGATCTCCCCTCCCCCCTGGCAATTGACCTTTCTGAACCTCTTCAGAAACGACAATCACATCAGTATACGTCTCAAGTGCGAGTAATTAATTCCGCGGGGCTTATTTACTGCTTTTTCATTCCACGGCAAAAACAAAGAATAGTAAATCAGAAGCAAGAGTATGTATGTTCTCAAAACATTAAAATAGTAAACAAAAACACGATAATGCAAATTTGCAGACTCTTGAGTCCACAAAAATGGATAATCAGAGACATGCAGTGTTTGCGAAGACAATGCCAGTTTTCAGATAAATGGGATTCTTAAAATAAAAAAGTACATCCTTTAGAGTTCAAGAAAAGTGAGGATTACTATAAATACCATCCTCACCCAAGGCTGGAGCTCAGAACTGAGAACTTAGGACAAAACACTGATAAAAGAGCGGATATGAGTCAAGTGTGTGCTCAACCTGACATCATAGATAAGAATGTTAACATTTGTGAACACTTGGTTGAGCGTTCAAGTTGTAAATCATAGGGTTTGAGCAATGAGTCATAGCGCACCCGAACAGCAGTTATAGGGACACAGGTTGCTCTGAGTTCTTTGTGTTCCGGACAAAAAGTATTCCGAAACATATGCGGTGGCTTAGAGTAGAAGAACAGAATAGAAATGAGCTCTAGAAGCTTCAGATTGTGAATTTCACTTGATTTTTTAGCAAGGAGAAGATCTGAAAAAGTGAGTGACATTTGTTTTTGTCTCTCAAAAAGGTACGTTGACCATGTACTTCAAAAAGGACTCACTAACCTTTCAAAAATCTTTGGTCTTTGAGAGTAACTATAGCGACCAGTGTTCTCCGAATGTATGACGTCTTGACAAGCCTTCCCAAATTTTCATGACAAATTCTGGTTCGTAAAAAAAGGAAATGAGCATACAGAAGGTAGCTCAAAAATGAGATGCATTCGAGAGGTATAAAAGCGCCACGCTTAAATCGAACTGAGATGTATTTCATAAGTTCATGCTTCCAAAAATTATAACTGCGCGGCAGTTTGGACTCTATAAACAAATAATTGAATCCAGGTTTAACTTGTTCACCTATATTACTTGGGATTTTGCTTTATTTTGTCGAATGCAAAAACCACAGAACAAAACTAAAACAGCGGTAAAAATTAGCTTGAACTGTGATATCTACGGACTACGCGTAAAAATATAGTATTGTATTTTCACTGGACTTGGGAAGAACAGATATTACGAGGCTTCCGACCAAGTTCACTACACGCGCATCGTAAACACATCACTTGCTAATTTTTACATGGTCATTGCATTTGCCCGTGTGAAAAGACTAATTGCCATAAGCGCTAATCCAGAAATAAACCGATTTTGGCAATGAAGTATATTCATAAAAAACTATGGAAACATGTGATGGACCACAAAAAAGAAAAGTACCAGATGCTCACAGAACGGAAGCATTCGCGACAACGTTTGGCTAATAAGGCTGCACAGTGGTAAAATCCATTTAGAGATGCATTTGACTCAGCTAAATTGCTCATTCGACCAGCGGAAATGAAAGTGCTTGCCTGAGTGAGGGTGGAAATACTGGCATGCACTTGAAACGATGGAAAAGTTGCAGTGGAGCGGAAGCTATAAGTAGAAGTAAATCCCTTAGAGTAGATTTATTTTTCAAAATTGGCAAGACTGGTGCCTTCCACAGCTCAGACAGAGCCAAAATTTTGGGTGGAAACTCTGACTAGACAACAACTTTGGGTAGTTTCCGCTATTTTTCCGATTGCTGGGGAAACCAGTTTTATTAGTGGAAAAAACGTGCAATCATGGTGAATTTCCGCCAGACACATGCAGATCGAGGACAAAACCCCTAGAGTTCTATGCGATGCAATTAGAAATAATTATGAACATACAAACAAGAAGTGGGCAGAAGTACAACATAAGCGCATATGAATGACGGAGTCAAAAAGAGTGCGAAAATGTTTTTTGAAAGATTTGCGATGGGTCACCCTTGAATTTATCTTGAAAAGTATATATTTATAAGAGTAACAGGATCTTTTATGAGGTTGTAGAGGTTATAGATTTCAAATTTTCGGGATCCGCTCGACGAAACATGGCCGTCAAGACCATATAGTAGTACTGCAACTATGGAGACTATAAAGCCAACTTATTTATTTTTTGCTAGATGTTGAATAGAGACGATCCATGATAAACAATACACAATGACACAATATCTCATCAAAGCTGGAGTCAGCGTGATTCCCTAAATTCCTTTTTTTCTTACTGACTCATTCGATAAAGCTATTCAAAGCCAATGACAGCGTATGGCTCACACTATGAATTTGTCAAGATAAAAATGATCAAGTGCTTACGTCAACAAGTCTGCATGATGGATGTTAATGAATGAAAGCCCTAAAAGCTGCACCGAAAGCTTCATGCTGTGCAGAGAAATTAGATCAATCACAGGTTGCGAAATGTTTAGGAATTCATAGACATTCTATGAATCTCATAAGATTTCCAGAGTTTAATATTATTGAGGAACATACAATTGCAACTTCTCCCTTTTTTAGGAAATGCTATTAATCAGTATGAGTTTTTTTTTTTCGAGATTTCTTGGCAATTTTCTTTTCATTTTTGACGTTGACTCCATATTACTTTGATAAGTTCAGCAAGCTCAAAAGACAATTTTCTGGAGACGCAACTACACCAGATTTCGGCAGTATTTTTGCATAATCGTCAAATTTGCCAAATGAAGCTTTCCTGCTTGCAGCTTCAATTCTAATAACTCTATAGTCAAATTCTCAGCGAGTGAGACATATTCGCAATGCGAATGTCTTAGCATTCATAGAATATGTGGCAGGTGGGTCGATTTCGAAGAAAAAGACGAGAAGTAGCCACAATTTGACATCGAGCTTCCACATGTGAATAAATCGCACGAAGAAAGAAAAGTCTGAACATCTGTAATGGTTCAAGCGAATCTCAGACGATGAGCTAAGACAAATTTCAGACGCTCAGTACTCCCAGCGACGTAAACAACCGCAGAGTGATGCACGAAAGTGCACGTGCCGACAAACACGAAGTGACGAGCCGTCCTGGCGTGCGCCCACTTCCCGTCACCTACTCATATTCGCTTTTCACAATGTTTCCACTTGAAATATTGACGAAGAGACATATGCACTTGCATTCTATAAATGTTACAAGCTCCTAGGAAAAATGCATTGGAAGATAAGGGTCTCAAGATGAAAAGTGAAGTGATCAAGTTTATGATAAAAATGCAACAAGAAGTGTGGAGAGCAACAGCAAGTGAGGGCAGCATTCAGCAATTTACTGTTGCGACAACTACAATCCTGTTGCAACAATGAGCTGCAACCACTGCATTCTAATTCAATTAGATGCAACTGCGAATTGCAACGCTATGCTCGATGCAACACAAATGGAGTTGCAGCAACCTCATAGTACTGTTGCAGTTTGAGTTGCGTTTGCAGCAACTAAGTGGTGACAAAATCAGAACTGCACCAACTTCACAATGTTGCAAACTGGGGTTGCAGCGAACCTGACAGTAGTGTTGCAATTTGTTTACGGTTGCAGCAACATCATGGTAGCCCAAAGCAGAGTTGTCGCTACTTCACGTTAGGGTTGCAGTCGAACTGGAGTTGCAGCATCACAGTATCGTTGCAAACAGAATAGAGTTGCAGTTTCAGGCAATAACACAAAAGTTACAGCAACTTTAGGTTAGTGTTGCTCAGGGCGGAGCTGAAAACCTCGCAGTATGGTTGCTACAGAGTGGAGTTGCACGGTAGCAACAATAGAGTCGCAGCAACTTCACGTTATCGCAGTTGTAATGCAATTGCAACAGCTTTACGGTAGATGCTACAAAATTATGGTTGCAGCAACACTAACTGAGCATAGGCAGCAAATCAAGTACTGCAACAAACATACGGAATAATGCAATTTGTTCCTAGTCGGCGAATCACCCCCCAGGACAACTCCCTCCCATTCATTCATCGATCCAACAATGCCTAGCCTTATAATGAAGTTATATTAGGAGCCACGCTCCCCACCGGCCCAAACGCCACACTTATTACACGCTCGATCAAACAATACTTACGTGTGGATGGACGACCAACTATACTGCAGCCAGGATGCTGTTGCATTCTGCTTTATCGCGTGCTAGATGTTAATTAGCTCCATCCAACATCGAGGTGGGGAAATGTGGATTTATTGATAAAGTGCATTACGAGGCCCACACATCGTAATGGCCATCAGTCAAATGAGTGGACGCCATGAGGACATCAGGACTTGTATAAACATAGATCTGATCCTGCAAGTTTGATTGAAAGTGCAGACTTATGTATGTTCGAACTTTTAGTTTTGCACTGTACACTAAACATAAAGTATAGTACACAAACTGTAAAACGCGTGCACGCTACATTGTGCGCTCTATGGATCCTGATGACGTCAGACTCCCGTTCGTTTTGAAACAGCAGCAATTATGCAAATTTTTGGTAAGCGCATCAACAAAGTTCTGCTTCGAAAAGCAATTCAATTGCAGAAAAGCGTTCTCAATCAACGAAAAGGATCCATTCGAAAATCGATGCTAAATAATAATCAAATTTAGAATTGAACTTGAAAGATAGAGGGTTATTGTTGTGTACTGCAGCGGCCCTAGCCTTAGCGTAGATCGGTATAGAGCGCACATTTTCAAATTTTGCGCCTCATGGTCATTTTTTACGCACAAAGGTTGTCTGCAACGCAATAGCACCATTTGAACCCTAAATTATATAAAGTGTCAATAAATTACACTAAAAGCAACTAAAAAGATTTTAAAAATCAGTAGTGAAAAAAAATTGTTGCTGCAGCTGGCATTTTAAGGAATGCACTTTTCGCTGAAGTGCCTGGTGTGCAGTGTACACGGACGTCAATTCAGAGGCTTTACATTGGGCATGAAAAACGAAAAGATGCATTAGAAGCTAAATTAAGTAGTGCAGTTGCAGATCAGACATTGCCGGGCATTGAAATAACTTAGTTTCTCTCACTACCTTTGTCTCATTTGCAAAATTATTTCATAAACAAAAGCTTTACTGCTGGACGGAACGAAGTATAAACACGTATTTGACATTAGAACACTACCTATATACTGATATCGAAAAGGTAAATGATGGGTGTGCCTCATTAGCATCCCAGAGAAGAGAAAGGGGGAATCAATAGTGACTTCCTACTTTAGCGCCATACAAATTACAACCGGAGCGGAAACAGAAGAAGTAAACTGGGCTTCACGAGAATGCTTGTTAAGACTTTGGTAGAAAATTCCTTGGTAATTGATTTTTTTTCCAGACTTATTGAGCGCAGAAAAAATGTAGACCCTCAGACAGAATTTAGCCACTCAAAAAAGAATTACGCTCAGTTTCCGCGCATTTCTGGATGCTTCTTGATGTACACATAAATTTGAACTTTTGACCAAAAAACATCTGTAAGTGCTAAAGATGCGAACAGACAGCGGCATGTAAACAAAATTTGAATCCCTTCAAGTAAGCAAGAGGTCAAATCTCAGCAACCGATAAAGGGTAAACTGCTCGAGACTGAGAAAGTGTGAAGCAGTTTTAGACCTTGAGAAATCTTCGTGAGAAAGAAAAAACAAAATAGACTCGTGAGTCTTCAGCACTAGAATATGGCACTGAGACTTGCAAATTTCGGAGAATAAGACAATTTTCCGGAAACAATGAAAAATGAAAAATGCAGCCTGCAAATGAAAGGTTTTTCCTATGACATAAAGCTATGGAGAAATGGTCACGAAATAATAGCACCATTCATCACCTGCAACAAGCAAGGTGAACGACAGCAAAAGAAATAAAATCTAAAAGAAGAATAGGTGTTTTACTTAAATTAAAAACCTGCTGCGATGAACAAATGGAAAAAATGCTTTCGAACGTGAAAGGATTAAAATGAACGAAAACCTAATGTCTTAGCTGAAAAGAAATGCATAAATTTGTGGAAAACAAGATAGTCTTTGATGTGAAAAAATTTGTTGGAAGATTAATAGACATTTCAATGCCAATCATTTCGCAGAGAGAAAGCAGTTAAACCAAATGATTTATGTTTGGGTTTTTTATTTGAACTTGATGAGCACCTGTCACATGTCGTCAAAGTACAGTAAAAAAGTGGTCCTTCCACCAGTTTGTTACTTCAAATACAACGAGTCGATAAACAATTGAAAAGTGCGTCCAGGAGCCTTTTGAGAGCGTAATCAGGCAGTAATTAGATTGTGCGGAGAGTGTACATAGAATCTATATCAGGCTGTGAAAATGAAAGCATGTACGAAAATATTAAATAATAATATATACAAATAAGATTTGTAAGGAATTGTAAATAAAAACTTGTAGGAAGCTTGAAAGGATGTTTTGAAATATTAAAATATTCCTAAACCTAAAACTTCTTAGTTCGGTAAAAAAAATTTTCGCCAGTATTTGAAACTCCACCCCATATACCGCACGATAATCCTTTTGTTGGCCCCCCCCCTTCCCTCAAAAAATGATATCCAGCCTGCTGTGTCGAGCTTGACCACAAGAAAATGCAATTTGCACCTATGGGACAGAATGTTCGAAGAAATCGTGACCAAACACCAAAGCCCCACACAGATGGAAATTTGATCCTATTCAAATATTGTTCACGGCGATATTGTTGCATGTAGAAAGAAAAGAACATATTTCTGGTCGAAACCAAATTTGCATTAGGTTGAACTCAGAGAAAAAATACTTTTTTATCGCGTTAATCATTCGTGATTTTTACCTCGACGAAAAGTTCAAGCTTTCAAAAAACAGAAAATTCTAGTGAACGAATTAAATTTCGCGGGAAGAAATGGAAGGATTAAAATTTAAAAAAAATAGATATTCTTCACACAAAATCGTAAATAGTGTGTCGAAGAGTGAGAATTCGAATAGAAAACACCAACAAGTGGTTTGCGCCTCGATCAAATTAGCCATCGGTTCAACAAGTGCGGCGTATTCCTTGTGTTGCCATCGCCCTTGTGCGCCCCTTCCAACTGGTTATTTGACGCTCCAGCACAAAAACTAACCTAACCGCGCATAACGACGTCTTCCTGGTAAACTGATGTCGCTGAGGTCACTAGTTATAGTTAGGAGTGAGAGTAACACAAAGTTCCCGATTTAACCAAAATTTAGTTTCTTTTAAAACAGAATTTGAATCCTGATTTACTCTAAAATTAGAACCTTTGAACGTATTTTTTTTGCCGAAAAAGCATGGGCACTTGAAGATCGGTTACAAGTTCCTTAATTTCGCAATAGCAGCATTATTGGTCGCTCAACTTCACCTTAATTTTTTTGGGTAAACTACATAATATAATGATAGGCAAACATTTTGAGTGGCTTTTGACGCAGTTCGATTTTTTTTCCAACAATGTTTGCCAGATTTTTTCCCATAGCTCTGGCTTCCACGAATTTTTTTCCAAAAAAGCTCAAAAAAGCATTCATAGGATTCCGATTTGTCTTCTATCTGGTTCTTTCAAAAGTCTGCATAAAAATATAGGGTGCGGAAAAAGTACTGTCCCTCCACTTGTCTCATGAAATACCTCAAACATAAAGCAAATCTGTAGTTTTTTGATTCCCATACGTAGGCGAGGTCCTTGAGATTGAATAAAGATAAGTTTGATTTGAAACTGAATGCTTCTGTCCATCTGAACGAGTGATAACAGCGCGCAAGAACATTAACGATGCGATAGCATACAAGCGCAATTTTGGACCGTAACTATACCACCAGCATTGATATAAGGTTCAAATTAAGCTGGTATGTAGCGCATGATCTCTTCTCCAATATTCTACACCCACTGTAGATGAACTATGGATTGATGATTCTTGTTTTGGCTAAATAAGGAGGATCGTATCACACGCAAATCGCAAAAATTCTCGAAAAGAGGCGAGTCAAGACTGCGCTTGCTTAACGAATTGGATCCATACTATGATTCGAAGTTCCAGATTGCAACAAAAAGTGACAGGAATAATGATAAGAGCATCAAACTTTGTCTACAGCACGATTTTGGAGCGATAAACGATTATGCCTAGTCTCTGTACCACATTTTCTGAACGCACTCTGCTGCGCCGCAGCCACTTTCTCGTTAGAAAAATTCACAGCTTCTCTACTAGTGCAACTGCTGACTGGCTACTTCCAGAATATTGTATCAACTACCACATTCCTTAACCAGTAGAGGATTTCTGAATTTCGCGTGACAAACAAAAAAAATTTCCCAAAAATCTGCACATCTGTAATGGGGAGTTGCAAGATTTGATATAAAATGGGCTGCGAAAAGAAATGCCGCCGGGTCCTTTTGTAGAATTTTGAGCCCAGTTTTTGTAAAATGCTAGAATACATCCACATCTTGGGAATTATGCCAAATTTACCAGAAAAACCTGTGAATTACGCCGATTTTTTGAACTACATTTTGAGGAACCGAATTCGCGCCCTGTATTATTAGGCTGTTGCAAAAGTAATGTCCGTTTTTCTAGGCCTACTTTTCGAACAATTTTTTTCCTTCAAGAATTGCTTTTTCGAAGATTCTGCATACCATTAGAAAGTTTCCTCATGTACTTTCTAATAGTGGCGAAATTAATCTTCTGTCTCACAGTGAGAATTTCACCAGCATCTCGCACAGCCGCACTTAGAAACGAAATTTCTCTGCTCTAACTTGCTTAGCCACAATTCAGGCACAACTGAACGGATTCTCTCGAAAACATAGCTGCTGTAATGGTTGAGAATTGTTTACCTATAGCATGTTTAAATAGATTTTTCGAAAATATCTGAACCGAGAAATCGAGCGCCGAAATAGATACTCGCTGCTGGCATTCCACGGGTCCAAAGTTTCTCATAATTTGGGCAATCGCCGAAGAATCGCTCATTTCTGTGTGCTTGAGGTCAGGACATCTTTCCTACATTTTTGCAGAAAAACTTAGCAATTCAGTGTATGAAGAATTTCAAATTTCCATAATTTGGGACTTTCTGGCCTACCACAAATAGGCTCAAAAAAGTGGACAATTTTCGATTTCTATCTTTTCTTTTCGCAGAACTCCTTCGTTGAAGTCTTTCTAAGCAAGCGTATACTACTGGCTTGCATCATGGATTGCATCAAAATAGACTGATTAGCAGCCATAGAAACAAAACTTGAAGGTGTTGTAATCTCTCAAAGACGAGGTTTTCAAAAGAAAAACTTTCAGTTTTTTGCCGCACGATTTTCTTCTCGTTTGCAATATCAGTAAATGCAGGGCGCGTTAGATTACGAAAGGATTACTGCTTCAGATGGTTTTTGTTGCATTCAGAAATATGAAGACTGAACAAAATTATGGCCTTTCAAAATGAAACTTTGCAAAACGGAGATTATATCTGCAACAACCTAATATAATATTCAGCTAAGTTAGGCTCACTCATGCAGCCACTACCTTTCTCCCTCAATACGCTTCACTTCCCACTTTCTTTGCTCAAATTATTTTCCCATTACTTCAAGTCTCTCCCTCCCACGCTTCTCCAAACTTCTCGTTCACCCTTTAAAAAGAAAAAATCGGACCATGGAGTTCAACAAAAATGACGCCCATTTCCTTTGAAGATTAACGTAATTATGCATCCAAATGCACCAGTGCAGCCGGCAGAGGCTGCATAATGTCCTCTGAATGCTATTTTTGCTTCAAGAAGGCACAGCCAAAAGTACGGAAACTCTACACTTTAGGGATTTCATGCAAAGATATCTATCTTCCTGAGAAATGCTAAGATTTTCGCGTTTAAAGGATTTAGAGAAAGAAAAAGACTCCAAAGAGACGTCCTTTCTCCAAAGAGAAAGGACATGAGAAGGCAAAGATTTGGCTTCGCGAAACAGAAATTCAAAGATTATGAAGTTGTGAGCGGACTCTTTGCTCAGCTGAGCCGAGGAGCCACGAGTGTTTTTCACCAACACCCACAGAAAACATGCTTACATTCTCAAACATATTCACTTTCGCCTCTGCCGCTGCTGATTGCATTTCAAAACGGAAAGGAAGATGTTACATCCGATCTAGTGCAGGGGAGTGGGAAACTTTGAAAAAAAATGGACAAAAAAACAAAAGAATTCCAAGTCAAGAAACATTTTGATGCAACGAAAAATGCTAAAAAGGTAGATAATCTTGTCTGAAAATAGGAATGTTTTTTCTTCTTACAAAATAGCTAGCAGTACCGGTTTTTTTTTATCTTGAAAATTCCCATATAAACTTCATTCCACTATTTATATTAATGTTAAAGATTGTCAGAGATAATATCGAATGAATACACAGAATTCCATACAAGGGCAAAAGCGTCTCAGGTAATTTTGCATATTCATTATGTTGAAAGTCCTCCATTCTTGTAACCTGGGCATTCTAGTATAACTTCAGTTAATCTTCTTTGCCGTACAGGTTTTTAACAATGATACACTTTAATGCCTGAAGTTTCGATTACACACCGTCTTCAGAGGCCTGGAAAGGCCTCTGAAGAAGGTGTGTAACCGAAACGTCAGGCAATAAAGTGTATCATTGTTCATACGTTCTTACTAGGAGATAATCATATTCAGATTATCTCCTAGTAAGAACGTATGAATCATGACAACGAACAAAATCGTACAAAATTTGCATTCGAGCGTTTGGAAGAATTCTTCAAGCCCCCATAAAAAACTCCTTTGAACAATGGCGAATGTGTGAAAGTTTATTTTACGATGGCGTGAAGAATTAGATGATGGAAGAGATACGATTTTTGCATGAGAGAATAGGAAGAAGGGATGTAGTTTAATCCCAGACTTAGCCTCAAAGCAGCCAACTGGAGCTGTGCAACTGCCTTTTAGAGAGATACATTTCCTCCGCATGTGAGAAGTTTGTGTAAACAAATTGTCGCTATGCAAATATCTACTGAAGATAAACAGAGCAAGCTGCACCAAAGCCCAATCTGTTAGAAAAAATGCGTACTAGGGACGTAATATCCTCACTGTAATCCCGAGTTTACGACCCAATCAGCGCCCTTGAGTACGGTATGCCAATTGGTTCGCGCAGATAGTACGATCTGGGCGAGAGTGTACAGTTGCCTTTCCGGTAAAATTACGGTAATTTTCTCCGGTAAATTACGGTAATCCGGTAATTTTTTACATGAAAAATTCAAATGCTTCAGATTTCACTATTGCAGTATTTGCCTTATCATGTATTGTAACAGATCAGACCCGCTCTAATATATCTATACTTATTTACTGCTGACCTTTGACAGCATAGATAAAGATGTAGCAGCAGTTATGGAAAATAGTGAACGATTTTGTCCAGCGCATGGGATAAGTGACATTGGGGATTGTGCGCCACATTTGTAAAAGAGGCGGCACCCCGCACGATCCCATTTATGTTCCGGAAAATCATCGCTTTCACATGGCGGACCAGTTCGCCGCATTAGCGTTCATATTGCTCTCACTTCCACTGCGATCAAATGTTTCTTTCTGCAACTCGATCCAGAATTTTATGTGCATCGATAATCGCGGATTATGTGAGCGAAACATGAGCAAAGCCACAAAAGCCACACAATGTGTGAATCTCGTGTGCAATCCGGTGATAAGCTTTTTTAGAATGCGATGAAAACCAGTTCTACAATAGCTTTCAGTAAAGGCAGGTGAAGCGTGAAATCGCCCATGCTATGAGCTAGATGAAACTTTGCCAGCAATCATACAAACAAACTCAATTTCCCATTTTATCACATTCGTATGTACAATATGAAGATTTATCAATCACAGAGATTATTACGAAAAATCATAGATCACTATTCTAAGCCGTAACAACAAAGGGCAAATGATCAGCCGTTAGAATGACAAGCAGTAAACGCACTGATCGTTATCGGGTACTTTTTTCAGGACACTTAGACTGGTAAAAACTTTCAAACTGGTTCGGCATCAGAAAACCTTCACCCTGTAGATGGGAGGACGTTAATGCAGACTGATGTAAAAAGATCAACCTCTGGAGCAGATAGAATAGAAATTAGATGAAAATGAGAATAAGTAAGGGACCGGCCTCTGACTCAAATTATTAAAGAATCCGCACATTGAAAATTGAAGGAACAGATAGAAAACGTAACACTAATATTAAGTAAAAATCTTGGATAAAAAATACAGGTCTGATGACATAAAGGCACCGTGGAAGATGTAGAGCATATGAGGTTTTTGAAAAAACGATGGCACAGTGGCAAAAGAGACACACTCTTTCTGTCAACACGGATAGCATAAAGGGACAAATTAGCAAAAAAGCTGATACTCATTTCATGGCGAGGTGATGAAAAGCTAAGAAATATCAAGAATAAACAGAGAATTGGAATAAAGCGAAGACTATGGATAAGCTTTAATAGCACTTGTAAGATGAGATATACAAGAAAACGTCATAACATTACCCGTCTATGCTTTCTGGTACAAAAATTGGAGCCGCACAATCACAATACATTCGTCGGTGTCGTTGCTGAAGACTCAGCATGGCAACCAAAATGTGCCAAACACCCATCAGTAGGATAGCGCACGAAAGCGCTGCAAAAAAAAGAAAACGAGCATAAAAAGGTTGAGGCAAGACGAGCAAAGCATACCTATTTCCAATTTTCTTGCCACATTTCGAACATTCGCTCGAATTTCCAATTACAATTCGCTGCTTCAAAACTTGTCGCAGTCGTTCTTCATGGGATTCTACACCACATAGGCACACAGAACGGCGCAGAGCCAACTAAAATCAATGGTAATTCTCTAATCCAATGTGATCTTATGACTAAAAAAACTTACAGCACATGCGTCGTCATGCGTAGCCTGTAGGACAGCATGAAGCGCTTTGGACAAAGTGCATAATGGTGTGTCATTAGGAATTATCGACAAAGCGGCAACTGAAACGCAAATGTTGGCAGTTCCTACAGCTGTACAACATTAATTTTAGTTGATAGGTCTGAAGTATCCTTGTTCAAGACAATCGAGCGAGGTAGGGTTGCAGGAAACAAAAAAGGTAGTTCTTCTCACAAGGGTCAAGAAAAAATTCCCTCAAGCAATCTTACTTGTACTTTTTGAACTTCTTGGAAAAGCGAGTTGAGATAAGAGCGACTTCATAGAACACAAGCTCAGGTTTTTTTTGTAGCTTAACCGAAAAACGAGCCAACAAAAAAGGAAAAACTGAAACCATATCTTCACTGCGTTACCTTACCTGTATCAATTTTATCTGCGTGTCTGCTTAGAACTTTAACAGCACTATGTACATCAGGTTCCGGAGTTGGAAGATCTTTTTCCAAAAGACCAGCAATCATAGGATCGAGAGGGCAAACAAAAGCACGAAAAAGAAGCAAGTAAACCTGTAAAAAAGGTTTAAAAAAACCTTTATGCAATCTTCCGTTTATCAACAACCTGTGAGTTGGTCTCATCGCTACGGTCATAGTATATTTGGCAATACTCTTCTGCAGCATCAAAATCATTTAGAATAGATGTATAGATGGCCAAAGCCTGAATGGTGATATTGAAACGGGATGTAACGGAAAATAATGGACACGATACATAACCTGCTCATGATGTTTCAATCGTCCAAGAACCAACGCTCGTTCTTCATAAAAAGCTAAATACAAAAACGTGAGCTACGTAGAAAAGCTCTACTTTTCAAGGAACATATCATAGTTCAAAAAAAGCGAAAGAGGTAGAAAAACTAACCACAATTACTAAGCTGCAAGATCACAGCTTGTGGACTATAGTACAATGAAAATCGTAAAAACTTCAGCAGTCGTCGTCGCATCTCTCCCAGCTCTCCATCTTCATCTCCGGCTCTTATTATGTTTTCATCTGCAACATTGAACTGGAAATAATGAGCTTAAATATCATATTTCAACATGCCATCAGGATAAGCCTGCACATAGTCCTTGAACAACAATTTTACTCGGACAATGTAGTGCTCAACGAGAGCTTCATGAAACTGCGGTCGCGTTTCGTCCCATTTGTAGATTATGTGTTCCTGAATATACCTGGAGCATGTCTCGCACAATCAGAACCCCAGACAAAAAGCAAAAACAAAACCCAAAAAATTGAAAAAGGCGCATTCGGACAAAATTTCGATATTCCAAGACGCAGAAAATGAAAAGAGCAAAATACTCACCAGGTAAGGAATCACAGCAGCAACACAATGCGTACGTAAAAATACTAGAACAGCTTGTCGGTCGAGATTTCGTGCCAGGTCCGATTCTTCCCCAGTGAAAACCTAAGAAGTAAAGAATATTCAAATTTATGTTAGACGAAAAGACGGAGCAGACTAACTTCTAAGCCAGCCGCCACGTTCTTATCTAAGATCCATCTAGTATACTTGAATATCAGTTCCAGATGGGTATTGCCCAAAGTCTGGAGATAAGCTACCATTTGATCTAGTCCGTGGAAAAAAGGATCAGACTCCGGATCTTGAAACTGGGTGCGGAGTAGCTCAAGTGCTTAAAAATTGCCTGTAAAGTCTAGGCATTGAATCAAATAGTTCAAAACCTACCCATTTCATGCTTTTTCCTCGACTCGTATAGAATAAACAAAGAAGGGAGTCGATTTTCCGCCTTTAGTATGGACTCGGCGTCTTCGAAAAAGCAAGAGTTGTTGTGCAATCGAAGCAACGAGTCCACAAGTGACGGTCTAGTCTAAACACGAGAACATCAGAGAGAATACTTGCAATCGTGAAAAGCGCAAACCTGCAGGTAACACTTCAATAGCGCTGTGTCTATCACTTGCAAGGAAATGTGTAAACTTTTCACATGCTCTGGACTTATGTTAGCTTGGCTATGATGCCTCTCGCGATTATATTGGTCCAGTTGCTTGGAAAGATCCGCTCTCACCTAAACTTGAAACAAATTTTATTGTCAAACAATATGGGTTTCAAATCCTACCGCAGAAAGATAGTTGCCCAGTGCTAACAATGCGCGTTTCTTGTCATTTGCCGGCAAATCAAAGGCAGCAGCGTCTTTCTGCAACTTCTCTGGCAGAAACTCAGGGAACATTTGGATGATGGTGATGACATCTGTATAAACAGATATAGATACATACGAAAGCCCCATGTATGTAATTTCAAGGTCAGAAAAGATGTTATTACGCTAAGTGCATAAGCGTAACTCGAAGACTACGGAATGGATACTGAATCATAGCTAAAATGGCATAAATAAGATTACCTGTTTTGATATCAGCATATAGCTGGAAAGACTCCTCGAACTTCCTTCTGTGAAAGAGATTCAGCGCTGCTTGGCGTTTGATTTCGACCTTATTCTCCTCTGTGAAGATGTTTGACATTTCCTAAAGATCAACAATGACTTTGATACTATACTGTATAAGGAGAATTGGAAAACTAGGATTTTCTCACGCAGACACGAAACCATGGTGTTACGACAACTACTGTGACTTGTACAGAACACATGATTTGACACACCACAATCTGGATAGCTAGCTCAAACTGCTTGTCAGCAATAAGCAGTGAGACATTCCTGCGGATATTTGTATGAACATCAAGCATCCAGACATCGAATGGACTGCTGACAAAGATGTAGCCACTGAAAGCACACATTCAAAACACCAGATAAATTCACATTCACACCATCTATCCTCAAATTTCGAGAGAATTGCAAAGGTCAAAAATCAATAAAAATGGGCAAAATAATGAAAAAAAAGCTTAGGATAGAGCAAACTTACGGATTTCCCTTGCAGAGCAACGAGGCTTTGCTGAGAGCCATGCTTTGTATGAGATAAGATGGGGTTAATGATCTAACCTCAACTCTTCCTCTTGGCAATAACCCAACAAGGTAAGGTGGGTCATACACTAAACAGGTAAGAGCTAGTAAAAAAAATTGCCAAAACGCAAAGAAAGGCAGGAACATACCTATATCGGTTAAAACATCGCTGAAACGTATATCCGCCATGGAAGTTTTATGACCGTCGAAATTGGTGATAACAAGTGTGTCGCCATGAAAAAATCCGAGAAGGTCTCGATCCCATATTTCCACAATTCCGGCATTATCGCCAAAGTCAAAAAGACGGCGACATTCACCGAGTAAGAGCTAGAAAAGAGAAGCATCAACTAAACAGATAAGAGAAGCTATGACGGGTAGACACAAAAAAATCCATACCTTCTCCTCATCATTGCTTTTATCAGTTAGCTTCATAAGAATGTATTCGCGACCGCAACTCAGGAATACTGTGTCATCAACAACTCTAAAAAGCTAAAATCGCTTAAGAAATACAAATAGGAATCCAAAGATTATTGTTAACCGACTTCAAAGTTCCTGGCTTATCCGTGAACGATTGATTGTACTCGAACCGGACTTCGTGAAAGTCATTGTCAGACCACTTGAATAGATACAGTCGTTTTTTCGATGAGACGAAAATGTGCATCATATCTTCGTCCTAAAAAACATAAACGGTCTAAGTTTATCTGCTGACAGACAGAGACAAGCGTACAGACCTTACGATACCAAGTGGTAAAGCATTGTACAGGCTTTATTTTATGAAGAATATTGATGACGGGATAATGTCGGTCCCCTGAACATATAATGCGATAAAGACGATTGGAAAAGTTCATAAATTTAAACTTACTCAGCGAGTGAGCAGCCATCTGACCGTCAGAAACACAAAACAGCAAATCTTGTTCTTCACATACTTTCAACTCCAAAACAGCTTTCCTCTCAAACTGCTTGCATAGGTTGTCGAGGTCAAAACCGCGACGATCTTGAATAAGCTGTACGTGTTGGGTACCCCGGAAAATGTTTAAAAAAGGACTTACTAGCACGTCTAGGACTGTAGACGAATAGCTGCCCCACTTTACTGCCAGCGAGGACATTGCCGGTTGAGCCTAAATGTTATAGCCTATGTCTGGAACCAACGCTAGCCTTTCTGAGGCGAATGCAAAATGCAAAATGGAAAAAAAAATTTTGGGAAAATGGTAGAACTTCCGAAAACACAAGAATACCAAGTATCAAAAACACAGCGGAAAACTCAAAAAATGACTGAAAAACGATTCGTCCGCAGTAAATGAAATGATGCATAATCTGATCAAAGACTCACTTTGGCAAGTAAGCGATGTGACTTCCAACGGAAGTTTCATAGCCACTTCATTAGCAGCATAAGCCTCATACATCTTAGCGACTTGGTTGATTACCTGAAAGCTCATCAGGCTATAGTCGAGTCAATGACGGCAACGCGCTGTCTACGGCTGCTGCGTTGCAATTGTGCCCTCTTCATTACAGAGTCAAAAATGACGAAGTCAGCGAACATTTTCAAGCGCATGTTACGAGAACATTTGGAAAACTTATACAACATCGTAATCGAGGCAAAGAGGAAGCAAGAAATTAGAAGCTGTCTCAAGCTCTTTGAGTTAGTTGTCTAAAAACTTGTATGGATAACGCGCTCCAAGGAAGGCCTGCTCTTGTGATTCGAGCACTTTTCATCGCTGGAGCGTCGCCCAATTCTGCTAGACGAGTTTTTCTTGAAAAACGTGATACAGTGCGATTATCAGCTGTTGTTGTCATGTATTTGTTCTATCTTTACGTACTTTTTAGTTGAAACTCAATATTTTGTATCTGAATTTAGGTTAATATGCAAAGGTTAGGCGCCACATTAGTGCGGATGGCATTGCGACCCACTTTGGCGCAGCGAGCGCCCAAATTGGCTCCATCGTTTATCAGAGTGCAGAGGATGTGCACGGATAGTGTTGTGTTCGAAGTGGAGACAACTGAGGACTTTACCGAAAAGGTGTGTCATTATTCAGATCTGTTTCAAGTGTTCCATAATGTTCCTTTATTATAGTATTTGTCTAAGATCATTTACCCACAGCTTTGAACCTATCTATTCTTGTAAATATCTCTGTGTTTTGTAGTTCTCATTTCTATTACCAAATTGAATTTGCATTGCTTTTGCAGATGCAGTGCAGATACTCGTAGTCTATACAAACATGGGGGGCTGTTCCACTTTAGAGCCCAGAATTGCCATTTTTGCTGTGGGGGGTTTGATTGACCATTGTGCTAAATCTAGCTGTTTTGCTTATGTGTGAACGCTATAGGAGTAGCTCTTGGTTTTTTCCTTACTGAGAAATTTTGGCATAAGCCGAAATCATAGTTCGTTACTCTATGTAAAAAGTGATTGAATGGTTTTTCAAATGATTGGTTGATTCTGGATTTCAGTTGTTGATACTTCAGCGTAATGCTATGAAACCTCTCGCACGCTTTTTGTGGAACATAGCTAGTGTCTCCAGCGAATTGAATAACTCCGGGTTAAGATTTGGTTACTCATATTTTTCATTAACTTATTGAAAGCTGCTTCTGATACTATCCTCCGTAACGTAATGTTCATTTCTAATTTGTTATCGAATTTCCGACTGAAACAGTGGGCTTATATGAAAGCGTATGATTTCGAACGTGCCTTATGCGTTATTATCATCGTTTGGTTTTTTATGCCCGTAAATGCTGCCTTTCCAGAGCGAAAGCGCTTCTGTTATTGATTTATTTCTATTTTCTTTGTGTTTGTCCCAGTATTCCGGTCGAAAACCTAGATACATTCTCAATTTCGTAGGTTGTAAATTCTCCCGCGCCCGTTGTAGTCGATTTTCATGCTGATTGGTGTGGACCATGTAGAGCATTAGGACCACGCTTGGAAGAAAAGGTTGGTTCGCTGTTAGTACTTTAAATGTTGATTTTGCTTTTTGATTTGCACTTTGCTGAACTGCTGAACATCATGTTTTGTAATGAAGCAAGATTTATTCTTGATCTTGTATTGGACAATTTGATTGTTTCTCTCCAAAAGTACGCTTTGCCCTTTCTGGCTAGAAACAGCAACTTTACCTGCTATGGTTCAAAGTATAAGCGGTGACAATGACCTTCTGAATTTTCTTTTTCGGGTTTCTGAATACCCCCTAGAGCATTTGAGTATTTTGAATGAATCGTATATCTTAGGTAATGGGTAGGAACGGCGCAGTGCTTATGGCCAAGATTAATGTCGACTCCGCCGGTGAATTAGCAACGGATTATGGTGTCACCGCCGTTCCAACGGTGATGTCGTTCAAGAATGGTGAACGCATAGGAATGTTCACTGGAATGGTAGATGATGACCAAATTGACGATTTCTTGGACGAAGTCATCGATTCTTAAAGTTCATATAATCATAAGATTTGCTAAGCACTCTCACTTGTTAGATTGCCAGGAGGAATTTGATTTCTAGTTCGTAGAAGATTTGTTACGTTAAAAATTGCTTGTTATGCTATATCACTGTTACGTCCTCAACCAAATGTTGTTAACTTATTTATCGGGTCGCCATGTGTATTCTCTCAATTATCCTCAGTATAAAATTCACTTCGTATCCGCTGTTTTGTGCAGAAGCGTGCCAAAAGAGGAGCTTTAAATGACGTCTTTGAAGTTCAAGAACTTCTTGGGTATCACGCTATCAAATGCCGCAAACAAGGATCAAGGGCAAAGGAAGATAGGGAGCACTGGCAGGGAGTCAAGGGCAGGTTTTATTTTTCCCATGCGTGCTTACTGGGAAGCGTCAAATAATGCATTGCTTGGACGGCATCTCGTAGAATCCATTCGCAGCGGATCGTGTAATTTTTGCTTACGGGAAGTTGCCCAGTGAGTGCAGTGAATAAGCATACCAAGCATACTTGTAAGTAACCTACCGTTAGCAAAACTCCGAAACACTCTGACCACCTAGTGTGTAAATAGGCAATTCTATATATCGAAAAATGAGCCGCGCCGAGCTGAGTCGAATGGTGCCCTTGGATCAATAATTCATTCACTCTAAGCGAGATATGGCAACGCGACGGTGATGTCACGTAAATTCGGTAACTTTGCGTCGTTTATTTTTGAAGATGCGAGCGGTATTGTGCGGTATTGTACACATTTCAGTGATATCAAAAGATATTTTTGGTCCCTTGTAATGCTGAATGGGCGTATTCATTGCTCATCCTCTAAGGGGCATGGTGTAGCAGACGGCCAATTGCCGTTGAGGTAGGCGAAGACAACTCGGCCAACTCTCCGTCCTCTGCACGCACCGGCCAATAACTTCGGGTGACAAAAACGCCTACTCCATACTATCCCAGGGCAGAACTTTTCAGTTATAAAACAGGATTGGGATACAGCTTGTCCAGAAGATTTTAAAATAACGGAAAACGTAGGAATCAGGAATCCACTTCGGCATTCTAACAACTAAGCATTGTTGGGAGAATCCTGTCTATTATTCAGGTGTTTTTGCATTCGATTCGAGTCTGCTATAAGCAAATAAACAACAGGAGCTAAAAGCAACGCAAATAGTGTTTTCGAACATTTTGAACATTTTTTCCGCTGAACCGGCTAGCATAGATTGGCTGAAGAATTCTCTGCTTCTGCAAGCAATTCCGACCATCGATTCCTCCTCAACCTGGTGATTTGGCCATGTTGCTTCGGCGAAATTTGTCCTAAAAGGTGGCTTAGTGGGTCCTTGGGTCCTCATGTACGACCCTGATGTTTACGTTTACATACTAAATTTCACTACTCTAGCGCTCAGATCAGCATCCAATTTTTTCCAAGTTGTGCAAGATTGATGAAATTGCTATGGGAACCGAGCACGCCCATTACTCCACACTAATGGCTAAGCTTTTTTCAACCCAAGCTTTATATGGCACTTCTAAGAGAGTGAAGGTTATTTTTTGCGCTATATTTGAAAGAATTTTTTTCACTCTTGTTTGGATTGGCGGCCGCAACTTACTCAGAACTACTTTGCCCACCCATGGCCCCGTTTTGTTGCATTGTTATTAGTTATTACTCGACTATCTATTCATTTATGTAGTTTTTATTTTGAAAATTAAAAAATTCAGAAGGAAATTAATTTGAAGGACCGAACTTGAAAATAACATTGCGCTTTTCTTATGGCTTCTTCACTCATTTAATTGTTGTGTTTAACACTCCATTGAGACAACAAAGAATTCGTGAATGACATTCTTAGCGCTGGAAAAACTTGTCCAGCTTCTTGTTCGCAAATAAGCCACTTGTGGTTGTAGAATCTGTGTTTGCAACGAACTTGACCACACAAACAGGCGCATTTCTAGAGGTTTTTGCTTCAAGAGGAGGACGAAGGTGGGAGGTGAGGAGGACAATTGTATTCTTTATCTTCTCTCACATGTTTGTGTTTTGTGCAATTGCGGACGCATTGTGTTTAGTTTCTTAGCTATTATAACTGCATAACGAGGAAAAAAATTAGCCACTGTTTAAAATATCATGAAAGAATAGACCTACTATATTGCAACTCTGTAATTCCAAAAACACTCGAACAAATAAGTGTATATCAAGAAAAACCCGCATTGCTATTTTTACCTTAAAATAATAAAACAAAATACTAGAATCCAATTCAATTGCTTGCTTCATGATGATCAAACTTTTATGGTTTTTCATAAGAAAAAGAGAACGAGAAATCGCAAGTCTCAAAATTGCTATTATCGAGTTTTCCAAAATTATTCCGTACCCTATCATAAAAAAATTAGAAGTCATTCTTTCACAGAACACTGTGCTGCGACTAAATATTTAGTCCAGTTAAGCGCCTGCATCAACTTCTGAATAAAAAAAGAGGGATCTTAAGTGGATCAGTGTTTGCATTCCAACCATTATTTTTCTGCTTATTCTTTTTGCTAACTAATTTCCGGAAATTAACTTTCTTTCATACATTAACTAGTTTTCGGGTTTTCAGTAGTTTACATGAGCACAGGTTCGCTTTTCACGCATCCAGACTCGGTTGCTCAAAGCAACTTTCGATCAGCATCAGATGAGAAAAACCTGTTTACTGGAAATAGTAGAATGTTTTTCAGTCACTTTGGTTATATTAAATTTGCTGTTTCCAACGCCGAGGTCCTTATTGTCCAGCCACATAGCTTCCAACGTATAGGTCTAGAGGACTTTGTCATTATCTGCAAATACACTACACATTCAATGCTTTTGACTTAGAAATGCACCTGTAGAACATCTTCAATTCACTCAAAATCTGGCAAAAAAGCTTACGAATTTGAATTTTTATGGCTAAAATCGCTGTAGAAGAAGTTTTGTGCTGTGGCACTTTAGTGACTTCTTGATTTCGGACCGACCTTAACCGTGTAAATAGAAATTACCTTAGAGGGGTTTTTTCCCGTAAACTTTGCTGGCATTATTGACCCTTGAAATGACTGCCCTTGACGCATGAAGTTTATGGAAGTTCAAAACGGCAAAGCGAGTGATGAAAGCACTGACCCGTCAAAATGTTCATATTGCACAACAGTCACTGACAACTCTTCAATTTTTCCGATATCCCGGCTTCTCAAATTCTCCAGTTTTCTCATTTTTCTTGATAATATTGCAAGCCTAATTTTTATCTTTTAGATCAAGTGAGCATATCCAAGCTTGAAAAAAAATTTTTTTGCGGCACGTGCAGCTGCGGAATATGCCTTTTCATTCTGAAATTTATTTTTTATTCCAATTTATTTCCTTACTTCATAGATCACAATTTTATAACACATTTTACACCCCCTTCTATTATTTCCCTTGAAGTGCTCTTCACCAGGAATCAAACTGTTTAGACCTTTTTCCGAATAATACGAAAATTTCCGTAATTTGTTCAAAACATTTCCGAACTCCCCTAAAATTGGTTTTTTTGAATTTTCAGATATTTATCTATTATATGTAAGACTTTACAAATTTAGCCAGAAATCAATAAATGAATCCACTAAAAAGCAGCTAAGCGAGCTTTTATTGCATTTTTATAGCATCATAGGCTATATAAGGCAATCCACTGAAGCTGTTTTGCCAACACACGAAGTATTTTTTGTTTGTGAAACTTTCCGATGGTTTTTGGCTAAAATTTAATTTTTTCGAATAAATCACTTTTTACGGTCTTAGTTGTCTTGTCAGATTTCTTCTAACCTTATTTTTACGTCTGTTTTTCTTCACTTTCTTGAATTACTCCGTGCCGACGAAAATAGACTTTGAAGATCATTCTACCATTACTACTAACTTTACAATCTGTTTAAGTGAGCTCCGCGATACATTTTCATCACAGATGTTCACGACGACGTAAATTGAAGCCTAAAAAGTCCGTAGCTACACAATCGGCGAAGTTGAAAACGTAGTATGTACAACCGATTTATGACTGCTAGTAGTAATACTTTTTTTGAGGTCACGCCGTTGTACACTTGCCTTTTACTTTCCTTTGCACGTTGTAAACGTTTGCAACGATTATTTGCAGACGTTGACAGGGGAAAAAAGACTAGCTTTTGGAAAATTCAATTTGGCTAATTCTCTAGTGCACTTCTTATGTTTGCGGCTAGCGAATTGCATGGAATTAGGTTAACCATTCATCTCTTTTTTTTTCGGATAATTCGATTATATGTGAAACTGGGTTCCATTCTTGTGCTGCCTGGAAATCTTACTACTAGTTACCTTATACTGGAATACTTCTCTTCATGCCTATCCAAAATTGCTAACCTCTGATCTTATTTTGAGATTGAAGACCAGTTTACATCCTGGAAAACACCTCTCTCTCTCTCTCTCTTTCTGGGAATCTTGTGATTAAATAGTAACTCTGGCTTCGACTACCTAATAATACAAGCAAAATGACAGTCTCTGCTGACATCACCCGTGTCACTGGGGCCCCCAGTCTGGGCACCAGCTCGTGTGTGCTAATCCTAATCAGTTGCTTTAATATCATAATCTCAGTTTTCTATCTATCGTAAGATAACAGACTCCTAGATAATTTTTATATAAATTTATGTTTATATCTGAAAATTTGATTCGAAAGTTTTTGATTTGCGATATCCACTGATGGAGCTGAACACCATTTATCCTCATTTTTCCGTGATTATCTGACCAAAGAAGCTCATATTGGAGTTAAAGCGGCTAATACTTGTTTTGCTACCTGACCAACACATTCAGCTGAGGATCAGTTTTCGTCCTTCTATATGAACTTTGTTTGATATTATATAGGCTCATGCTTGAATTTAGAGTAGCGATTAATCAATTGGTGAATGACGGAACAGAAGGTGTGGCATAAAAATGTTGGGGACCAATTCTCATTTATATTGCAATATCTTAGTACGGCTGCATTCTGTTCATCATTTAAAATAACTCCTTAGAGTTAGACTCGCCCTCAGAGCCAATACATAGTCATGCGTCAAGATATGGAGCTATAGTGTGGATGAGGACCAGTTTTCGTCAGTCTAATATGAGCTTCATATGAGTACGAGTTTTATATATTCTAGATAGCGTACAGTTAGCTAAAGAGTAGCGCAAATTACAAGTACTCACGTACTACGTTAATTTCGGAGACCAGTTTTCGCACTCCAGAAATCTTTACTTATAATTATCGTTAGAACATTGTTTTAAATCACGTGTTCCATCAACTTTAGAAGCTAATTGGCGCTCACTTCTCAATCTGTGTTCTTTTTTGCCATCTCATTCATTTTTCCAGCAAAAAGCCACAGTTAACTTTTGCAAAAACGTTTGCAATAGTCAATAAATCAACATACTGTTACTTGTCCTTGACGATCAGGTAAGTGCACGTGTTCTCTCGTGCCATCTATGCACCAAGCGGCGGCTTTGTTCTCTCTCATGACCGGTTTGTCGTAACTTTTTTCGTAGTAACTCTACCTACGGGTAGCCAGCTCCGTGTAAACAGAGATGGCCGCTTTTTCTAAATGTGTTCTACTCTTACACCAGTTTCACCTAGATCCAGTGTGTTATATGTATACCTCACATGTTTTCTAACCTTCAGGCAAAAAATTCTGAAAATTTTCAAGCAAAATCGAATCTATAGATGTTGGGGACCAGTTCTCGTTTTTCAGAATACGCATTGTTCTGCTGCCAATCTTGCCCCTCCCTCCTTTACTCTCTATCTATAATTAAAACTTCCGCTTGGCCGGAATAGAATCCCCCTAACATGGGCAATTTTTTCAAAGAAAATGCTCGACCAAGCTTGATTGAAAGTCATTCATTCCGTCCGCTGCATTGACCAATTTTCTATTTTGTAGCGTCTGCAATTGCCTGCACGAAGACTGAGTTAGGCTCATTGAAGAGATGCGAGCCAACAGACCATTTTATGGCTGCAATGACTTTCCCTTTATATCTTTTCCTTTTTCTCATTTATTGAATTGAGGAGCTGTACATCATTCAATGTATTTTCATATAACCCTAGTGTTTTTTGAATTTATAGAAAGCCAGGCTGATACAATTTAATAACTCATTTTTTTTTGAAATAAGGATTCGAAAGTTATAACTGAGAAATTCTCATGAATCATCTGGATTTATGTTTAAATTTGGCGGGAATGGTGCACTTGCGGTGGCGGCAACACTCAGACGTCAAAAACACAACATTTGTAATACCGCGCATAAAAAATGCCCATATAGCGTACATTTACAAGCTATGCCCCTTTGGTCATTATTCACGCCCAAATGTTGTCGGTGACGCAAGAACAACATCATAATAATTGCCAAGTCTACCAGATTATAGTCGCCATCATCTTCCAGCCCAGCGGTGTCCGCCATATACTACTTTTTGAGCTATTATATAACGTGGTACTTATGCTAGAGTGTCGAAACTGGTCCTACTTCTGACACACTCAAGTTCCTAGCCGGATCAGTCCTTGACGTCAATAGCCGCAAAAAACGTTGCTAGCCGGGAGATGCGACAAATTGTCACCTCAATAAAAATGTTTGGGGCATACTAGGAGGGGAGCAAGCGAAAGTGAATATTAAATGCCGCAAGCAGCTCAAAGCAAAGCCTATACGCTACATTATTATTCGTGTCGGGACCCAAGCTGACCAATCCCGCAGTCTTCTGTTGCCGGCGGAGATGGTAGGCGGAGCGTCTGTTTGCGCGAATTTCAAGTTGTTGCCTTTCGCACCAAACCTAAAGAATTCGTATAGTAGACGGAATTGATTGCCTTTGTACATCTGTTTGTACTTTGGAAGAAGGAAACAACTAATAAAGTTGTAAACGCACAAGTCGTGGGATCTCGCGCACTTTGTGCAGTGACACATCTAAATGTGAACTGTACACGCGATGTAGTCTCAGTTGCGCAAAAGTCAACAGTATCTCTTCTTCTCTTTTTTATTGCGACAGGTTAGAGAAATGATGTTATGTCTGTGAGTCATTCATATTTTTATCTGTCTCGGTTTTTGTTGATGAATAGTCCGCAAATGCAGACGAGAGGTTTTAGCAGTCACGTTGTTCTTGTAAATAAAATGACGACGGTTAGGTGAGATCTTATGGTTGTTGACTGAGAAGATGATATGATTATCGGCAAATGATTTGATTAACAATGCGTAATTATTGATTTATCGATTAGGCTGTATCGTTAGTCTCTCTGAACATGGGTGGAAGTAGATACTAAATATATTGAGAGTTCGGAGGCGGATAAATCTTGTAGGCAAACATGTTGAACCGGAACGATTGTTTGACTATCGCGTTCATTCATGTGTCCACACGTCCGCAACTGTACATGATTAACTTCCCTAAGCAACTTTAGTCTTCACTGAAATCTTTATTTTTTATTGCTTTGCCTTACATCCGACTTTTTCATCTTTTCCTTTTGAAATAAGAACCCATTTTTTACACGTCCAATAATTTTATAGCTTGTATTCTACAAGAATTTTTGATTCTTTGAAGCCAGTACAAAAAGCAAGTCACTAGAATTTATTAAGAAAAATTTTAACTTTTTGCGATACATTGACATGATTGTGCTGCAAGTAGTCGCGTCTAAAACGTTTTCGCACTTTTTGTTTAGGAAAACCATTTATGGAAAGAACTGCTAGCATTGTTTGGCTAATCTTTCACATCGCTAAAACCTATAGCAACGGTTCCAATGTTTGGCTTTCACAAGCTCTGGGGTTTTTTAGTAGCTTCAAGGTAATGCTCAAAAAAATTATAAAAAGAATATGATACATGAAAATCAAATTGCTCTAATCTTTGATTCAACTGGCTTGGATTCTGGAAGGCGGGGCTTTGTGACTTAATTGGAGCCGTTTGCGCCCGCGACGCGTCTGCTCTCTCCCGAGCGCGTGCTTTCTGACCATTATCTAGCCTTAATTAGGTCACTAAGCCCCGTTTTCCAGAAGCCAAGCCAGTTGAATCAAAGGGTACGTCTCGTACTGCGTGTTTTTCAGTTTTTGTGATTTTATGTTTCTATGTTTTTTGTTTTTATGGAGTAAACACTTCTGTATTTATGTGGAGCCTATGGTTTTTACCTTACCTTGATACTTCTATAAAATGATAATTTTTGTAAACTATGTAGGTCCACGATGGTCCTATGTTTAGCGACGCAAAGGCGTCAAAGCCGCTGCGTTGCTACGGTCGCATTACGGTCATTTTCTGCGTCGGCAACTACCCTTTTTACATTCTTGGAGACTCTTTGGGCATATTTTCACATCAAGCGAATGCATTTTCTCACAACTCTGATCGTGACAATCTTGCTTGTGGCACTCTAAAAAAACTATTTTTTTCACTATAGAAATACTTCAAATGATTTGCCCTCACTTTTCTCTAATCCTAACCACATTTTACGGAATTCAAATAGTTATGTTTGTATTTTTTCGTTTTTCCACAGTAAGCATTTCCTCATATGAAAGTGACTTCCCATACCCAAGACTATAAGTCATCTTCACAAATTTATGGTTATCTAAACTTTTTGGTGTTTGGATGATTATGTATGACTAAGAAAATGTGATTTGAATAGGAAATGACACTCTTTTCAAACTATTCTTTGATTTGATTTGTTGAATCTTATGTTTCTCTTAGCCAAACTGAGAAATTTTATATCCAAGACTTCACGATTCTCTCCTATTGTGATTTTCTCTAAAGTTATAACTTTTCCGTTTACGATACCTAATTCGTATTCATTGTTTTTCGAAAGATGACTAAATGCACATAACATCCTTCTCGTCTGCCTCTTGTAACAATAAAATCGCCTATGACTAAGCCGGAAAATGATGCGAAGGCAATTTCTGTTGGGCCTGGGTGTCGATGACTAGGCTCTTCAATTCCTGCAAGTTTTTAAGCGTTATCAATCCTTGCCCGGGTGCCACCTGCTCTTTTGTCCCTTGGCTGTGGGTTCTCTCGCTTAGTCATCTACATTTGGTATAGGAAACATCTGCTTGATTGTTGGGTAAAAATTGATCACGTGGGGGAGAAAAAAGGGGGAGGAGCGCGTGCGGGGGAGAAAAGTTGAGTTGTTGAGAGTTGATCGGGTACTGCAAATCGATCGCAACCAACCGACCGACCGAACGATTGATGGTGGTAAAAGAGGTTGTTCTTTTGTGTTTATGACTCAACTGAGAGAGCGAGAGAACGGACACATTGGAGCGAATGCAACCCGCAAAGTTGACGACTGTGCCCGAATTTTTGGTTTGTCACATTCGATTTTACCCTTCTGGGGACAATTCTTCCTCAGTCTACCCTATAAATCCTCTTAACTTCCCCAAATCCAGATCTATGCCCCATCCCATCACAGTCATTTTCCTCAAAGACTCTCTGACAAATCTTCCCGTCACAAAATGTTCAAGAAACCCAAGGGACAGGCAGGCGTTCCCAATCCTCGACCAAAAACCCTTCAGTCTTGTCAAAAGCTATTACACTTTGTGGCTGTTCATTGATGCCTCGGAGTCGCAGAATCCCGCGCATTAACACCCCATCCTCGGGGTTCGCTCCTCGTTGGGCTCGGGTGAACGATCTATTCTTAAAAAATTCCTAGATTGTGAATTTTGCAGTCATGGGTTCCTTTTGGCTAATTTTACGAGCGTTTATAGAAAGGTTTGGCTTTTTTTCTTTCCAATGAATGCTTCTGAATCACAATCAATTTGTCCACAATTTTTGAGGCTAAGTGTCTTATTCACAAACTCTGCAGTTTTCAGCTGATTCTATAAATGTTTATATTTCTCAAGGAAAACCCTCCTTTCTCCTCTTCTTCCTTTTTTTCTCAAAATTGCTTCCGTACTGCCTCGTTCATGATTTGCATGATTTAACGATTCGGTTTTTGATTCTTTCTCGAATGTACGCGAAATGTTGCAACCATTGCTGTTGCCGAATTTTGTCCTATTCCGAGAATTTTTGTCATTTCCGAATCACAAATCCCTAATCCAATGAAAATATTTGAGATAAATAGGATCTATTTTCTTATCCCCACTTTTTCCCTGAATTTCTCCATTGCCTAGTTAATTGCTTTTGCTTCCAAATATTTGTTATCTAATCACATGAGTCTTATTGTGTCCTTGTGCTTACCGTGATTCGAAGAATCTGAACTTATAAAAAGTGCACAATCAAAGCGCAAATGCGGTAGTTTATCGTATTAGATTAGCTTTCCATTTGCATGATTTCTGGTGCAATAACTGTGCATTTGCATGAAAAGTTGTAAAAATTTGTAATCTCATCTAACTCCACCAGATTTATAAGGTCCGATAAATTTTGAAGCGAGTAAATTGTGCTCGTACTTGAAAGTCATTACTAGCATATCCGGGGAACAAAAGCTGGCGAAGAAAAATACTCAAATTTAATTTCCAAATCCGGATGCAAAAAAATGATGAAAGGTTCAATAAAACCGATACTATCAGTAATAAAGATTGTACAAATCGCTTTTTAAAAAATAAGTTGTGAAATAATTTACATTATTAAACAAGTTTTCCACAGATTTTCTTGCAAGACTTTAAACCAGTCAAATTCTTTTATACAAGGGAACTTTTTTTAGCAAGCCTTTGTTTTTCCGTAAGTAAACGTTTGTTTTCGCATACACTGCGTTTTACTAACATAAAAGAACAATAGAATGTAACAAATGAGGCAATAGGATTTTTTAGGCTAAGAATATCACAGTCCGGTCCTCTGACGACGCAAAACTTTTTATGCATGATTTGTTCAATTGTTAATAGTACCTTTCTGCGAAGTCTGAAGAATTATGAATTTCAAATTTCCAAATTTTGCTGATATTTCAGTGCTTGATTAGGAACTAATAAAAAAAATGTGCTCCTCGACAGAGTTTATTTTTGCGCAAGTTCCCGTTTCTTGGAGGCTATATCAAAAAGGATACGTCGGGGAATGCGGTGAAGATTCTATTTTACTTTTGGAATACTTTTGGGAGCAGTGCTATCCGGTTTAGCTGCGGTGATTATCCCGTTTTTTATCTAATTTCAGTTTCCGCTTCCACTAATCTCACCACAAATCGTGCCATCACATTTCCTCACATTTCACAAGAAAATTTTACGCATGCTTTCTCCCAAGGACGTTCTTTTCACATTCACACATTTGCATGCTTCAAGTCCATTCACTTTTTCCTATGCCTTTACGATAGGGTGATTCTGAAAGAAATACTAGTTCTTTTAACTTTCGCTGGTGTTAGGCTCCGCATTAACCGTGAAATTATCTAAGACTTCTGAGAACTAGTTCCTCTCGCATTGTCGTCCATTATTGCGCGCATTGCCAGCATCCTGCTCCTCTCATATAGTGCTAGAAGTGTCTTCTTGTTTTGTTTGCTGCGATGAGTGAAGAGGTTTTTTTTTTGTTCGAGTAGATGATACCCGCGCATAGCCTAGACTGATGCATCTCTCAGAAATTCGTTCTGCTGTTCAGTTTCTGAAAAAATTAGCTGACCATTAATTTTATCCTACTACAATTTCTTAAAGCAATGAATCTCTTGAATTGTTAAATTACACATTATGAAACAGCTAATTATTCAATCTTACAGTCATAATATGAAATGCATGCATGTTTGGTGATGGTGGGTTGGTAGCGGTTGTGAGGTTGGTGCAATTGGTATTGTTGTTGATGGCGGTAATGGTGAGGATCTTGATATTTGTGGAGTTGATGATGGTAGTGATGGTGAGGTTGGTGCGGTTGGTGGGGGTTGGTGATGATAGTGATGGTGACATTGGTGTAGTTGATGGTGGTAGTGATGGTGAGGTTGGTGGAATTGATGGAGTTGGTGATGGTGAGGTTGGTGCGGTTGGTGGAGCCGGTAATGGTAGTGATGGTAAGGTTGGTGTGGTTGTAGAGTTGGTGATGGTAGTGTTGGTCAGATTGGTGGGGTTGGTAGAGTCGGCGATGGTGGTTTTGGAGAGGTGTTGGAGAGGTTGGGGGGTTGGTGATGGTAGTGATGGTAAGTCTGGTGGAACTGATGGAGTTGGTGATGGTGAGGTTTATGCGGTTGGTGGAGCCGGTAATGGTAGTGATGGTGAGGTTGGTGTGGTTGGTAGAGTTGGTGATGGTACTGTAGATGAGGTTGGTGGGTTTGGTAGGGTCGGCTATGGTAGTGTTGGTGGGGTTGGTAGGGTTGGCGATGGTAGTGATGATGGTTGTGGTAGTAGTGGTAATCTGTCGTTTTGATTAAAAAAACATTAGCCTTCAAATTCGTGTTGTTCTGCAAAAACCTATGCAAAAACCTTTGCAAATTTCACTCAATTTTCTCTATCCATCGAACTCTTCGTATTATCAGACCTCCTTTTGCTAGTAGTCGAAGGCCTACACACATTAACAACACTATCACGGCAACATCGTTTGCACTACAATATCCGCGTGCGCCTAAATGTGTTCAGCACTTCTTCAATGTTTACGCTGATGTTTACTTTGTCAAAGTGTGTCTCTAGTGACGTGACCTTGAGAAAGAGCTCTGTTCTTTTAATTGTATCTGGAGCGCGTTATCATAACATCAGCATACTGCCACGCTGGTTTCGGCATATCCCTCAAAAAGTGTCGGCCTAGGTTTTTGCTCAAAAATGTGATGCTTACGAAGAAATCTGTTGACTCTGCGATTTGCCACATGGTGGGTATAGCCTTGATGCGAAAAATCATGTGCTCTAATCAAACATGACGAAGGTGTGCTTGGAATCACACTGTATCTTATGATCTTTTGCGCTGTTTGTCGAGAAAATCGTGTTCGGAAGAAATGATCCAGACGAGAATTGGTCCCCATTTGTCTTGGTTTCATAAAACACAGGCCGGATATGGTAAACTGCATGAAGATGGAAGATCTTTTGCTTACAACCACTAATAAGCAGTTGAATTATGCGAGAACTTCCCTTCGCAGTTCGCTTTAATCAAGCTCACTGATGTACGGAGTTTGTGAGTAACTCAAATCAAAGCTTTCGTAAATGTGTTTTATAAAACAACGATTGCATTTTACAAAATCCCTTGATACGAGTTCTTATCAGTTTTTGTCAGTGTACCAAATTTTTTTATTTATCGATTGACCCAGTCCAACTTTTTTTTGCAAATCTGCAACATGTTGTAAAGCTGCAGATGTTGTGCCGTTGAACCAGGTGATAAGTGAGAATTTATGGGATTGGCCGCAAGGTCAAAGGCCTATGCTTAACTTGAACTTATATTTGCTAACATTCCTTCCTTCCCCTCCTCCCCTCCCTCATTGAAATCGTCGCAAAATCGTTGGACTATGCATACGACTTGTTTTAATCTGAAGTATATTCATTTGAACTGTATTGATTTTATGAAATCTCCTTCACTAATTCTGCGTAAATCATTAATTTCGAGTCATAAATTCTATCAAAATCTTCGTCTCCGTCACCAATGGGAAAAGGGTGTTTACTCAACCGTGCGAAATCGTGTTCGAAATAGCGTAAATTTATGTATATCGCCCATTTTGCTCAGAATTCCACCAATAATTGCCAAGTTTTGCATTAAGAAAGCTATAAAATCTGCTCGTAAAGCCCTCAACACGTGTGTGCTTTTGCGAAAGTGCAGAAAATAGAAATTACCCTCCCGAGCGCCATACGTTTGCTCATTCAAAGTGTATTGCTAGGTTTTGCTACGATAGCGGACAAGCCGCAAATCATCTCCACCTGACAAGGTGTAGAATGGTCCCTGGGAAAATCAAAATTTCTCTAGCTATTTGCTTCTCACGTTTTCTTGCTTTCTGTTGTGTCGATGTATCACATTTCTTCAAGGTTTTCTGTTGTGAAGAAAGCTGCGTTCTAGCAGCAGGTAGCAGTTGTCGTCCATCTCACTCTTGCCTTATCGAGTGTTTATCTGTCACTTTTCCTCATTTTCAATAGGTTCAGATGGTAATAACGCTGCGTCAATGATATAACTAACAATAAGTAATGTATTATAAAAAGTATAGTTCTATCCAAAAAGAGGCGTGACACTAGGTGCCACAATTTTGTCTTTCGGATATTCCCAACAAAAATATGAGTTACGAGAACTAGTCCTTTGTACAATTTTTTATTCTCCTGTGTGTTTAACTACTGCAAAGTCTCTCAAATTATAGGGCATTCAAAAATCGTGACGATGGCGCGATCGCTCGCTACACGCACGCCGCTTCAGGAAATCGCGTTTTCTTGGTTTTCGTGTCTAATCGAATGGTTTTTTTGCTTACATATAATATTATTTAGACCTTGGAAGAGACTTAGCTGGACATCGAGGATGGCTGCCTTCTTGTATAAGCGTTTTATGCTTCTGTGGGCGCAAAGTCCGGTAAAATCCGTCGTCACGATTTTATAAAAACTATAAGCTTGCATGGAATATGGGGGTGGCTTCCGAAGAACTTTGAGGTAACTCTAAGACAAAACTTGCTCAGAGGGGCGTGGGACCAAGTGCCATGATTTGGAAACGAACTAAAAATTCCTATTTTTACTAAGTAGCTTTTGTGAACTCGCTTATGCAACATAAACTTAGAAAATTCTCTCTAATCAAGCTTGGAAAAAAATCCAAAAAGAGGCGTGGTACTAGGTGCCACAACTTTGAGATGGACTTTTGAGTTCAGCCCTTGACAAAAAAGTTTTGAGAATTCGCTTGTACACTATATGCTCATGTTGGACTTTCTAATTAGCTTGAGATTACAAATCCACATAAAATGGGCGTGGCCTTAGGCACAACAAAAAGTTGGAATATACAACTTAAAGATTAGCTTTCGTTACGGAGCTCTGATATACATACGGTAGACCTTTTCATATTATAATAGAATCTTGATGGGCTTGCAAAAATGATCGCATTACTGCTTATGTGCTAAAAGGGACGACTTTTCAATAAGTGCGAAAAGTGGACGACTTTTTACTAAAGAATCTCTTCTACTGTACAAAAAGATCTTTCAGCGCTCTCTATCGCTCGGTCGACATAGACTGTCATAAATTTTTCGAAAGATTGTAAAATTGCGGATGTGTGGGCGATTCAGCACACAGATAAATGGATCTGACGTTGGACTTCTGCATCTTTAGTGTTAGTCTTCCTCCGTTTAGTTCCCCTTGTGGTATAGATTCTACAAGTTTGGTTGGAGGGGAGGGAAGGGGGGGGGGAATCTAGATGCTGGAATTCTTGTTTGGATAGTGATTGGGAGCCCTTGAAAAGTGTTTCTCCAAATTGCAGCTCATATGATTCCTTCGTGGCCTAGAAATTTAGTTCCAATCTCCGACCCATACCGTACTCGAGGACGCTGAGTGGTCATGAACACGGTACTGGGCGAGTGTTTAGAATTAAAGTTCTCTGCCACAAACAAATCTTATGAGCTGTTGCCTGGGCATTGGATACGTCAAGCCCTGCCATATCAATTTTCACTGAAGAAACCCTGGTTCTCAGATTTGCTTGACTGCTTTTTTGGTATCAGTTTTTTCAACTCTTTCGATGCTCTTCCAGCACATCGAGCACATATTGCGATTTATTGCTGAAGTTATGCGTCATACTCAATGGCGCATAACCCAGATACTTCGTCAATTTTCGGGCAATCTTCCAGATTTTACGCGCAAGTTTTTCTCAGACTCGCCAAGGCGCCTAAGTACCGTAGTCCATCACACAGCCAACAATGTACTTGTACTCTTCGGCCTCCGAATTGAGAGAAGAGAGAAGACTACAAGTCGAAATTGCCTGGCACTCATCCATTATTACTGCGTCGTCGTTTGGCTCGCGCACAAGGCTGTTCGGTTCGTTCTGTTCCACTACTCCTCTGGCGCCCGACAACTAACATTCGATCACTTTGCCCCGTACGAGTTTGACCATTTGCTACCCGCCACCGATAAAAACCCGAAGCAAAAACTCCTCTTGTGTTTTTGACCCGAATTTCGCTGTATCACTGCACATTTGTCAATCGTTTTAATGGGTACAATACGTTTTTGTGCGCAAAATCCCCCGATTTATGTGATTAATCGAGGTGTCTCTGATAAGTCCATGTTGGGTCGGCGGGTTTTTGATAAAAAGTGTGCTTTGTTCGAATGATAGTCTGATGACGGATGTTTCGTTTTGACATCCTGAAACTTGCTGGTGATGATCCCTAATGTTCTAGAATGGTCATCAAATCAATTAAAACGAATATGAATGCCCTTTAAATGCACATCGGGCAAAAGTGAGGACATGAGGCTGGTGCAATTTCTCACTTTGCGCGAAACACGGTGTCAATATTTCATCATTGAAACAGAGAAAAATGTGCCTTAAACACAACGCAGAGCTTTTGGAAGTACCTCATGCTGCTAGAGTTTCTTAAGGGGCTTGGAATTTCTTGTGGTTTTCTCCTTGTAACCTCGAATAGAGCACATACAAGCTGTTCTGAGAAAATGTATCGACGTTTGATTTCAACAACTTGGTTGTATAAAAAGGTTTCGCAGTCCTTCAATCACTAAATCGCAAAGCTCAGCTTATATCTACGGTATAAAGCAGATAATCATATATTCTTTATTACTGTACGATTATGGTAGGAACTTTCAGCATGCCGCGCCACCATGAATATGACCTCGTAAGTTGTTGTACCATGGTTTTTACGCAAGCTGATTTTACTGCTTAAATCTTTATACGTTTTCAATGCTTTCTGAATGGCATAATTCAATAGTGGGGATATTGAAAAAACGGTTACTAAGGTATATTCGGCGTAACTCATGAAAGAAGCATTACGTAAGTGCAAACTTCAACAGCGTATTTGATTAGCCTATATCAAATGTATCCAGATTACGTGGTTTGCTTTTCGGGCATGATGGTGCCCGGAAAGCAAGAGTCTTTAGCTCATGAGCCACTTCAAAGCTCCTACCGTAATCCCACAGTGTAGTTTTACCTTCAAAACTGGGAAAACTCAGAGTTAACCCCTATTTTTCAATTCCATCTACTTCAATGATAGCTGCTTCTAAAGAGGCTGTTAAGACCTTTGCCCTTTATGCTATACTTTATCACAACTTCCGGTAAAGTGCTGCATTTAAAGTGCAATTTTTATGACAACTCTAGAGATGGTTAACTTTTTACCTAAGAAAGCATTGGTGGATCATTAATAACAAGGCAACACGTCTTTGAATAACAGTAAGAAAGAAAAATGTCAGGAAATTTCGTTCTGCAGGAATGTTGATAGAAATCAATCGATAATCACGTAATGTTTCTTATTTACATATGATAAAACGCAATCATTTCTCCCGTCACAGATGACATTCTGCTATTTCTTTCTTCAGCAATGTTTTATCCTCTTTCTTGTTCTTTCCTCTATGAGTACGTATCCATCTATGTACACAGATTAAACCAGCAAGTCATCTAATTTCCAGATGTTCCAGATCGTAGAATGTTTTATAGCGTGAACTAATTCTTCTTTAGACCAAAGTACTTGACACCAATTGTATCTTCCACCGCAATTACAAGCAAGGAACGCTTGGAGTTCCACTGTCCAACCATTTCGTCTATTCATCTGGCTGCAACGCCTTTTTCTTCATTCTGTGCTCCAGAATTCATTTTATGCTCTAGACGTCATTTTATGCAGTGCCATAAATTCTTTCAACGCCGCGAAACGAATCAAAGTCAAAAACCATTTTCGTCGGTATGAACTTCAACTTGGGATTCAAGTACCCATAATAAACGCATAAAGTCTCTAGATCAAAATTTGCATCTCAACGATCACAAAGCGGTTAAATTTTGAGATGTCCCCTTTGATTTGACTGGATTCACGGCTGGAAGGCGGGGCTTCGTGACCTATAATGCTGGGGAATGATTAGAAAACACGCGCGCGAAAGAGACGCAGACGGCGTCGCGGTCGCGAGTGGCCTCATTGAGTCACAAAGTCCCGCCTTCCAGCCGCCAATCCAAATGAATCAAAGATTATGTTCAAGATGACTCCCAAATGTATTAGTAATTTATCAATCTGTGGAGAAAATTTATTTCATTCGCATTTTATTTCATTCGACTGGCATTTTGATCAAAAATTTTCTCACTTAGATAGCCGTATTTGATTAGGCAGTTTAAGCGACATATTGAGAGCCATTAGAGAGGGGGGAAACTGCGAAGAAATAAAGAACGTAAAGTTTGGTCGTTTCTAAAATACCTGCACTAGAATACCCCGAACTCTCTACATTGAGAGAAGGGGAGGGGGCTGAATTTTATGCAAAAACGATTAACAGCACTTTTAAATAAGTGATGTCATTGTCCTTACATTGAAACATATGTAAATTGATTGATAGTCTGATATCACAGTAATGTGGAGGCTTCTTCTTCTGCAGAAAATCGCTGAAGGCCTAAAGAGTCAGACAAGCAAAATATAAACTTCTTTTGTAGAGTGTGTTAGCACCGATCAATCCGCGATTTTGGGCGAATTTGAATTTCATCTCAAGCAATCACCAATCTCAGGAATGAGAGATGATCCGGCTTTCTTTTTGACATGATATGAAACCATAGAACGACTGTATTCCGTCTCCTTTGAATAATTGACTGTACAAAAACTCATCTTGTTATCTTCCAAAATTTTATACTTGACACTTTTGTGAGAAATTTGTGATGCAAAGAAAACGCATTGAAAAAAAAATTTGTCTCTAACATATCACATCCTTGACGCGCATTCTTTTCCTAATGACTCGCTTATTGAACACAATAGTACAAAAAATTGTTGACTTTCTACGTGGTCACATCACTGATTCACTGATATGAACCCAATAGATGCTAGGTTTTTCATAGACTGCTCTCCATTTTAAATTCGTCAGCCTAGTCATTTTAACCAGTATTCGCCCATTGTGTCAAAATTTTACAGTTCTCTTGTCATTTCTTTTGTATATCTTTCCTATCAAACTGTTTGATAAGTCTGCGATTATTTCTTATCGTTCAAGCTTTTATAAGTACTTTTCTTCCTCTTCTGTCATAGCATAAGGTAAACGATACACTTGTGAGGACGTCTTCAAGGACACTTCTTGAAGATTTGAGTTTCTTTGAGTTTCTAGACTGGTGTCTGTCGCGTATTCGATAGACTGAACACCCTCCCCCTACCCTCAAAAATGAAAGGGTGCGAACAGCATTTAACTAACCTTTGATTCAACTGGCTTGGCAGTCGGAAGGCGGGGCTTTGTGACCTAATCAAGGCCGCTCGCGCCCGCGAAGCAGTCTTCGTCTCTCCCGCGCGCGTGCTCTCTGATCATTACTTAGCCTTAATTAAGTCACGAAGCTCCGCCATCCAGCCGCCATGCCATTTGAATCAAAGGGTTCACGTTTACGAGTTTAATTGTAAGATGAAAAGGAAGGAAACTCAAGAGCTGCCCACTCAAAGCTAATCACAAATTCGTGGAGTACCATATACTTTCGACAAACTCCGCCTACGCGCTAGTTCCCCGCCAAAACTATGCGGAGGCGGAGCTTAGCGCATAGAGTGTAATTGCACATCACTCTAACTTTAGTATATAATGCATTGCATCGCATAAAGCAGCTTAGTCAAGCGCATCCAATACACCTACAAAAATGCAGTGCAATAAGAATGGAGCATGTTTTTTGCACAACGTATCCCACAAAACGAGTTTCTGCGCAAAGTTGCAATTGACCGTCTTAGCAAGCCTAAATGTGATTATGGTAGAGAGTCTTTGTGGCTGGCCCTGAAGTTTTAGGCAAGTTCGATTCTTTACCGTATTGAGGGCGGTAAAGACTTAGAAATCAAGTACTCCTAACACCCGGAGTTTTTGATAGATATGAATCAGTCCGGCGCCATGGAGCCATTCATTTCCATACGTTTTCGGCAAGCTAAGGGCTGGTCTGTGCGTTCTGAGTTATCCTTGCATTTTGATTCTCTTACGAGCAGTAAACATATTTATTGCTCTATAGTTTGCTAATATGAACATTTACAGCTCGCAAAGAACGTCTAAAGCATTCTAATGAGATCATGACCGCGTTCAAATACTTTTTTGTGGCTTTTTAAAACGTTGACGACCGTATACATCCGCGCGTATGCACGCCCTAACTCCCATTTAGCATTTTCGTGCATCCGCGCATATGCACGCTAGTTTTCTAGGTGTAAACGAAAAGTTTTGAGGTAACTTCTATGCAGTAATACTACTGGTGGCCTGATAGTCTTACAGAACACAGGGCATCGCGGCAGCTGTTCAGAAGTTTGGGCCGCAAAATTGGGTAATCAGTCGGTTTTTGGTAAGGTAAACACATGCTAATTACGTTTTTCCGAAAAGGTTAAAACTCTGTAAAGCTGTTTTGAAAGCAAAAAACGATGAATCAAGCAAAAAATACCTGGTATTACAGCGTTTTTTTTATGAAAAGAAATTCCTCCAATATAGCGATTGCGCGGTTATTGGGAGGGAAAATCCACGCAAAAACCTTGATTTGTGTAATTCTGGTAAGGCTCTGTGATATACATGTATCTCTGAACAAAGTTCACATGTTTTATGAATAAGCGTCAAAAGGACTCCCACATAATATTTTCGTGCATCCGCGCGTATGCACGGGCCAAATGCGCGAAGGACGTTGGTGGGAGTTTCGCCCAAAATGGCGCGGTCATCAACGTGTTAAAAACGTATGGTTCAGAAAATATTGAATCGCTCAAAAGAACTAGATAAAAAGCAATCACATGTGAAGATTATACACACAACAAAATTATTGAGTTAGTCTTCCCAATTATTTCTATGGAAAGTGCTGACCCTATCAGCTTAAAAATAGATTCGGAGTCGTTTACGAAGATCATTTTGTCGTGATTATTCTGATAATAAAGAAGAAAGCAACGAAGTCCAACACGCTGCGCAGAACTCAGGTTCAGTATTATTTGCGTAGAGTGTATGCAAAATGGAGAACGCAGAGATAGAAACGCAAATAGGCAGAGAGGCAGAGTCAGTTGGCATAACGGGGTCTCTACTTAGGAAAAATATTTATTTTTGTTAAAATTTGAAATACATATTATTCTTACCGAATTTGGAGGGGGGGGGGAGACATTGATGACTGCATTCTTCTTTTCTTTTTAATTATAATAGAAAAAGGAAAAAAGAAGACTATCTTGTTTAAAAGTTCCCTTACCACTCTTTCTTGTTTAAAAGTTCTCTTACCACTCTTTACCCCTCAGACCTCCTATTCTAAAAGTTGGTAAGCTCGTCACTGCTTTTATGTCGTGTTTCCTTACCCAGATCCCAGATTGTCCTTGACTAATACTTCAGTCATACAATGCTTTTTCCGGAAATTTCAAAACAAAGATCCCCGTATGCAGAAACGTTAGATGAAACAGCCATCTGGTCGCACTGTCTTTTTCCCAATCTGCAGAGCTCTAGAATAACCGCTATCACTTTTGCACAAGCAAAACAAAAAAATTTGTTGAAGGCCAAGTAATATCTGTCTACGCAGAGAAGCGAACAAAGAACTTACCGAAAGCGATGAAATATTGCTGTTGTGGATTTACAAAAGAACACAAACTGGTTTCGATAATGATAGAAGGGATTTGGACACTGATTGATGAAACAGCACGTGAAATCTTTCAAGAGTCACATCTTGTGCCAAAAACGTTGAAAACGGCTGATTTTTCGATGTGCGGTTGGTTTGACTCATGATTGCACTTGGGCAGTATGGCCTTGACGAAAAACACTTTATCAAATGACGCTATTCCTCGAGCTCATGCATCATATCATCTATAGTATACTTTTTAGAGTTAATGTGTCCTTGCAGTAGTGTAAAATTCACAGTACGAGGAAATTGAAGGTGACTGGCTTGTCAAGAAAACTACCATAACAGTTTTATTCCGCGAAAAAGTGATCGACAGAAATAGTAATTCTTGACAAAAAGCGAACTACGTAGTCAATTCAAGGTCATGATAAAGTTGGCTGCGATCCCCGCTGCACTCAAACCTGATGCTTTCGAGTCGCGAGTTTATGATCCTCACAACTCAAAGGCGTCATAACTTGTTCGAAGGTCATTGATGCGCTTTTGAGTAAAAATGTCCATACTATACAGCTTAACTTTCCTTTAAACGCTGCGCTGCCTATTCTGCTTGAGAAGTTTGAGTACCAGTTCAAAAAGAGACGTCTTTCAGAGATGAATATTTTTAATATGCATCGCAATTATCTATTGATTTTGACCCATGAGGTTGATCTCAAAAGTTTTGCCAATGCAGCAAAAATTTCCTCCTTGCCCTTAACTTAGCACAAAATTTGAAAAAGAGGAAATTTTACTGTGCGAGCTGTGATCCGTATGTGCGCGTGCCAAGCAGTGGCACCTTGCCAGCCAAAGACTGCGGCGATTGCGTAGAGCACAGACATGGTCCTGCCACGATATAGCCAGTAGCTCAGGCTTGACTGAAAACCCCCGCGATGCGGACGCGCAACTTATCAAGGATCGATTCAAATTGACAAAATTCATCCACACGAAAAAAATGTCTAGACGCTCCATCAATCACACATAGGTGCCTTGGGTACATCCGAAGTGATCCATCAATCTTGATGCATGCCAGGAGGACGATCATATGACGCTTTTGAGAGAACTGTAGCAATATGCGTCCTCGGACAGAGTTCACGCGATTTGATCGTCGCGATTCAGTCGCCGCGATTCCCATTCATTTTCATTTTATATTTGAGAATTTCGAGCTGGAAAACTATCACAACCGAAATGCAGGAAGATCGGCATGCAATGAACTCGTAACATTTGTCTTGTCGCGATTGAATCGCGACGATCAAATCGCGTGAACTCTGCACGAGGCTTGAGAGCTCAGAGCTTAGTCTATATTTGGTTGGATAATCATCAAATACGCGACGCAGCCGCGTTCACATGCAAAATACAGTTCAAGATAACACCCGGTTTAAAGTAAGCAATCATTTCTACATCTAGCAATATGGGACATTTGGTGCGATTGTGTGATTTCAAAGTATAAATGTAATCATTATAATATTTGATGGCTCCAGCTGACATGTGATACCCCACCTTAACTTTTGTAGAATTTATTCGCAGTAGTAACTCGCATTTTCTGCATTACGAATCCATCAAAATTACATTTCGTACTAGACTTTCATATTAATTTTGAAAAAGGTGGAAACTCTATCCTAGGCTGTCCTGCACTCTTCGTAATAAAGTATTCATAGAGTACCTGTTTGCCAAGGAATCAAATTTTACTGAAGAAGAATTTGCACTTATAGTCAGCCTATCCTAACAACGATTAATTATTCTCTTCTCTCTGACTGTCGTCGACAAGACCGGTATAGTTGAGCGGAAAAATTGTTGATTTATTGCCAGCTACCAGCTGTATTTTGTCTGCCTAAATGCCATACGTTGTCTTTATGTCTTCTATCTCATCTAAAATGCAGGCTATCGATTTAAGGCTGCTCCTGTAAATGATGAGGCTTTTTATTCTGAGTAGAAAAAACCGCCTTTTCCGGAAATGTCTCCACATCTAATTGAATTGTGGCCTTAATTTCATGCGATATGGAACATTTTACGCGCCATGTTCTTCGAACTTAGCCAACTCGTCGTGTCGATGCTCCAGTTGTCCGCATGGTGGTCACACAACCGTATACACAGGTTCTGCTAATGCACTACTTTTTTCATGTTGCAGATCACGTTTAGTGTGAAATGATGACGCTGGACGGGAACGAACGGCGTCGTATTACGCCGGACACACCGACGTCGCCTACACACGGATCCGTCGTGCTACGTGGTGCTCGTCATTTTAATCTTAGAGGTAGGTTAGGGCTGGTTAATCCCCTTGTTCAGGTGGATCTACTTACCCGGCTACTAGTGCACCCTACTCTCCACGACTCTCCCACCCCCTCCTCTTCCATTCGCGCCAGCTCATCCATCACCACCACCATACCACCACTGCCACCACTACCATCACCGCTATCATCGTCAGCCCTACCAACTGCACCAGCACTACCATCACTACTACCGTACTACTTCATTGGCTTCACACCACCACCACTACTACTTCAACAACTAGCACCATCGCCGCAGCATCCTCACCATTACTATCACTACCAACCACACAAACCACACCATCCCCACCAACCTCACCAGCACTACCATCATCATCAACCATACCAACCATACCAACCACACCAACCACACAAACCACACCAACCACACCAACCATACCAACTCTACCAACCGCACCACCACTACTATCAGCGCCAACACCATTACAACTACACCACCCCTATCATCCCCACCCATCATCAATAACATTACCAACCACACCGCCACTGCTACTTTCGCCGCACCAATACCATCACCACTTTCCTCACTGAACTCACTGCTACCTCACCACTAGCAACCACCACCACCATCATTCTTTTTAGGACCTCGTATTTTAGATGTTTTCAGATAACTCTCCCGCAAATCGTCATTCATATCATGGAGTCACATCACCATTGATGTCGCCTAGAGAACGTCCCGAACAAATGAAACGCTTCTCGCAACAGCTTCTACAGTATCCACTACAGTATGGTGGCGATCCATTCTGCGGGAACAATCACATGAAACTTACAAGGAATCAGGTGTGTTATGCTATGATGTTAAGTGGTACTTTACTTTACACATAAGGGCCCATAGGTGTTGTACTTGTGCAAAAGGTGAATGGGAACTGGTTCTTGTATGGAGTTAGCTCATTTATGTTATTGGTAGCAAGTTCACGATCGAATGCTTAAGAATCGAGTTTTATGATGCTTGACTGTATGCTTACAAGGGTTTTTTATCTTCAACCATACTCTGCTGACTATAGCATAGATAGTCAAGGTCTAGACTATGCACGATCTTTGAGTTTTCGTCGACATCTTGTTCACGGAAGGATAAACAAATATTAGCTCATGATGGGCTAGGGAAGTCCTGAGATTAGTACGTTTCGCAAATAAAGCGAAAACTGGTCACAATGGCGGGAAGGGACGGAATTGTCTTCATCTTACTGCCGGTTGGCGATTGGTCTTTTTAATTACAAGTTAGCTTCACATTTAATTTTTGACCCACCCATTTTTCACTCAATTCTTTGTATTCATCATTTCCGTCCTTCTTCTCTCTCCCAATTCCCTTTCTGCTTTATTAGTCCTCATTTACAGAAGCCATCTCAAATTATTAATCTCAATTTAGTGAGAGTCAATTTCGGAGACCAGTTCTCGCTTGCATCAGCTGCAATGGTGTCATCGTGCTCTCCAAAGTAGCAATCTATTGCGTATACGTATTCTCTACGTAACATATTGATTCTTACTACAGAGAAAGGAGCTCCGAAAAAATCCTAAATTTCAATCAGCTCCATTCCCCTCTCATTCTTTGTTCCAGGATTTGAATAATGATGGGCCATCCTATTTCGCTCCCATCCCAGCCCTCAATTAGTGAGATGACCCATTTTCATGCACTTTGTTGAATAGGGCGCTCTGCGAAATTGGAAATTCGACGAATTTCGTGCAAAACGTCAAGTGTAGATTTATCTTTTTGTTTCTGTTACATTCTAATGGGATGTATGTTTGGCTTTAGAAAAGAAAAGCAAAACAAAGCCGAGCTTTCGATATGTTTGTTTAGTGAGCAGCAGCGCTTATGTTTTGCGTAGTAAATTGCTATGTAAGCGCTTCTTGTTGACCTTGAAAAGACGCCCGTGGATCCAAGAAGTTAAGGGCCCTTCGAACGGAATGCAAGAAGACTAGACCTTGGCCAATAACACAAGACGATTATGCTTATTGGCCGCTATTAGAGCTGAACGATGTTGGACAACCGCTGTGCCGCTTGATTTATCATGTTCCGTATGGAAATGAGATAGACTAATAGACTTTTCCCTATCGAAGAACGATTTCTTTTTGTCTGAAATGCACTTTCATATCCAGCCAGCCATATGCTTCTTTACGTGGACCGTATACATCCCCTTAACTGTATTTTTTTTCACTAAAAGATAGCCGCTTTCACTGGAGAATTCTTTATCTCTTCAGCATAAGTGATTTCCAAATTTGTTCTCATCGTTTGTTTCATAGAAATTCTGAACAAAGTCGATTTGTTGAACACTTGCGAATTTCAAGTGCTAGATAGTCCTCTGCAAAGCTTTAGATTTTGAGTCTGTCTCGTTTTTTACGATGTCAGAGGGATCAACATTTGTTTAGCTCCAAAAAGCCATTGCCTTAAAAGGTGAAACTATCGACGTCCGTTCCTCGCGCTTCCGTTTTCCATCCTAGCTTGCAACAAAGGTCCTTTTGGTCATTACTTTGTAGGTTTAGTCGTACTTATCTCAATTATTTTCCAGTTTTTTCCTAATTTCTAGATTTCTAGATAGAAATTAGGCGTAAAAGTTTCCCAGTTGCCGTAAATTTGGCATATTTTCTCGGACCAGTGTCCCCTTACACCATTATTGATGTTAACTCCCACTAGCTAATGGCCGAGTGTAGTGACACTCAGGCTCTGACAGAGGTACGAGTTTACACCTTCCTAGCTTAGATGATTGATGTTGTTTTGGCATTGTGTCCCAATGAGAAGAGCAGCGGCGCAGTAACGCTTACGAGAAATTTCTAAAATCCAAAAGCAAACGTCCTTGATCAAATCATCGTCATGGCGTCATTTTTATCATCGTGACTATTCTGTCACTTTCCCCAAAGAAATAAAAATTTGTTAGTAGACAAATGATTATGTGGAGACATTCATCTTTAGTTTTCTCTCTTCTTGAAAAGTTGTCAAGCGACTTCTGCTGGGGAAAAGTTGAAGAGAATGGAAGAAAAAAGTCCTCTTCAAATGACGTGCTTGTACTTTTAGCGAACAAGTTGGACAACTTCATAAATGAACGAAATGAAGGGGATGAGGAAGGGGAAATGGGACATGGAAGTAGGAAGGGTGATTTACCATAAAATGCAAAATCTGGATTTGTGATATCATGTGACTTCTTGCGGCGAAAACTAGTCCCCGTGGTTTTAGTTTAGTAATTAACCAAGATACCTGGCATGAAGAAATAAGATGATTAGTTAAAGGACCAGTTCCTATCACTTCTATAAGATAGTATAGAATTAAGACGATGCCGAACAGGTCCTAAGATTACTATCAGGCCCAGCCTAGTTCTCAGAAGTAATATGATTTAGTAGAAGCAAAAAGTCTAATAACCAAGAAACATTAGTCAAGATAATGTGAACGAAGCAGCCTTGGCCCAGATAGAGGAACATTTGGGAAAATTTTCTTTCCTAATGTATCGGCCCCATTAGTAAGGATCTCATTTCAAAGTTGTACCAAAAGTATGTTTTAAGTATTCCGTCATTACAGAAAATGGTGGCAGGTGACTCCACTCCATCAAATCTACGTTGAAAGACCAGTTCTGGCCACTTTTACCAGCTTCAAACAAGAACGATTTACACTAGTTTAGCTTCGTGCACTTTATGTGTAACAATCTAATGGAAACTTCTACTTCATCATCATTCAACCTGTTATAGTATCACCATTTAGAAATAGTGGATCATAATATGTATGACAGCGAGAGTGTGCTCTGGAACAAAGTAAAGGAAAATCGAATTTCTGTTTGCTGCGGTCTTGCAGATATCGCATTTGCGCTTGAGGACAAGCTTTTTTGATTCTGAATTTGATCGTACTTGAGTTCCAAAATCCGAAATTTGTCAAGAGCTCAGCCACAAATGCTGATCTGCTTTGTTTTTTCATTAACTTGGCCCAAGGAATCTCAATCTGATAAAAGCTAACAAATTGGTAGACCTTATTTAGCTGAATCTTTTGTGAAAAGGCACTCCCGGCATCTTGATACCCTAAGACTTGTTCATAATTTTTATAATTTTCAGAATTTAGAGCATTTGAGAACAATGTTATACCATTCAGCTCATTCAATCCAGTCACCAAATACTAGGAATCAAAATTGAATTAGTGCGTACTCTACGTAAAAACTGCCATTGATGTCAATACAAGACGAGGTTCCCTTTTTCGTAAGAGACTAATGGGAGGAGGAAAACGAACAATAAAGCGTGCTTGCTAGCTGAAAGCATTACGGTGTCATATTCCCAAAGCCGTTGCCATGCATCCATCCATTGTCGCTTCCACCTTCATAGCAGAACATTCCAGAAAAATCCATAAACCTTCTTCTCTCTGTTTCTGAAAACTTTTCTACCAGCCGCATCAATTCCGTTCAAGTTTCGGGCATACGCGTAGGCAGCATGGATTACTCTAGGATTGGTATACTGTAACCGCGTCCCAGAGCAACCTAGAACAATTTTTGATCTTGTTATCTGTCTATGGGGTTCCCTGCCCGTTACAAAACTCCCTGCAGTTTGTGAGCGATTTTGACGTATCGCGCCAGCGGGATTACTGTAGGCGCCATCTTTGATCTACCGCAATCGTACTACTGTAGTACTCATTTTACCGGATGGGGTCAACACAACGCTTTGAAGGTCATCAGCAATGCACGACAGCACGACACACGCATATAATAGACTAGTTCTCCATCACCCCCGTTGCTTGCTACCCCCCCCCCCTCCCCCGTTCCCCGCTCACGCTCTCTCCCCCTCTCTTCTACAGCGCATCGATTCTGCGTCAGGGTGCAGTTCGTTCGTACTGGTCGCGCGCGGCGTCCTCATCATCATGTCTGGCCGTTTCTGTTGTGAAATCGTTGCTAATTTTGCTGTTTTCGATAGTTTTATCTGTCTGCTTCAAGCATAGTGCGAAAACTCGTCCAAATGGCTGGCAATTTGCTGAGCAATTAGTCGAGGATGGGACCGGGTGGTGATAAGCGTTCGCGACGTTGTGTGAAGCTGTGACCAGCTGTCCCCATCAGTCCGAGTCTGGCTGTGTGCATCGATCGCTTTTGTCAGAGAATTTCGAAAGCTCATGGAATTTTTTTCAGTCCCTAAAAGGTCTGTTGATACCCGCTTTAGTCATTAAAGAACGTTTGATGCCCTACGCTTTCATTTTGTGCTCGATCCTTCGCTTTTTTGCTGATTTTTTTCAGCCCCGTCTAGTAATCAAAATGCTAATCATATATCCTTTCCTTTTTTATATGCTATAAAAAGATATTGATTTTTCATCCCGCATAATAGATTGTCACCCCGCGATCGATTCTGCCTAAACAAACACCCCCCTACTACTTCAACACCTGTTCGCTTCGAAACGGCTTGTCAAAGCCCAAGTCTCCTCGTCTCCTTTCTCTTTTTCTTCTTGCTTTTTTCCACCCGCTTAACTCCCGCAGCTACACGGTTAATCTCCCGTAGCACTCACAGTGCTTTAAGTTGTTCTGGAATGCTGTAATCCCTCTCATATTTAATGACTCCGGATTCGTCTCGGGGAAAAAGTCCAGTTGATTGGTGTCCAAGGCAACCGGCAAGCAACACATGTCCTGTGTTTATTGGGCTAACAGTTCCAGTGTGGTTCTCTTGCGGTGAGGTCTCCTGATATTCCAGATTGTTTCTGTAATATTCTCGACCATTTTTGAGAGATTTTTGCTCGTTTTTGATCACGAATATGAAGAAAACAGGCCCAAATAATTCTAAACGGGTTAAATTTCGGTAGAATCAGCTATAATAAAATTTAATTCGTTTATTTTATCATTCATGCGTGTTACAGCCTTTTCTCGACTTGAACTTTCATAGAATATGCATGTATTTTCAAGTGGGAGTTTTTCAAAAAAAAAGACCGTACGTTCGCATCTACCCGAATGTGATTGTTGCAAGGATACTCAACAACTAGTATCAGAGAGAATTTCATCGCTATGTCTTCCAAATTATTAATCTATTCTTATTTTTTTTATCTATCTTCACGTAGGAAAGTCCTATATGTTCAGCCATTTTTCAAAGGCCTGGAATTTATAATCCTTTTTCTTTTGTGAAATGAAATACCTTCAGTGATTTTTTCCCATTTGTAGGTCATTTGGATTATATATTTGAAGAGCTTATATCCGAAGAGAATATTCATGGGTTACTTTCCATTGATTTTACATTTATTGTTTGTTACAAGGAGTTGACTGACTTGGGCGAATTTCTACTTTCTGGGATTTACCCAGGCCAAGCTTTCTACTTTTTAGGCAGTTAATCTCTTTCCCGAGAGCCATGACCAGCAATCTCATTTATCTCTCCTTATTCCAGTATCTCATCCTTGTTCTGATATATCACAATCATAGCAGCTAAATAAATCATAATGATTTAGTATGGCAATAATTTACGCTGTTTTTCGGCGTGTTTGCCTATTATCTCCGTCCGCGAAAAACTTAACTACTTAACTTTTCGGTAATAAAACCCTTTGACATCGTCAGCGCAGTTCAACCTATACGATTTTTCCGTATCATAGCGATCTGGTCACATGTTTTCTTACATTTCGTATAGCACATGCGGTCAACATAGCGTGAATGTTCTGCTACAAACAGATGTTTTCTTTATTTTGTGTTTTTCTTGAATTTGCAAGAGGAAATGTACCATATGCAAAAAGTCACTATATTCCGGTGGTGGGCGCTGACCTCTTTTCCTAGGAAATGGGTCGTCAAATTTTATAACTCTCGCAATTAAATAAAAAATTCGTAGATCTATCAAAGTGACTCCATTACACTTAGCTTCGTATTCGAAGTTTCCAAGTCGCGGGCGTTTTTTCTCTCTGGCAAGTTATTCGATTTTCCGTAGACTAGCTGTGTCCGCAATTGCACCAGTTTATCTATGGAAAAAACCAACGACTACCATTGTTCCATTGTTTGCATTCTGGTCGACGTTTTATTTCCGCCCATTTGAAAAAGCAACACATGGAACTATCCGGTACATTTGGGAATTAGAGCGCATTCTGGAGCTGCTTTTATTCGTTGCTTGTCTGGAGTGGAATGCTAATGGATTTTCCGGCTTTTTTTTCTGGAATCATGCGCTTTTTCGCATTCGGAGAGCAACTGTTGATCGCATTTTTCGTGAGATGTTAGGATAAGCACGAGATGTTATTCTGTGACTTTTATCTACAATATTTAGCTGCTCTCTACTGAGAAAATGATTTTTACAGCTAAAGATTGTGTAAACAATCTTCCATCTTACACAGACTTTTATTCCCACGCAAATTCTGCTGTTTACAAGTTGCTTAAGGATATTTCTACAAACATTCGTTGGAAAAAGAAAGCTCTTCACATTTTCGTTCAGAGACGGGATTCTTGCAGACTGGTAAACCAAAAAAAACTGAAAGCAGGATTGACGTAAGCCTTTAAGACATATGTACTTTCACAAGCTTTTCGATTTGGTAAATAAGCTTGTCTTTACTGCTTTCGTCCTTCTCATCTCATGCCTGCTCTCTTCACTCTTCATATTTTCTTTGAAATTTAAAAAATCAAATATTAAGAGCGTTATCATCTATATCAAGATAATGAGATTACATAATAACATAATTCTGTATGTATGACTTTGGGGAAAAAACTTTATTGAAGTTGTCTTCAGTGTAAAATATTGCATATGAATTTAACGGGATTGGCTGCTGAAAAACGACCGCTACGTTCGCAACGCAGTCTGCGTCTCTCTCGTGCGCGTGCTCTCTGATCATTCTCTAGCCTTAATTAGGCCTCAAATCCCGCCTTCCAGCCACCAGTCCCGTTGAATTGAAAGGACATATGTCCAGGTCCATCTTACCTTTGTGATAAATTTGCTCAATATTTTTCGATCAGATTGATTGCGCTCTTTCACGCTTAGTTTTTTCCACGTTTTCGAAAATTTTGCAGTTTAAATGTCTTCATCATTTCCAGCATTTCTTCGTTAGATTTTTATCTGCTTCAAGAATTTCGCAAACAGTGCTAGCAAACAAATCTGAGAAAAATCTCTAATCACCTTATCGCACGATCATTTGGAAAAAGAGCTCGTTATGCCTCTGAGTCATCGTTCACAATGTCAAGCACTGTAGAGTGACAGTGCGTCCCATATCGCTCACTTTTTCAATTATACACTCCTACAGTCACTGTCACGTACATCGCAGGTATAATTTGATGTGTCCCTCATTTTGCAACGGGAAACTTTTTATTTGATTGTGCGCTTAGCAGACCGTGTGTGAATCGTGTTATCATGTTAGCAGTACGAATGCAGTTGAGCGAGAACTTTTCCGTGAAAATATTACGGTTTCAAGTGGGTCTTATAAAGTCCGTGAACATATAAGGTCGATGCGACGCGAAGTTTTTGAGATAAGAAATTATTTCTGGACTAAAATTGCCATTGAATTCTGCCTTTTACTTAAAAATCCATATAAAGATCTCTTATTTTATATTATAGCCGACATTTTGTCAACTGAGAACAATTCCCATATTTTCCCTTCAAATATTGCAGATTTAGATTATTCTTTGCATTTCTCCCTCATATTTTGCAGATTCAAAATATTATTTATTTGAGTGTTTCCAAAAAATCAATAATTTTCGTCACTAACTTTGCAACATCCGTTAGTTTATAATGCTTGACAATCCACTGAGTCAATAAGCCCCCCCTCCCTCTTCCCCTAACCATTCTCTCTGAGCGCATCCATTCATGCATCCCATTTCCCACCCTAGCGAGATAGCATGGTACCGTGGAGGTGCAGACAGCTCTACAAATTTTTTGTGGGCATAGTTTTCTGCGCTCGAAAATGGAAATGGAACAGTGGGTATATGAATACAGCATACGAAACAAAGCAGAAAATTTCCGCGCTTTCTGTGGGTATGGTAAGGGAGCATGGGAAGGAAGAGGAAAATGTTCAAAAACAGAAATGACGTCAACATGTATAAGCACCATTCAGAGTATCATATTACCTGTCTCTCTTATTGCAAAAGAATAAAAGGATACGGTAGCATGACAGTGAGCGTCGATTTCGCCGCTGCATAGCATTTTCGTAGAATTTTGATTGTGCATTAGTTTTTCTAGGCAGCGGTGGGAAAGTCTAGAGGAATTGCATTCATAGCTATTTATTGAATGCCGGACAACTGCCACATTCTTGCGATAAACTGCCCATTCTGCAGCTCGAAAATTAGCGAGTTGTTCAACTTTCCATAGATATCGATATCGCCCACAATGGCTGCGCCGCCCTATGAAAAATTTCGCAACCCTTGAAAGGGAGCGACGAGTGCGTCGTGCAGTCGAGCAGATGTACTTTAGCAGCTCGACGTGCAAACGTACGGGGGGAGGGGGGGGGGGGGGGAGATAAGCCATGTGTGGTATCTATAATTGGGTTCCGCTCCATATCCTTCTACGTATTTGCATTCGCTTCTGCGACGCACTCTTTTGGCGTCGATCGATAATCGATTTATTCTCCTTTGAATGCGCCATTCCTTCCCAAGGCAGTATCATCTTGTATAACTGCCGAAAACGTAACAAATAACTGGAAAGCTATAAAATTCTTAACTTGTTTCTACGCCGTTTCGTCTTCTCTGCTAATCGTCGTAACAGATAGCTTGTTCCGCCAAAGATTGCTCTACCGCAGATTTATGACTGACAGAACACGCGCCAGTCGCTGGTATTGGTTGCGTTTTAACGTCGGGACCTGTTGGAACATGTCTGTTTGCCTTTCTTCTAAGCTTGAAACACTTATCATAGACATGTTGAACACGAAACTGTGATTGCACACTCTAGATCTCCACGCTAAGCGTATATCAGTGGCGCATATTTTAGCGACGGAGCACTCTTTGCAGCGCCTGTAATCATCGTTCAAACTTTTAGTTGTTTCAGTCTTGAAAATCAGTCCGGTTTAATATCAGTTGGGACAGTTTTTCTATGTCTTCAGTATATCGCTAATTGATCATGACTATTTCCAAATAATAGTAAGTTTTTCCGACCAGGACCGGTTTTTCCAAGCTATATGTTATTTATTTTCGAATGTTATTAATAGTAGGGAAAGTATAGTATGCCCAACTTTGATGCAGAACTACCACTGCCATGAGCGGTTCACTTCCAGTTTGTAGGAGTTTTTTTACGATTTTCGATTCTTCATCATCCAGTTTGGTGATTGTTTGAACAACTGGTCACACTATCTGTATACCCTATTCTGCAAAAGTAACTTTGCATCTCAAGATAAATCTCAAAATGGCCCTCTTGAGATGTGGAGAAATATTATAATTTTTGTGTCATCTGTATAACCAGGATATCAAGCACGTTACGAAGAAGCTTTCTTGAAGATTTTCCAGAACTCGCCGCTCTTCCCGTACAATTGAATCGTGACTTTTCCAGAAATTTTTCTTGCAGCGCCTCTTATTCCCACCTCCATTTCTCCGAACCCGCTCTCAACTCAAAGATAAGAGACCTGAAAAGCGTTAAAGATGCTATCGCTGACATTTTTCATAGCCGTCACACCCATCTACCTGCAGCACAGCTGTCATGTGCTGCTGATAGCCGGGCAGCTGATAGCCTCAGGCGGAGGCCTAGGTCTGTTAATATATCAGCTCTGCGGCTTATCGGAGCAATGCGGTTTGGATTCTAGCTACCGTAATCGCATTTTCTGAGGAGCTAATCGCTCTTTTCCGGTTGCGAAAGCGCTTGAGTAGAGAAATTTTGGGAAAAAAAGTTTACGCTTATTTCCGGGGTTTTTTCTTAATCTGGTTTCCCAAAAAAGAGCAGTTGTTGCTCCATGAATCATACTTCGTTATCATGTCAATTTCATTTCTTCTGAAGCACTGAGCCTCCTCCCCCCCCCCCCTCCTTGCATTTCTCGAATAAACCGATACCAGCCGAAGCGAGCGAGGCGAGCGCGGCTGAATCAACGCCGCCGTCGGTTTTATCGGTCGCATTCATCTCCTTTGAAAATTAGGGTTTTGTCGATATTCTTGATGTTCTCTCCGTCGTTTATACTTTATGGTTCATCGATCTCTGCTGATATAGGAAATTTTTTGGAAAAAATGCGGGTTTGTTTGCGAAGTTCCTGCTTTTCCGGCATAAGTATAGGATTTTGTGGAGTTTCTTTTGGCTAATTTACTCTACAACTTTTAAATCATTGCTGATTTTTTGCATTTTCACAGGTCTCAAAATTTTTCGAAATTTTATCTCTGAAAGCACTTCTTTCACGTTGTACAGTAGCACTCATGTCAGGGCATTTTTGAAACTTTTTCGATTTTTTCGATTATTTATATCCGTTTCTTTGCTTGCGATAAATAAAAAAACAATCCCCTTACAGTATACTATTACTCATCATCTATTGCCATTCCATTGCCAACACCTTATTATCCATCATGAACACACAATCATATGAATGCATATAAATGCGCTATTTTGAGGGATTTTGTAAAAAACTGTGCAATTGCAGAATGCATTGACAATGCGGTCTAGCCTTCTTTAGAATCTATTATTAGGTTTTATCAATACTTGAGCGCAGCGGCTGTGTATTTATATGGGTCTTCTCCTGTACGTGAATGCACAGATGCTTTTTCGGGTTACCGTATTCTGAACAATAGATGGAAGTTGATGAGTCATGCGCTCTGAATATGAAATTTTGAAGGGAAAAAGTTCAGTGAGAGGTAAAATTGACGCGATCATATGGCTCGGAATTTGGAAGATTTTTAGGTTTAGGATCACTGGCTCAAAATTGTGCTTCAACTATCCAATGTATTGAGAATTGATCAGCAAAAACAATTTTTATATCTTAAGTTATTCGATTTCATTTTTTCTAATCATTTAAACTTTTCCATTGTTTCTCTCATTTACACTGTCAATACTTATCGAACATGTTTTTTGAACCCCCCAAAAGTTATATCACCCCAAATCCTCTTTTCTCGAAGCCCATATATTTCGGGAGCCAGAGTTGAAATTTGATCCCAGCATCAGCTGTGTGCGCACTTCATCGATGTAACCTCTGGATCCACTTCAGGATGTTTCATAGCTCTTTGAGAGCAGATTCAGGCTTGAAAGGAGAGCTTTCATCCTGAAATCAATCCTGCACGATCAGCTGCGTAAATATTGAGAGACTGCAACCAATATGTTTATCCTATGTGAAATCGTAGGGGAAAGCCATGGTTCGGCTACTGATTTGGTATTGGAGCAGAATTCAAATATTGTTTTGTAATGATTATAAATAAAATATAATTTCTTTTTCATTCTGGTATGCAACGCTTAGTTAGCATTTTTGATTTTTTTTGCTTTGTCATCTCTCTAACTTTCAGGTTATTCTAAGTAAAACGTGTAAAAAAAGAATCTCACTAAATATACTTCACTCTGTGCCATTTGAGGAAGCTTTTTTCACGAAACCTGTCCCGTCAAAATCTTTCAGGCATTCTTGCTAATTTTCTAATCGATTCTCACTATTACTGTAACACTCGGGAGACCATCTTGTGAAACGTATGGTGGTAAACTTCTTTTGCATAAGTGTAGTGTACAACATGTACGCAGAGTCATTTCGTGACCACCATTGAACACTATACTACGCAAAGAACTATAAATTTCATATAGTTTTATGTGCTAGGACATAGGTGATTTAGTAAAGTTATTTCCCTTGGCCTTCCTCATATTTTTTTAAATGGACTTTGATTTCTTGATCATTCACATAAGTTCAGTTGATTTTTTGCGTCGAATGTTTCGGGTGATAAATTGAGCTGCGGATGTAGAATCTATCTATAAAGCTGTTTTTATCTAGGTATAAAGCCAATCAACAAGATGGTTGGAACAATCGGTAACCACAGAAAGATTTATGACTTTTATTTTCCTTGAATTTTCGATTAACTGCCTTGTCTTATTATTTTATCTGCTCGAAGTGTTACTGAATTTGAAGGGACAATTGGTAGCGAAATCTACCCTTGCAGAAGAAACATTTTTGAGCTCTTTTTCTTCTCGAGTATCGTTTGAATTTGTATTTAAAGACAAACATCAAAAAATTTCTTATGTGTTCTACAGACTGCCTTAAGTTTCATTTCCCAACAACGTTTGCTCTAACTTTTATTCTGCTTTGATGTTCGAGAATATTCCGTAGCAACGAGAATGATGGGAAATGCAGATTTAATCTAACATCGTGAGTTAGACAGTGTCGGAATCTGTCCCTCATAAGTTCCCTTACAATCTGCTTTTACCTTCTTTTTTTTCTCTCTCTCTCTCTCTCTGAAACTCGAATCTTCGTTTCTATTTTGGTCGAGAGAAAAACTAGAAACTTATTGAATTACTCGTTCAGCGAAGAAGTTCCAGCAGGACAACTTCTTTCTTGTCTCTCCATTACATTTTCTGCCCAACGTAAAATCTGCACAAGATCCAGCATAAGGCTCAGACTAAAAATGCTCTGAGCCACATTTTTATGTTTTCTTGTCTCTTCGTCGTCGAACTTTGTGTCGCTATCCATATGTGCTAGACTTGAACTAGCTAGTATCAACCATTCATGACTAGAAAAAACAAGCACATTTCCGAGAAATAGCAGTCCATAAAACACTCAGCACGATTGATGTGCTGTTCGAAAATGCATCAGCAGATGGTCGAGAAAGCGAAAGACGTGCATTCACGTCTTCTTTCTTTCGACACCTTTCCGCACGGTTTGAGAATCGTTCCTTCCCCCATCCCTCGAATTAGGAATTAGCAGAGTTCGTTGACCCTCTTCCCTATCTTACTTTTTTTCCTGGACACAAATGAAGTCATGAAGTTGACGTATCTGGATCAGATGTGAGCGTTCCCAACATCATCAACTTTGCCCTAGTTTTCATGGGATCTTCTCGAAGAGTCATTTTTTTCCCATTCTCGTTTCTATCGAGATTGAAACATGCCGAAAGTAGTCAATCAAGTATTCTACCCTAATACAGAATTTTGCAGAGCGATTCGTATCATTCATCGCCCGTTCTCGACTCATCGCAACGATGTACTGCTAGGAAGCGTTGGTCAGCTAGTTTTGGACGTGAGTTCGTTTATTCGCACTCTAAAATTACATGGAAATCTAGAAAATTCAAGAAACTCAATTAGATAAAATGCGAAATTATTCCTTCCCATTCTGTAACCTCTTGCTCATTTTTTGAGCGAATCTTGCATCTGAGCCTCTGCTCATGCTCGGCTTTGTCCATAATCTAATCATAGAGAAATGGAAAAAATTATAGAAGAACTGCGTTGCCTTTTTCCTCTGCCTCGTTATTGAATTTCTCGCATAACGAATTCTTCTGATTGAATCAAAACACACTGAATGGAATCCGCATCACATTTTTCATCTTTTCACGTCCTCAGAAATGAAGAGGGATTTTTTTTTCATAGAACATCAAGTTGGTTTTACGGTGTGCAGCTTGTCAAACAAGTCTTTGTCTTTTGCCGAAAATGTACAAAAAGGGGTACTGTAGCTTTTTTACCGACCTTTTACATCCCTCTCCTCCCCTATCTTTACTGCAGGGCCTAGGTACCTCAAAAAATGCAAGTTCTTTTATTCCTGCTTCCTAAGTCTTTTTTGGTTCTGGGAAATGCTTTTGGATTATCTTGAAAATTCTTCAATCCATATTCGTGGTCATATGCCTGTCAGAAGAAAAATAGACGAAGATACTCTTTCCTCAACCTTGCAATGCATCTTCCTATCTTAATTTTTCCCGTTTCAGTATCGGCGCTGCCAGAAAGAGACATTATGAGCTCGAATGACTCTTTGACAGGTTCTCGCCGAGATCATGGTGTTGATACCATGCAACAGGTCAGTGTAACCTTTAGATCTCATCAATTTGAAAAAAAAAATAATGAAAAATATACTTTTGGGCCAGAAAGCGAAAAATTTCATAGCATAGCACGAGTACAGGAAGTAAATTCTATATCAGTTACGGACTCCCTTTTGCGTCGGTTATCGCATCGCGGAGCCGTGCGTGCAGACCTTTGATCGATGAGGCAACTTTGAATGCTAAAGCGATACGCTGCGAACGTGGCACGGAGCTTTGGCGCGCGCAGCGATTGTGCCGATTTGAAAGGAGCGCGCGATTGACATAGGCTGTATAATTTGGCAGTTTTCACTTGCATAGCTGTTCTCTGGTAAAGAATCTAATTTTGCGTATAATATAGATTTCGCGCTCAGCCAGTGGAGACCGGTAAATCTATGACTTTTTAGGGCTCCGAATTACAGGACAGCCCTCGAGGAAGTGTTGCATCGGTGAAAAGAGATGATGTCAATTATCATCCAACGCAAGCACATGTCGTACCTCAAGGAAGTGAGTTTTTTTCACTCACTTTTTTGAATGGGAAATCTAGATCGGTCCGCTTTCTAGGTATTCCCATACAAGGACAAGTTCTTGTGGATCCGGCCACTGGACAACACTATATTGTCCCACAGGCGACATTTTTCTCTCCACCGATGCAACCAATGTATTTCCAACCGCCAACGCCGGTATACTACCCATATGGACAAGTTCCTCCACCTCAAGGTAAGGAACTATTTTTCAAAATATAAGGCGCTTTAAAACTACCAATTTTTTAGGATACGTCATGCCGTCCACACCCCAGCAAACCCAATATTCGGTTCCGTTACCCTATCAACAACGGCCGTACGCTTTCCGACCTGGTTATGCGCAAAGCACGACGTCTAGCGAGGATATTAGAAGAGATGATGATAGAAGACTTGGTGAGGCGTTCATCTTGCATTCTAGAGGAACCCTTGCAGACAAATTTACAAAATAGAAATAAAATTAGATCCTGAAAAGATTGCGCTCTTTGCGTGAATGTACTTAGAATGGTGCCATACTTGCCTATGATCCGGCTTTGATTTGGATCTGATGGAGATCAGGACCACCGAGCAGCACTCACTGTTGCCGGCTGTTTAGTCGCAGCCACTTGCGCACGTCGCGCGGCTGTGGTCTCAGCTGGATCCGGATCTGATGTGGATCCGGGCAACTATGACACCACCTTTGATAAGCGACAGAAGTGTCATTTTACCATTTTTTCTTTCTCTTGCGTTCATCATGGTAAGGGAAGGCATCCATGGTTGTCACAGCACATCTCAGAAATTGATAAATATGAAAATTCAATTTTTCAGAAGATCCGCCTCCGTCATCGCCATCACTGTCGATGGCTACCCAATCAGGATTCTTTCCTACTGGATATGTCTCTTCTGCTGCCTCGACTTTTTCACAGCCGTATCGGTAAGTTCAAGCTTAGCCAAATTCCGAACAAAAATGTTCTTTCTCAAACTCTGGATGTTCTCTTTGTGCCAAACTTTGCTGAGACAAAGCTTATAGGTGTTGCCATCACGAAAAGCATGACAAGTGGTAAAAAATATCGATTCTTTTACAGACTCTTATTTACACTGAAACATCCTCTCTAACACCTCGTGCTACTGAGCTGACCATTTCTCGTTTGCAATTTACTTTCCATATGCAATTTACTACTACCTGTTGCCTAAATGATAGATCTATCTTCTTTCATTTTTCAAGTCCTCCTGCATGTTTGGTTATACGACTGTTTCTTTCATGAATCTATTTCAGCCAAAATCCACAACGTAGTAGTCCCAACAGCCAACCCGAAGACCCAGAGAGTGGTCGGGATGGGTTCAGGTAGAACTTCCACGCGTGACCATCGAGCTTACCATATAATGCATTTCTCTTCAGGCGAGACGTCACCAGATCTAGCGCTGAATTCAATCGCGTTTCTGGCGAATTCCACCGCCAAGGAAGCGGTGAATTCAATCGCTCCAGTGGTAGCTTCTCCCGAAATGGCAGTGGTGGTGATGTAGCCAGATCAGAAGCCTATTTCCGCACTGGAAACAGCGAAAACGAAGCTGTATACAGTCGCAGTGGGGCCCCTCCGGAACGTACCCCGCTCTATGGCGGGCCCCCGCCGTGGTGGGGACGTCCCCGGGATGAGCCTGGCGAATCGCTGACGGATGTGGAGAGGTACTACTTGGCTGACACAAGACGTCCCAAGAGTAGCTCTTACAGCCCTCGTATGTCACGACGTATGTCACCACCAAGTGCGACCGTGTCTGAATCGGAATCGCCCCGAGTACGCCCAATGACTGCAAAGGCTGTTAGGATGGACATTGATTTTAACAAAATTGGTGAGGATGAAACACCAAAGCCAAAACGTAAGTTAGATGGGTTTTGCATACATTTTCTTCATGTTGTCGCTTATTTTCCTTTTGTAACTTTTGTGGCCGCTTTGGTGCACTATTGTATTGGCAGGCTTTTAAGTCAGATATCAAACATGTGGTGTCGCCATATTTACCCTGTTGCTCCAATGTATCGATGTGCATGCATTTTAGCGTCAGTTTGCCGTGCCGGATATGATCCCGCTCCGATGCGGCACGCTAACATATACGTTAAAATGCATGCACGTCGACACATCACCGAAAAGTAAAGTATGTTGGCACCTCGATAACATCGTAACCCTACAATTATAATTCACTAGATTTTTGCAACACATCAAAGCGGTCCCCTTTTTTGCTTGTTATCCATTGTTACCAACGCTTCTGTGATGTGAACTCGAAGCCGTTCAGCGACCACTGCGCGATCTGTACGAATGGACATTGATCTCAGCAAACTGCCTGATAAGACAGAAGCTCCCGAGAAGAAAGGTATACTGTTGTGAAGTTGTCATCCAAATGTTGTCTAGTCGATTTGTGAGAGAAGCACATCATACACATCTCTGTCGCTCGTTACTTGTTGTAAAGTTGTCAAAAAAACCATTTTTTTTTCAATCCACTTACCATGAAGTGCTGCGCATGCTATTAATGGGCTGTAAGTGAAGTGCTTTTGAAAAGTTCTCATGTGTCAAGGCCTACAAGAAGCGAAATGCGCTCAAAGAACGAATGACTGCAGCGCATGCTTTTCAGCACAACACTTGCCGTGCTTGTTTTTTGACTTCGCGCCATCTTCTATGTATTTGCGAGAAAAAATTAACAGCGTTCTATGATGAAGAAAAGTGCGCATTTGGTTTCTTTTTGTACGAAGTGAGGAAACTCTGGCTGTAATCTATAGGGTGCGCCATGAAAAATATGGAAATGGACTTGTAATTCAATACAGTTAGCAACTCTGAGTAATCTTGTGGATTTTGTCGAGAGATTTGCAACTTAATGTGCGCATTGCATACCACATGCGCTACTTGACGATTTGTAAGGTTGGAAAATGCTAATTTTTTGGGATTTCTCCTTGTTTTCTTCTCTTTTTGAGTTGACTAGTGAACCAGTAATTAGAGGTGCCATCTGCAAGAGCATTCACTTCGGCCGCCACGCGGTTTCCCGATATTTGCACATTTTTGAGTTGCGCTTACGATTCTTCGTATAATATACTAGATAGATTGGATTTGTACCAGATAGTAGTAAACACTTCACAATTCTTCCCTGAAAAGGTTTCTCGGACAAGTTACTAATGAGGTGTCTCGTTGCCGCGCGCAGTGTGCAGGCCCACATACTAAGTTACAAGTAACTCGCGCGTGTATGAAAGAGTGTCGTCACAGATCACATTGTAATTGTTCCTACATCACCGGGCGATCACGCGCGAAAGGCAAACTTTGAGAGATAGTGTCATAAATCAAGCGGATAGTGTATCAAGCATGGAAGTTTGTGTCTTATGATACTTACAGAACGGAGGAGACTAATAATATTTCAGAGGAACGTTACGATTAAGGAATTGGCTATTAATGTAAGGAACAACGTAAGGTCAAGATATGATTCAAATTGAGAGTGAGAGTGATATGACTTGTACAGTTTTGGCGCTTGGTGTGAATGCAGACAATGACAAATTCTAGGATTGCGGACTTTGCACGAATATGTGAAGAATGTTCGGACAAGCCAGTGTTGGCATCATATTATCTCTTTCAGCACCTACAAGAGCACCAGCCACTGCTTTCACCGTTACCTTCGACTCACCAACCGAAGAGGTTTCGCTACAAGATGCGGCTCGAAAGTCAGCGCAGGTACGGTGCAAAACCGAAAACCTCATGGTACTTCTTCAACTCTACGACCTCCAAACTTTTTCAAGGAATCCCGAGAGATATGTGGTTTTAGGCTCGTCGTATTTTGAATCGTCGAGCTGGTGCTCATCGTGGAGCTGCTGCAGAGTTACCACCTGCTAATCCCAGCAATAAACGATACCTGATCAATAAGTTGCTACATGGTGAGGGTAAGAGACTGTATTTGGTTGGTAATCTTTTAGATTCTTGCTATTTAGGACAAAATGCTGAAGAAACTGGAGGTGAAGGCACAGAGGTTGAGGAACGTAAGGAAGCGGATGTAGCCAGCGAGACCGGAACCTATGTAGTGGGTAAGTGAACTCCACTTGGGTCAATAGGAGGCATTTTATTTAGTGGCTCAACCGTTGATTTAGATATGAGTAAGCGAGTTGGCAACGGTCCAGCAAGTCAACTGATGGCCGCCAAAATTGTCGAAGATTCTGACTCTTCGAGTGATTCGAGCAGCAGTGACAGTGAGAGCGAGTGAGTCAATCAACTTCGAATTTTCGTTCTTTGCCACGATTTTTTCTCTATTCAAAGGGTTTTTTTCGTAGGTCTGAAAGTGAACATGAAAAGCCCCAGCCACCGGCTCATCAATCTCCTACCCCACCATCACCCTCCAAGGTTACCCCTGCTGCTCAGTCAAGCCCTACCCATTCATCTGAAAGTGATGCTAAGACTTCTGTTAACAAAACTGATTTGGCAAAGGAACTAACAAAACTGCGAGCTATGGCTGGTATAAGGCCTACTACATCCCCTGCAGGTAGTACTTTCATCATTTTCTTCGACTTTTTTGCCCAATTTTCTAAAATTGTTTTCAGTCCAAGCTCATGTAACCAGACCTTGTGGACTGTACGATCATTCACGTCCAGGACCAGCAACACCACCACAACCACCACGACCAACTACCGGTAGATCCTCACTTGGAGCTCAGCCCACGAATAGAAACTGCTTAGCTGCTTCTAAAAGTGGTGCAAGTGGGGCTGCCGGTTCAACCTCCTCTGGACAGTTCAGGTAAAATGAGTGGCTTGCTTCATGCGTTTACCAATGACTACTTCAATTTCATTCGGAGCAGTTCGGTTTTCTGAGCTTCTCGTCTTTCTTTTGGTTATGGTTTTGGAATTACTGGGATGCTTGGGATATCGAAGATTACTCAAGCTTTATCTTCAGTTGTTAAGATTTGTTTGCGTTCTCTGCTGTCGTCCCCGCAAGAAGACGAGATTTTTCAGAACCACAGAACTGTATACTTTTTCCCTTAATCAGCTTCAATGCATAGCAGGTAGCTTTGAAGGACAACTTTCTAATTATGGTTTTGAAAATCGTCAAGATCGTAAATAGTATTGGCGTGCTAAAACTTCGAAAAGGAGAAAATTTATTGCAGTAATTTCTTGCTTTAGGCATTGACAATTTCAAATCGTAATGAGAAGGAAAAACCAAAACTGCCCCCTTGTGGGCAGCAACAACACCTACAATTTTCCCCATTCTTACAGATTCATAAGAAAATAATTGTACTTTCTCTTAGGAAGTGGCGGTGCCAAAGCGAAACGTACGTGGGATAAGTTTATGTGTTTACTAGTGTTCATGCACGCTGTGTTAGTTATAGTTAGGGACGGCAATGGCACGCAAGCTTACCTCACTTGGGTATTATCGTTTGAGATATTCTGTCCTTCAGTCTAATTTTTCCCGTACTATAAGCCTGCTTGCTGCTTGCTTGCCTAACTATTTGCCGTCCTAATCTTTTATTAATTAGACCAAGTTTCCTTTCCAACGACAGGTTTTTTCCTGCTTGCTTTATGTTATTATTTTTTCGCAAATTTTTCTCGATTTTTTCTTTGCAAAACTTAGCAAGGACGCATGGCGTTGGAGTATATTTCTCTCTTCGTGTGTACCATAAAAGGCATGAGGAATGTTTATTAGCTATCGTAAGTCTCGATTACTGCCCCCATTCGGTCGGTCAGTACGTCAGTGACGGGTGCTGCTTGGCCTGTTCTTTTTCTTTGCGGTGTTGTGTCTTGTAGAATAGCGTTGTGCATATTTTTCAGAAGAGGTGATGGAGGCCGCTATTCGATGAGAGGTGCAAACGCGCAAGGAGTCGCACCATCTAGCCCTCAGCAGTGCTCGAAGAGACCACCATTTAGGGCTGGGGTGGCACCACTGCGGCCTGGGGTTAGATTTTTCTACATGAAAAACATCGTCTGTATTTGCGTGTGTATATCAGACTTATCTTTTCGTTTAGTTTGGTAACCCTGATAAGCAAAAGGAGCAGGAAATGAACGCATGGTTACGAAGGAAGGACTATAATCCCATGAAGGCAGCTGCTGAAGCGAGAAAAGCAAGAGAATTGAAAGCCAGGTAAACACTAAAAATCAGCTCCATTAGAGTCAAATTTCTTGGCCACTTTCCTTTTTGAAATATCGCGTTACTTTTGATGCATGCGCTTGAAAGAACCAAGCCGCTCCGAAACTTTTTGAGCGATGCTGCTTGTTTGCGCCTTCTCTAAATTCTCTTTTCAAAGGCATGGCAGTATCCCTCTTAATGCTACATTTTTCCTCTGAAAATGAGCAAATCCCGCTGATCTTCTCAATACTGAATATGCGTACTTAACAGCTTAATAAAAAGGGAGGTAAAGCCAAAAACGCTTTGAATACCATTTAACTAACAATGAAGTGCAAGAAAAGAAAAGGCAAATATTACCTAAAACAGATCCGTAATGATCTTAACACCAAAAGTACACGAGCTGAGTTGCAAAACGAAGAAGCAATAGGATGTATGTCAGAGCAGAGATTGACGTCTAATTGCGTATCATTTGCTGTTATTAGGTCGTGCGGTGGCAGTTTTTCGCGAACTCGTAGAAAGCGGGCTTCTGGATGTGCGTTGATGACTACGAATGCTGAAACAAACAACGTCAGTTTCAACGGCAGGGAGGTGGAGACTTGCCTGTGAGTGGAAAATGACGAGCTCGTTACCGTTGAGTGGATGTCAGATGCATCATCTTGGAAGTCAGGAACTGGTGAATGGTGCCCGTCTTCTAGTGAGTACTGCTCCAGGTATCTGGAAACAACGCAGCAATACAAACAAGGTGTTTTTCTTTGAAACAACTACATGATTTCCTTCCTCTCTCAAACAGAAACTCCCCCACTCCCCCCCCCCAAAAAAAAAACAAAAACGTCATAGCGTATTCAAGAGCTCTGACTATATACCTTTGCACAGCATCAAATGCATCTGAAAGCCTGTCCAGTTGCTCATTCAAGGTCTCTCCCTTTCGTGGAGGCTCTGCTGCAGCAGCTAGAAGATCTTCCACGAAACGGACAGGCATCCTTTGTTTTGAGATCTATAAGACCAAACTTCACTTAAGAAAAGAAGCGCAGCAAGCTCTATGACCGGATCAATGGAAGTTTCGTAACTCACCGAATCAACTCAATGCTCTTCTTGCATTTTTGTGATAGCATATCCACGGCACGAGCCAGGCCACTGATTTGCTGAATAAATTAGAAAAGTATTCCAACTGTTGCAGCTTGGAAAATATGCAAAACTACCTTTCCACTGGCACGACTGCTTTGTTGAGACAAGCGTGAGATATCTTGCACAACTCCACGCGAGTATTCAGCCAGTACTCGTTGACTGGCATGTTCGGCTTCTTCAACGGCTAGTGATTCTTGGGATCGATTTCGTACCATATCACCAAAACCATCTCTCTGGAAACATTTTGTTACAGTAAGCAGCGACAAAAAAGAGCATATCAAACAAAATCAAGAAATTAGGCTACAACCAAAGAGGACTGCTTGCGTGGTCCAATTTGATTCTAGCCCTCTTGATTTCCTGTGAAATGCTCTTGTTCTATGCGCGGAGACCAAATTCTGTTCCCTTCTCATAATGTAGATTTCTTGCTAGGCAAAATTCGAACGAAAAAAAAGGAGAAGGTTCACAGTAGTACTCTGCGTTGATACCACTGCTT